>OW052220.1:103917972-104517972 GCA_932526605.1 Nephrotoma flavescens
GTTTCATTCTAAGATCATAAATACGTTTATGATTGATTATTTTTTAAAAAGAGAATGTTTATTTTTACATGTTTTTTTATTTCATTTTAAATCTTATATCATGAGTTTAATGTTCGGTGTATTTATCTTGATGATTATCTAATTGACCTTCATGTGATTTATATTAAAAGTAAAATTTTTTTCGTTTACATATTTTGTTGTTGTGCGTAATGAGCTTTTAAAATCAACTTAGTCCCAATTAATGATCAATTGCTAATTTTTGATTCATTAGGCGTTAATTATGAGGGGTACAGTACGTAACCGACAAAGTATACAATTTTTTTTGTACAACTACTTAAAACCATAAATCATTGATAATTGTTTGAAATCAGTTGCAGCTTAGAATAACATAAAGAGATGTTGACTCCAGAAACAGGGACAAGTGCTTTAACATAAGTTTTCTGGTTTCTCCTTGGGAAGTAGAACCAGCGAAACTTAAATTTTGTTTGGTGTACATTATGTGCTATGCCATGCAATCTATCCTTCCCTTTCGAACGCCATTTAATGTTAGAAGAGTTAAAATTATTATTTGGTTGGATTAGTAATTAGGCTATTTTAAGACATTGTGTATGGTGTTTGGTTCAATTTTTATTTTACTGGGCCTATTTCAGAGACCTTCCAAAATGTACAATCGTATTGTACATAGAGTCTCAAAATAATTTATTTTCTAAATTTTGTAGTTTCAAAGCAGTTTCTTGCCTTGCTAATGCAAAGATGTACCCTACATTTTTTGCACACAAAAAAAATATTCTACTAGTGCTGTTAATTTGTTTGCACCTAGTACTAAAATAATTGTAAAATATAATTTATGGCCTACTCGATCCAATCGCAATACAGCAGTAGCTCCAAATCCAAAACGGTTGAGGTTTATTGATGAGAAAAAAAGTCGTACGATATTCCACTATTGCCCCACATAAGAAAAACCTTGATGCCGCTCGGATTCGGCTTACCTTTCATGTTTTGCTTAATAGATAAGCACCCCTTGAAAGGAATTATTTGCACATCGATTGAAATACTTTCTTCGACTGGTGTAGTTAAGCAATGCGAACGGATTGTTTCTATCAATGGTCTTGTTTTATAAAATTTATCGCGGCAATCGTTAGGGCGGTCCAAACTATTAACTATGTGTATTCCGAAATACTTCTATATTTAGAACCGGTGACCAATTCATCTGCAATCTTAGTAATTTAAACAGCCCATCAATATGTGTAAAACAAAAAGTTATTTTAATTTCAATAGGGCATGTTGGTTTGAATGTAGTGCAATCATTTTGTTGAGCATACTATTGGTATGAAAAAATGATATTCTGAATGTACCTCATGAAATTCGCCAGTAGAGTTAATACTTCGGATGTAGTGTTTTGGGCTGGTACGAAAGGTGTTTCGCCTCCACTGAGTGTTACATTTGGGTGTAAATTGTAGGTTCTCTATTATCACGCCATCTGCAATCGGTACGTGAGATGTTCCTTCAACCGAAGCAGTTATTGGATGGATTGACTAACTGTACATCACCATCTTCCTAATCATTGTTTTGGTCATCCTCTATGGCCAAAAACCTTTAACCAATCTATGGGTTCTGGAACGTCTGCACTCAGACCATCATCTTCGATATTTTTCATTTCATTGTCCGAATCATTGCCGAAATCTAAATTATAAAGCAGTTCCTATATTTCTTCTTCGGTAATTGTTTTCGCGCCATTTTTAAAATCAAAATGTATGAAAATTGATTATAGGACAAATTACGTGCAACTGTTTAAACGCTTTGTACAACATACAATAGTAATATTCAGATCTTAAAATTTTTTTTTTAACTGATCTGCGCAGCTTTTAGTGGTGTAGAATTTTTTTTTTATAAAAATTTTGAGGCGTCGCATTTATCTTAGAGAGTAAACCTAAACAAAATAATAAATAACCATGAAAAATAATTATATTTCAGTTTTAATGCACAAAACATTCAAAATTATTATGTATTTATGTTATTACAATCATATATCAAGTGAAAATTAATAGGTCTAAAAAAATATTGCACGCCTTTTGGAAACAATGACAACATTTAATTTTGGTACGGACTGGGGAAACTAAATATCCAAATGTTATTCGTATCGCACAAAACCACAACAACATATATCTTGTTCACGTGGTCCGTAGTGTAGTGTAGTGTAGTGTATTATGTCACCACGTGAACAGAGAAAAAACAGTACCGAAGTGTATTATCAACTACGGTCAAAATGCTGTAGTGTAGTGTAGTGTGTTTGCAACTACGCATCACGTGAACACTTGGCGTAGTGTAGTGTATTTAGTTTTGACAGTTGTTGTTTGTTATGATTTTCAATTCAAAATCATTTGGTTTTTCAAGTTCTTTGTGTACTAAATATTTTACTTTTTCGCAAAGAAACAAGAACACGCCAACGCCAAACACAATCGTCAATATATAAATTGAAATAAAACATCGGGAAATGTCAAACATTCTTAGCACAATATTTCAACAATAGGAGCATAATGGTAGAGTTACTATACTACACCTCCAGGTGAACGGTCATATAAATGCTGTAGTCATAACTACACTACACTACACTACGGACCACGTGAACAAGATAATAGAAAAGCAAATTCAGTTTTCAATTGAATGGAATTTTGAATTAATTCTTAACTTATCGAATTAAATATCATTTTAATTTATAAAATCTAAACTTTGTGTTTAATTGTATCCTAAAATTCCTATTCCATTTAAATACAAATAAATGTAAAAATGTAAACAATAAACATGAATATTATACTAATAATACATCACTGTGTATCCGCCAGATTGCTTCTGCGCGAGAACTGTCAGAATTCCAGCGAGGTTTGAATACTACTATATTTTATTTAAATGCGTTATTGACATTGTACATGTTAAATACAATGCGAGTTTATATTTTATTTAAATGCGAAATATTTTCCGGTTACTTTAGAATTATGTATGTTATTTAAATATCTCTAATGTAATTGTTTATTTTAGTTGTTAAATTGAAACTAGCTGACCTGTGACTGAATAATCAGTCACGTGATTATTTTTTATTCAATTTTTGGTTAAGATATTAAGAAGATTTTTTAAGATGTAACTTTGATGTACTTTTATCAAAAATAAAGTAAATTCAAATACGCTATTAAATATTTAATAAGAAATGTACAAAAGGATAATAAAATAGGAAATTACATTACAATTTACACTTAAATTAACTTTTTAAATTTAAAAAGTATTTTATAAATAATTTTACAAAATATTTTATTAGAATAAAAACCATTTTATTAGTTTTTTACATATTATTTTAAATTTCATTTTATTTCCAACAAATTTGTAATGGACGCTTCTTGTACACGTTTAGAGAGCGTAAGGTGGCTCCCCCTCGAGAGCGCAAAAGACAATTGCAACATCAGAAGCTGTCGGGAGATTGAATCGGCGCGCGTCCCGATCAGCTATTTTGATCATATACATTGCCAGATTTTGACGGTCGTGCGCAGTCAGCTCGTCCATTGTTCGGAACTCGCGCATGTATATGTTTACCAGATGGAGCTCAACTGTAAGGGTGCGCACCATGCTCTCCATCTTTTCCTTGTCCGCGCGTAACGTGTAGCCGGCCAAGTTTGTACAGCGCATGCGCGTCCCCTCCTCGACATCATAAAAAAATATCTGCCCATACTTGGGAGCTGAACCGTTTGAGAACCGTGATGTGCTGATGCGGTGATAGCCGGATCCGTGCAGTGAAAAGAAGTATCGTCCGCCAGCGCGCTGCTCTTCGATCTCCATTGCGGTGCTATCCATGGAGAGGGCGGAATTAAGCTTCAGGATGTTCGTCTAGTAGAACCGCGAGATGGAGTTGGTTCCGATAATCAGCTGATTGAGGTACGGGAGATTTCGCAGTGCGGGGAGGGACATGTTTCCTTTACCACAGCACAGACCAAGACCTTCCTTCTATGCATGGAAGAATAGTGCGCCACAGAACTCGCAACCCCGCCCATCGAACCTAGATAGCGGATTTGAATTTTCCGAGCACTTTGGAATGCCGCGCGTGTCCCATTTCCCGCCAGGTTTGAATCTTGGAGTACGCACACAGGATCAAAAGGCTCCTAAAAAGAAAAAAATTGCAAGTTTTGAAAAATATAAAACTAAATGACGGACTTACATCAGGTTCCGTAGGAACTGGCTCGCCTCCATTTTCCTGTTCCTCCTCGAAAAGGAGAATACTCACCGCGTCGAACGAAAAACACAAAAAAAAAACGGTATTATGACAAAACATCAGAAATTTTCATAATTTTGTCATTGTCACTGTGTAATTCAAAACAAACATATTTTGTCATGACATTCTGGCGTCGTGATTATTATATAAGTTGTACAGTATAGGAAAAACGTTTCTTGACTTTTACACCTATTTCCCGTGCACGTACCTTAATAAAACATATATTCTGCACATCTATGAAAAAATACCTTTCACCTGATATATGTTTCATTAAGATACGCGCACGGGAAATAGGTTAAAAAGGGAGTACAAACTAAAAATTAAGCGTATTAATATATAAGATATTGGTGGTTTAAAAATTTCTTACCACACAACGCAATATGACACAACTTCGTTGAACCAAAACTCTAAGGCAACTGAGTTTTTGCTAGTTTTATTACATTAGCTAGTCTTTTGTTTCATAGAACACACACTAACCAAAAAAATGCACACCAAAATTTTCTACCGAGATTGATATAAAGCATAGTTATAAGAGTTTAAATTCGATGTACAATATATTGTACGTCGCGTTCACTGATTGTTTTATCAGTAATATTTAATTCACTTGAGAAAACAAGATCAACGATTGAGCATTCTGGAGGTAAATCTTTCAAGAAAGATTGAACACTTGGAAATGCAGTAATACGGTATTAGAGCTGAAATTATTATGACACCAATCGTGATGATGGCTCGGGATAGACAATTTTAAAATATATCACAGAAATTTGTTGGGGGCCAATCCAGCTGGCATGTTTAGCCGGGCTAAAACCTTTGTCGCCTTCGACAGCTTAGTAAGTAGAGTGTTGGCTCTGTTATTCAAGGGTCCTGGGTTCCAGTCCTGGTGGTGACTAGTAAAAAAGTTGCGACTGGGTGTTTTTAACGTGTCATTTATTATTTAAATATGTTCGTCCATTTCTAATTTTCAACCATATTATTTACGGCTTTGTCCTTAATATCTTTTTATTTTACGCGTTCGAAGACCAAAATGATTTGCAGGGCGGTCTCCCTTTTTTATTTTTGTGTTTCGAAAGCAAAGGCAATGCGACAAAACGATAAACCGATCTCGACTCCAATTGCCAACCACGAGAACGTATTGGGAGGGAAATATGTGTGTAGGGATAAAAAAAACATATAACGGGGACTCACCTCGTCTGAAAGTACTTACCGATTACGCTTTTCCTTTATTTTGAATGTACTTACCGATTACGCTTTTCCTTTATTTTTAAATATTTGTCAGGCTATTTTTCTAAGTATTCACCGCTATTTTTTTCTTGTTTCCTCTGTATGAGCATTGGGGGTAGCGCACGAATCCAATGCTCTTAGCCGTAGACACTGATACAATACTTTTTCCTTTGATTTATGCCAGATCGCGATACATTTTCTTTAATTTTTCACCAACCCGTGGTGCTTTTCCTTTCCTTGCCGCTTTTTTATCCTTACTAACCCGCGACACTTTTCCTTTTTCTTTTTTTGTTGAATCGAATAGCAACCTTTTTTTCTTTTTTTAGTTAATCCAAACAGCGGCTTTTTCTTTTACTTTTTCTAAATTTATTTTATTTTACATTACAAATTCTTCCACCGTCGATATCCATTTTTCATACTCTTCTTCGCTCGATTTTTTTTTATCCCCGCTGTGATTCACCAAAACTAGATTAGAACCTTATGTTTTTTCTATTTAGTTTTTTCGCAGGATTCCAACTTTAAAAATTGACGACCGGAAAGAACAACGGGCTGGTCAAAGTTGAGACTCAAAGGAAAAACAGCTATTCAAGCCATAGTAACCTATTATAAACATCTTAGAACAAAGCGCAATTTTGAGATTCACAACTTTCGAATAATACACCCAGTGGTCGGTCCCCTATGCGTTCCGGAAAATTCATGCTTTTAATTGGATTGTGTCTAGTACAAAGTGGAAACTCTGATTGTAGTCTTAGTAACCTCTGAGAAATATCTTCGGACAAAGCCGTTTTGATGCGGTTTTGAGGTAAACATTACACCCAGTGTTCCCTAGCGTCCTCTCCTAGGTTTTCTGGGAAATCCATGTTTTTTAATTGGATTGTATCTAGTACAAAGTGTAAACACCCATAGTTTCTTCTTAGATATATTGTATCTTAGGACAAATCACTTTTAATGCGATTTTGATTAATACAACTTTTGAATATTATACCTAGAGCTCTGATTTCTTGAATTATTTGATTTCTCGAGAAATGAGAAATACGAAAATTTTGTTTTAAGATTTCTCGGGAATTCCCGAAAAAATAAAATAAAAATTAATTTTTGTAATAAAAAATAACAATAATAAAATGTAAATAAAATCACAAATAAAATAAATAAAAACTTAATCGAAAAAAAATTAAATAGCAGAATTCACCGATGTAAAGTTTCTAACAAAAAATCCAAATTATATATTATGTGTTAGTACCATTCAATATTAAATTCTTATATTAAATTTATACTGAAATTTATTACACGCGTGATTTGATACACTGTTAAATTATTCTCCGAATCAAGTATATTTAAAAATTATAATTTGTAACAGAGAATTGTTTAAAAATATAAAGTAACAATGAAATTCAATAATTATTAAAACAAATAAGTAAAATAACAAATTAAAATCATGTGTGGATTAGTTAACAAATAAATGAAAATAAAAACTTTAACAGTAAAAAAATCAGAATTGTTTATTCCAATCAAAATAAGGTGTATTTATAATCTGCCAATAATAAGCCACTTCCAGTGATCAGGGCAAGACTCTACTATATATAATCGATCGGCATATCTATAGAGAACATTTTTCAGTACATAACTATAAGGTTTTTCCTAGTGGAGAAAATGTAGCCTTGTTATTAGCAATCTGTGGAAGTGGGTTGTTATTGGCTGGATAAAATATGCAAAATTTACGGTGGAAAACTGCTATTAACAAGGTTACATTTTTCCGCTAGGAACAACTTTATACCGGAAATTGTTCTTTATAGATAGGCCAATTTGACCTATATAGTGGTATCTTGCCCTAATCTCTGGAAGTGGCTTGTTATTGCCCAGATTGATAAAATACTCAATATTTTGAGTGAAAAATTGCAATAAACATATTATGCGATATTTTTTGTTAAAGCGTTAATTTTATTTATTTGTAATTTTTCAACTTAAGTTATTTATATATTTCTCTATAATCTGTTGTATTTGTTTTCTTTTTCAAATTTTATCATGTAAATTATTTAATATAATAATTTTTAATAAAATTTTCACTAATTTGCATTTATAAAATATTAATAGTGCAAATCACCATTTCTAAAACAATTCAATATGGCGTCCATTGGAATCCATTTGATTCCAATAAGAATTCTGTTTCCGCCATGATTTCCAATTGAAATTCTATACGTATACGTGATGTGGTTTTTGGTTAGAAGTTTCACGGGCTCCAGAATCGTATACTTAATCCAAATAAAGTGTGAGAGGCTATTCTTTTTTTAGTTGCGAAAACATTTGCAACAGAGAAGTTACACTCTTTTTGCGTACAAGTGGGTTTCATTGTCATCATCGTCAAAGCATCCAAAAGGAGTTTTAGATTTTCGCTTCTCTTGTCAAATTTCTCGAAGTTATCAAATTCCATTGTTAGTCCAATCAAAAAGTCATTTGTTTTTGGTACAAATGGTATAAGCGATTCCTTAATATTTAGTTCTAATTGTTGCTGTATTGTGTAGAAAGCAGCGTTGATTCTCGTCCAATTCAATATATAAAAATGTAAAAATTTGATAAGAGAAACAATGGATTTGTTGTTTCTTTTACCAATCTCTATTAGAATTTAAGAGGCTCACAGAGCAGTTGTTATTTTGCAAACTATTAAATAAAAATTTAAGAGGTGCAATATATTGAAGAGTATTGTTTTCACACCACTACACAAAGCTCAACTCCAACGATTGAAAATTCTTTCTTGTTTTTTCTTGTAAACAAACCAAAAGTACAAAAAATACAAACACAAACACAATACGAAAACAATAAAATCTTGTTTAATATTTTTGTTTTGCGTTGAACAATTTTCAAATAGGGAACCGAAATAGATTTCTCGAGAATATTTAAAATTTCTCGAGAAACGAGAGTTTTGTTACTTTTCATGAGAAATTTTCGAAAGAGAATCCTTGAGAAGAAGTATTAATTACGCCCAGTGCTCCCCTAGATTTTCCGGAAAATTCATGTTTTTTAATTGGTTGCGTCTAGCAATTACAAAGTGAAAACATCCATTGCAGCCTTAGTAACCTCTTACAAATATCTAGGACAGAGCCCTTTTAACCCTTAATGTGCCAATGAAAGGAATTTCGCCTAAACTTATGGATGTAAACTTATGGAGCTGAATGATTCTAACTAACTTAATATGGGACTTTATTTGGAAATCATAATAGTTTTCTCGGGAAATCCAAATATAAGAATGTGTCATGAGTGACACAAAGTGTCATTAAGAAATAAAATTATCAGTTTCAATTCACCGCATATATTTGTAAACAAAATCACATAAGATAACCTCTTATTTTATAAAAATAAAACAAAATTAAATTTAATTAAAATAAAAGAAAAAAACATAAAATTTCAAATGATCTTCATATCACAGCACAGTTGGTGCAGACAGGTTTATAATATTATACGTTTTATTGATGAAACTCGAGGAAACAGTTTCTTGAGCTATTCAAGCACAAACTGACTTCGCATCATGGTAATTTACAACGTGTCCGCTTGTCCTAAGTCCCATTAAAGTTTGGTTTAATCTTTTCGATTAACTGGATTTGCTTGGTTTTTCAAAGGAGCCAACCAAACAACAGCCTTTCGCAACATCCTTCCTAAATTGGCTTATACCCATTGAAATAATTTTCTTAGTGGCACAAATTTTTTTGTGGATGATCCATAAATTTACTACAGCAGGAATTAAAAGAGCATTCTTAAATATTATTTTGAGGACTTTAGTTTAATTCTGTATCTCCCTAAGAAGCTGTCGTGAAAATAGCTCCTCCCATGTGCTGGTTATATTCTTTAACAATATAGCGGGTTGTTGAATAGTAATTTATTTCTTATTTTTATTATCCCATCTTTTTACTGCAGATGTGGGTAACGCTCCGCAATATGATGAAATAAACGTTCCAATTGACAAGAGACATTGCAACATTCTCAAAATTATATAGTTGAAAATTCTTCGTAAACCCTCTTGCGTATTTATGCATTTCCCGTTCAGTTTTCAATTTAGGGTGTAATATACGGTTTCTCCGTATTGTGCCGATGTAATGAGTACCTTCGTTTTGCAGATATAAAATAAGCGGCACTGTCGTGAAATAATGGTCGCAAAAAACAGTGTGATTTAAAAATCTTGGAATGAGAGGACATAATCGAACTATAACATTTGCTGATGCTCCTAAGTTCTCCTCTTCTATCTGCCGATACATATTTAATTGGCCGATATAGATCTCGAAGTTGTACATACAATCTAAAGTGTAAAATTAAAATTTGCAGTTCCATTTAGAAAAAAATGAAATAAATATATCTGAGGTACCACCAGTAAGGAAAAATATTTTGAAACCCCATTTATGAGGTTTTGAAGCAACGCATATGGCTTCTGTTTTTTGTGCTGCAAATTTGCTCGTCCACCGATAGTTTTTGTTCTAATTGGTTGTGCAAATTTTTTTTTTTAAGATGCTTATGAATGGTCTTATTTTAAACAATCGGTCATGGTCTGGGTTATATTTTGGCAACATAAGATTGTTTTCAGCAAAATGTAACATATTTTTGATCTTAATGAAAGTTTTCAAAGACATTGCATCTTGGATTATTCTGTTTCCTACATCCGGGCACCAGTACTCCCTACTATTTGGCAATTGATGCACTGAAGAAAGTATACAAATGCCTAAGAATTTCCGTAGTTAGTTCCGTTTTGGTCAGTGTTTAAGGATTAGCGATATTTTTACCCGCACTTTTCCATATCAATTTTTTAAATCTCTCTCTCTCTCTCAATTCTTTTAATTCTACTTCTTTGTTTATAACATCGTTTTCCTTCCCTCCTTTCGTTTTACTCATCACTTCATGAATTATTGCTTCAAAAACCCGGATTCCTTCCATACCAATATGATTAGCAAATACAACTGGGATGTCCTCAATGTTTAAATTTTCAATATCTAATATGTTATTATTATCGATGTCTTCCGTTTCCGATTCTTCTTGTACAAAATTTTCATCACCGCTATCAGCAAAGTCGTCTTCGCTATTATCAGACCACTGTTCAATGATTTGTTCTATTTCTTCCAAGCTCAAATACTTTTTTCGAGTTGACATTATTGCACTGGTCAAGCCACGTCAATTACGAATGTATGGCAAAAAAAATCGTAAAACGACCTAAATTTTGAAATGTTAATTGTCAATATACTCGTAAGCTACCTAAAATTATATAGTGAGCATTTATGACACGCTAATTAAAAATTATCTAGGCAACCTTTGTATCATTTATGATATATAAATTTTTCTTACCTATACCTAAGTATTTAATATAAGAATCTTTGAGAAAATAATTTCAAATTGATCACTACTATTGTTGTTTTGAATAATATTACTATTTTTTGTATTTTAATGGCGAAAGATTAGAGTGAAACTAAACACTTGATTTTCCCTCCACATTTGATAACTAAATGACATTACCTTGTAGAAACGGCTTACATAACATACAAATGGATTTTTGTTTTTGAATTTAAATTAGACCATTTGTATGTATTGGTTTTCATAAGGAAAAAATATAAACGAAAACAAATATGTGTCATATATGAAACAAATCTTCATTAGGGGTTGCGACTTTGAAGTATACGGTACAAAATACACTGTTAAATTTAATTATAAAAGTTGTTTTTGGTTTTAGGACAAGTTAGGGTAAACTTTAAATCCGTAAGTGCTTTCACTAAATTTCAATAAAGAATGCCATTTATTTTTAACAAAACATGTGTTTAATTTGAAATTTAAAAAACTCTTTTGAAGACCAAAAGTCTATGTTCTTTACATATACTAAAATGTTTTAAATTATTTTTTACACAACTCCACTTGAGAAATACATCTTGAAAGATTAATCCTCTTCTTGTAAAGCGAACTACGGTCTAAATACTAAAATAATGTCTAAGTCTTTAAAATATTTTATCAGTTTAAGAAATATTTCCTTAAAACGTGAAATTGTAAAAGAAAATTGTGTTAATATCAAGGAAAACAACAATTTCTTATTGAAATGAAATTAGCTGAGTAACAATTAATTTTTAGTAGTTAAAGAATTTATTCTATTTATGTACGAAAGTAATCAATTGATTAATTAATTTACATATCCAATGTTTGCCTTGGAGTATGTTGAACCGATATCAATTGAAAGGCAAATCGGTAACATGAACTATAACACCCGAGGACTTTTAATAATCATTTTGCAAAAACAAAAAAAAAAATGTTTAATCAACTTTGGGTGTCCATGTTCTTTCCAGTATACTTATTTGTAGTACTCGTTAAAAACAGATTCCCTCATCCTACACAAAAATAAATTAATTTTCTTTTTTGTCGGTAATAAAACCATCATACAAAACCCTATATATTTACCTCAAAGCTTTGTGCTTTACTTACATACAAATATATTTTGAAAACTCAATTTTCACTGTGATTTGTGAAAATTGTAATTTAATACTTAATTTTGTTCTTCTGCTTGTTTCTTCTATACCGAACTGAACACAAAAAAAAAAAATAATAAACGTAAAAAGTACGAAACATTTTTAGATTTATTGCAATTTAATTTTTTTCGGAAAAACAGGGAAATTCGAAATCAGAGTTGTGAATTGAAAATTTAACAAAAGAAAATTATTATTTTACTTTGTTGCTTTTTAGGTTTACATGTATATATGTTTGTAGGGGGAGTATACGAGTAATAATAACAAATTTATTTATTTATTTATTTTTCTTGGATGATAAATTGATTTTCTGCTTGTGAATAATTTAACGTCATTTTTTGGGACTATCTTGATTGGATTGTATATACATATACATATATATGTGTTGTATATGGCTAATTTTTGAAACCAATACTGATAGGTTTAAAAATTCCATATGGAATATAATAAAATCTGATAGTTCTGTGCTCAACTTATAAATTTACCATAAATATAAACCCTACCTAGATCTACCCATCATTATTATATTAAATAAATGACATTTCCTTCCTTCGTTTCCGTAACCATTTTCATTGACAAAATGTTGTTGTAAAAAAATATTGAAAGAAAAACAAAATTATGCCAAACATGGCACAGATAAAATTCTATTAGTTGTACAATTTCGAAAAGTTTCACATCCAAAAAAAAAAAATAATAAAAAGAATTAGAATTAATGTGATCCCCATGGGACATTTAGACTATACACTAACGATTTTTTATTTTCATGTCTATTTTCCTATTTATTCTAGACTAATTTTTCTTTATCATAGGCCTGTGTGTGTTGAGTACAACTTTTATGATTCTTTTGAAACCATTTTGTATAATTTTCCTTATTTTGCTTATGTCGTTCGTATATCTTACACTTTTAATAAGATGTTGTGTGTTTTCTTTTGTGTGTGTGTGTGCATTTTCTTACCTTTTTCATTTTCACTTTTATTGTACAAAGAACGAAAAAAAATCTAATAAATTTATAATCAAATTGAAGTAGTATTATATACACAAAATCAAAAAAAAAATTTATTTAGGAATGTTATTTCTTATTTAATAAATAATGTAACCTTTAACCGTAGATATAGGTACATAGTACATTATATAAATAAAATTGTTAAAGCTTTATTTTCTTCGGCACGAGGCTCTTTTCTGTTTGTTTGTTATTTTGTATGCTTCTTGTAACACAGAAGCTAAAATTTCATTTATTTTTATTTAATTTAATTAAATTTATGATACCAAAAACCGAAAAACTCGCTCGCCTGTACTCACCAATGGAATACACACACAAACAGTACGTACTTTTATGTTAAATGTATATACCTTGCGAGATATTATAAATAAAATTAGAATCTGTGTTTGAAAAATTTATTGAAATGGAAAATAAGGAAACATTTTCTGGTGAAATTAAAATTAACTAGAAGCTGTGATGATGAGTAACTTCTGGAGGAATATATACTAACATCCACTCAGGTGGTCGATCAAAAGTGTTTTTAGGCGAAAAAAGGTAAACAAATATTTCGGGTTAGTTTAGAATCGATAGGGGGTGCTATCCATTAAATTATTATTTTTTAGATTTGGTTGAAAATATTATTTATGATTTTATAAGAATGCGTACACACACACACATTAGTTATAACGTATTTTTGCGGCCGATTTATTACTTTTTTAAAGGTCATTTTGTTTAGTAAACCAGAAATTTATTTATTAAGGATATGAATCAAAATTGGAATTGTTTACGTTTATAAAATTATATATATATCTTGAACCCCATCGAAAATTAGATATTGATCGGTTTTTTAGTTAGACATAAATCATTCAAATCTGGTATACGGGTTTTTTGGATACCTAACGAAATGTTTGGCAATTATTATTCTATTTCTTCGTATGATTAAATGAAAATGGGCCTTAATTAATTTAGTACTCATTTTTGTTTTGATTTGCTTCACAAGTTAGTACCAGTTCAAATATAATAAAGTTATTTTTAAGTTGCTCCCAAATCTCTTAAATTAAATAAACACTCTTTTTAGATTAAACTGGCGAATTCCTCCTTATGAAAATGGTGATATGTTTACATTCTCGAAGCGTGTTGCTTGCTTTAAAAATGCACTAATATGTTTAATCGAACATAATCAGTCACAAAAGCAGATATAGGCGTTTACGCGTCATCTACTAATGTTTACGTGATTGCGTCATCAACGTCGACTACTCGTAGACAACGCTGACTAGTCGTACATAAGTCAACAACAATTATAGTTCACGTTAGTTTTGATTAAATGATCGTCATTTTTTAACCTCTGTCTCTGGAGATTTTAGTTAATGCAAATTAATATTACAATACAATATACAGTAAAACCTGTCTAAGTTGACAACCAAAAAAAGCACACGTAATCTATTTGCGATTCTGACCAGTTCTACTCTGTAAATTTTGATAAATTTCGTTTTATTTTCGGTAAAGGAAAATGTTACATTAGAAAAATATTATTTTGCGAAAGCAGCAAATCAAACTGTAAATGCTGTCAAATTGGACTGTATGGATGCAATATGGAAATTGTAATTAGCACGAATAGGTTCGTTCTCAAAGTCCTGCCGCAACTTTAAAATATGTGTATGTTACGGTAAAAATCCGAAATCGGTAAATGCCCGAATAAAAATTGGAAAGAACTGTTTTATTGGAGGTAGTGGAGTATTTTTTATGGTTTAAGCAAATTGGAATTTGGAATAGTAGGGACTAACTAACTCTGACGGTGTCGCAGGGGCTAATTATGCCCCTCATGACACTTAGGCCTCTGATGGGGAATAAATGAAACTATCAAGGTTTTGAGGGGAAGGTCAACAAACATTTCAAATCCATCGGACCTCTGGACATCCGGCTTTTAATCGTGTAAACGAATTTAAAAAATTAAAATTTCGAATTAGGCATTAGGTATTATTATTAATTTACGCAATACATATGTTTCACCACACCCACACATCCAAGATTTTATAATCCTAGTCCGGTCGAGGATTCAACGGGTGAGCATACAATTTAGGAGTTTAAAATTTTATTAAATTCGTTTTGAGGCTTCTAGTTTTTGTGATCGCGTGGTTTTTGCGTTACTTTATGCTATTGAGAACCACAAAAAAATCAATCCATAGCTGCAGCCAGCCATTCCCTTGAATAGAACCTGAATGCAATAATTGGAAAAAGAAGGAGCAAAAGGTTATACGGAATGAAATATCTGACCACAAAAAACTAATAAACGAACAAACAACCCCAGTTCGCACATTTTTAACGATATTTAAACTACCATTGGCAAGATTACAAAAATAAAATGAAAATATGAAAATTGTGCGATGGTCGAAAGAAATAAGTTTATTTTATAAGAGATGGCGCGCAACGTAATTATTCTATTAACAGGTATAATATTAGCAGGAAATCAAAAGTACTGAATTTTTTGTGGACCAGAGTAAAGAATCCAGCCTGCAAATACTTTCTGCACCTTTATCAACTCCACCAATATTTCAGAAACTGTATAAACGAATTTCAAAGCTAATTAATTTAAGGTCGATGGGAGTTACAACCAAATAAATACAATTTCGCAATTTTTATTAATGCATTCTTGCACAGCAAAGGTTAGGCAGCAGCTAGTTAACTCTCTCTCTCTCTCTCTCTCTCTCTCTCTCTCTCTCTCTCTCTCTCTGGCATTATATCCCATCAAAGGATTTGGCCGCCTCAAATAAGGTTTCATAATCATGTTTTCATTTCGGATAATGAGTGATTAATTCATTGATCCTAAACCAGCCGTGAAATTTTTTCCTTGTCACCACCGGGAATCGAACCCGGAACCTCCGGTCGCTGGAGCAAGCATGCTAACCACTTTGCCACCGGGGCGGCCAGCTAGTTAACGCAATATTAATATTCTCAACCATCATCATGCCAAAAAGTTTTTGTAAATATATCGTAATTTGGATTCTACGGTTTTTATATCAATGTAAACCATGAACAACCAACAATATCATTTTAAACGTAGTATTTTACGATCCACTGTTTTTTGATAGGCAAGCATTATAGAATTGTGACTTTTGAGTGCGCTTGGTGCTATTATTGAGAAAATTCAAAAACGCATCTCGATTTTATTTGAAGTATTACTGTAATCATTTAATTGGATATGTGTGCTGTTCTAGACCACCCACCCATTTGATCATTAAATCATTAATAAATGCTCAACTCAAACTGTTAAAACCGTTGCTCTAATTTTAGTTCTCTGCCAAATTAAACATTTTAATGTTCGCAAAAAACAATTCTTCCGAAAAACAAAAACAAAAATCGATTATGTGTTAAATTAAACAAAATTATAAAACACTTCCATCTTTAGGAAAATCATGAATAAATAGTTAATTTAACGTTATATCGATATTTGTAAACAGTAGCGTTATTTTACGACAGACTTAAACCCTTAGACCTACCGTCCTTTGTCATACCAGTCTATTCACCTGCTCACTCGAAATGCACATTTAACTATTATTACCATTACAGTACAACCATCTGCGCATTGCAAGCGTCATGGCAGTTTGTAACCTGACGTGAACGATGGGTGGGCGCCGAGATCTCCACTCCGCCAGAAAGTCTTGGTTACATTCATTACTCTTTATGTGCGCGGCAAGGTACCGTTCTACCTTTTTCGTTTTTAAGTTTAAATATTTTTACTTTGTAATTTTTTGTTGTAATTTTAATTTAAATATCCGAAATATTTTTTTTTCATAATCATCATTTTTTTTGCGTTTTCATTCAATATGCAAAAATAGTGTCATTTTAAAGTAAAAATATCAGGTCTTCAAAAAAATAATGTCTTGTGAAAATCGGTTAAGCCAAACGTTTTCAAACAAATATAACAACGCATTGAACAGTGCCTTAAACTACGCATCTACATAATTTTTATAACGCAACGTAATAAAAAAAATACTGTTCCTTGTGACTGACATTAGGAATACCATCCATAAAAACCCACTTCGCAATCATCATCACTTTTAGTACACGGTCATTTACCGGCAACCTTTTGCACCCTATGATTACCCCCGATCAATTATCTCCAGATATTACACTTCGCCACTGCCACTGCCACTGTAATCAACATAGTGACAGTGGCTTGTACTCTATAGCGGTGTTTCACACACATATTTTCAAATATTTGTGCCTAAGCGATGTGATCCTTTTGAATTATGTTGGCAGGGTTAATAAACCATAAGTAAAAGCTAATTTATAGCCCGTCAGTAGTCATTTCCATCCATACGTTAATTCTAAGCTAATCCAACCGATAGCTTTTGGGATATAGTGCCAGAGAGAGAGAGAGAGAGGCAAGCCCGACAACATAAATATACTGTATGATTGTATTTTTCGTTTTATTGAAATTTAACTGAATAATCAGCCCCCGCCCAAATTATGTTTTATAACTTGTTAGAAAAAACATATTTGTGCGATTCATAAATTTGTCGCCTCATGCCATGAAAAAATTATCAGAATCTCGGAACCTTCCAAAACAATAAGATTCTTTATGAAAATGACTTATTTAGTAAATTAAACTCGTATCTCATTTAGAGAACATTTTATAAGCTGAAAAAGTGATTTAATTATAACAAAAATGGTTCTCAAATGCGAATTAATTTTTACATTTTTGTATATTGTTTTTTCATTTTTTTTCCTTACTAACCAATTATTATCTTAACAAATCAGCTCAGAAATGGGTTTCTCTGTTATTTCTCATTTTGAGAAAAAAATTCTCATTTCAAGAAAATGGTTTCTTAATTAGAGAAAATTAATTAATGTAGGTTTTTATTGAGAAAATCGTTTTAAAAACGATTTATTTTGTAAAATAAACCAGTATCTTGATTTGTGAAGAAACTTTTCTTACGATGCGAATTAAATTTTACATTACAAAAAAAGGTAATACTATTTAAAATATTTCTGATTTAGAAAAAAATAAATGGAATTTCAAGAAATATTTTTCTTGATAAGAGAAAAAGGGGTGAGAAATTATTTCTTACAGTGCGAATTAAATTTTACATTACAACAATAATACTCATTTTACTAATCTTAGCGAAAAAAAAATTTGGTTACAAAGAAAGTACTTTTTCTGCAGTTTAAAATTTTTTTTATTTCGATAAAAAATACTAATATCAAGAAATGTTTTCCTTGATCAGAACAAATTAATTTTTTTTATTTCTATTGCTAAAATGTTTTATATGAAGATATTTGTCAAACAAACTCATATCTTGTTTAGAGAAACATTATTGGAAATCGAAAAGAAAATACGCACCTTTATTAACAAAATATTATACTAACAAATAAAAATTCGTTTCCCCAGAAATGGTTTTCTCTGCTATTTAAACGATTTTTCACATTTAGAAAAAAAAATTAATTTCAAGAAAAATATTTCTTGAATTAATAAATTTTTCTTTTTATTCTAATTTGATTTATTATCCAGAAATAATTTAATATTTTCATATTAAACATTATATAATTCTTAAAAATTGTAATATTAAATAAAATATATAAATAAGTTAAATGATTAAATACGTAAATAATATTGTAATTGTACATAGCTATTATTGTTTAGAAAGAACGAATGACCCCGACCCTACAATTATCAATTTATCACACGACTAATGATTAAGTACATGAATAAGTGATGTAATTGTAACGCGGGAAGAAGAGAAAATGTCTGTCCACCATGATCCTTAGATGTAGTGCAGGCTTTTCTTAAATTACGAAGAGTAATACAATTAAATAAAAATTATTAAAACTTTTGAATTGTGTTTACTTTACCGTTTATGTTCTTTTCTAATATTAATGATTCCTTAGAATTTTTTTTAATTTTTCGAACACAAACAATACTCCATTTAGGAATAATCCAAAAATATTCTGGTCAAATGGATTTTTATATAATCGACGCTTTTCGTTTATTCACTCTAGCTAGACTCATGATCATGTTTAAGCAGCTGAAAATATTCATGAAACCTCATTGCCAAATCAATATTTACCAATATCGTTTTTCATTAAAAAAAACACATCAAGTATTGCTAGGTAAAGCTTTTTTTTAGGAATCGGTAATGTCTAATTTATATGAAGATGGAACATTATAAAGTAAAATTTCTTGGAAATTTAGAAAATTTTAATCGCAAGGAGCTGATTCAAAATTATAATTAGCGTTATACATCTATCGCCTTCAAACGACCTTATTTCTAAACCGTCGATATAATATAATAGATTCTATTAAATTGAGGCGTGAACTGTTTTGTACTGTTAGAGAAATAAAAAATTCCAAAACATCGTGTAAATCACCCACAACTTCAACACAATTTCATCATCACCCATTGAATAATTGACATTCACTGGTAAATTCACGCACTAAATAATTTAAAAACAGAAAACATAAAAAATAATGAGGGAAAAAATTTAACGCTTGCGCTGAGCTTTCACCAAAATAACCATGCTTTTTCGCCATTTTTAAAAATATAAATAAAATGTAAAGAAAGCAACGTAGTACACACAAACATAAAACTTTATCAAGGAAAAAAAGTTACAGAGATAAGATGACATACTAAATAATAATAATAAGTGTTTTTAGGGGTGACGACAATTTTTTTAAACTTTTTTTTCCTAAATTACTTTTGGATAAACTAAATTTAATGTATGTGTATTGTTGTCATTCTTTTGAACGAGAAAGTCTCAATTTAAACTTTTTTTTTTGGTTTGTTCGTCTTCTCACAAAACAGCAAACATAAAAAGTTTAATTTGATTTTAATGATGATGTTACGTAAAAATATTTTTTAATTAAATTTTGGAGGTAATTTAAATGTAATGTTTAATTTTTTCAAAGTTTACAATGCACTTGTTAGAATATACCGAATTACAGCGCTTCCTGACTGAAAACTGAATTGTTTGTTGAATTGGTTTGATTACTTGTCTTGGAAAATATTTTATTTCCAAAAGTGAAATAATATAAAAATATAAAAATAAAGTAACGAGAAAAAAATATTAGAAACCATTTTACACCTTTAATTAGAGGTTTCAATTAAACTTTATTGTATGTTTCTTAAAAGATAAACCCGCAAGATTAGAAGAATATTCTTAAGACAATTAACAAGTTGTTTTTTGTGTCAGTTTTCCCCATTTCCGTTGGTTTGGTTTTGTAAGGATAAATTGAAACCATTTGCATTGTCTTGCTTTACATAAAAAAAAAGTATTTTATTCATCTTTTTGTAAAAAAAATGAGGGAGGGTTTCCCTCTACATTATATATCGAGTTTTATTACCAATCAAAAAATATATGTATAATACATATATATTTTATCATCAAGCCATATAAACAATAAACTTTGAACACAAAAATAAAAAATAACGAAAGAAAAATGATAATAATAATTATACAATAAAATATTAAATTACATAATCATAAATCATAAAATAAATAATTATGTTGCTACAAGAAATAATGTACCCGCTACATTACATACTTGGAATTAATTCAACTCGAATTTCTATACGGATTAACAGAAACTATATAAACATTCAAATTTATATTCTGGTTTTGTTCCTAAACAGCAGCGCAACACAAAACGCCTAGATAATATTATCAGACTACAGAAAATAATGATTTACGCGTTTAGTTTTTAAATGTGGGTGGTTCTACTTTATATCCATGCGACTTTATATCGCATCTCAACACTGTATCCCAACCTTCAACCGAACATAAAATCTATTTTAATTTCAACAGATAAAAATGTTTTTATTATTACGTTTATTTTTTATATATATTTTATTCATATATGGTGTGCGTATTAAAATTATCGTTAATTTAAGTTAATTTGTTGATTGACTTGTATTATTTCTTTGTGTGTTCCCCTTTTTTGTCTGAACTCATTAGTCAGAAATAATTTAATCATTTCAACTATAGATAATTTTTATTCGAAACGGAAAGAATCTTCCACTTTAATGAACTAATCAAATAGTTTTTTTTTTATTGACTCGGTCTCGGGTCTCGGAATCCAAGTAAATAAGTTAAAAAAAGGATATCTTCTTTATTTAAAATTTATTGCTTTCAAGGAATTCCTATGTAAGTATTTTATTTTTATCTTCAATTGATTGGTCAGGTAAAAATGTAAAGAAATAAAAATAAAATAAATACATATAAGCTATTAAGACGACAATGTTGTGTATTAACAAGCAAAGTCCTTATTTTTTACGACATCTGGTGTTATTTCTTTTATATTCAAATTTGTGGAATAATATGTATGCTATATACCTTTCCTTTGTAAAGCTTATACTTATTCTTTTTATAATGTAAAAAGGGAGCGAAATGATGAAAATAATGAGACTTAAAAGGAATTTTGAAATGTTTGAATGTATGTATGTTATAATATTTTTTATGGGGATTATATAAAATGTCCCATGTGGGTGATTCAATTGATTTGAGATAATTTGTAAAAAAAAAGTTCATAAAAAGGTGTCAATTAAATCGTTTTATTATTCTTATTAAAATAAAATTGTTTGACTTGTCTCGTATTTTTTTTCTACCTAACTAGCCAATTAAATTTTATTTCACGAGTAGCAACATAATATTCAATTATGGGATTTAGTAATTGGATAACAAAGTTACTTCTGTTTGATGTGTGGTTGATAGGTCATTCTATGGCAATCTAGCTACATTCTAATTATTATTTTTAACATTTCTGATCGAAACGAATTGAACTGTAACGACCTTTCTTCCTAAAAATATATATATTTTTCTTTATAAAGAATACAACAATAGCACACATTTTGCTCAAGTATCCATCTTCAAACGAAAAATCTTATTTTAATTCATTCAAAGTGTTACCATCTGCTACTTGAAATGTTTAGATAGCGTTTAATATAAAAGATTAAATTTTCCTGTTTTTATGTAACTTGTAATCATTTTTGAATACACAACAGCAGTCATATAACGTACAAAAATATTCGGAAATTTCAATTTATACCGGGTGCTCATTTCAAAACGTTTAATTCTTACTAATATGAAATTAGAAACAGAATGTGTTTACGAATGAGAAAAATACTAACTGGTTCAAAGACAAGAACAATGACCCAATACTGGTTAAAGAATCGATCTCTCTTTTATGACTTCAGACGTTAAGTGAAACATTTTACATTTTTTGCAGTTTTTAAAATAGGATAGCGTAGCCAATTGATTTTGAGTAGACAATCTCGAGAATTCGTAGAGTGTGTAGACATTTTGTAGACAATGTGGAGATTATTCCTTATTATTGGTTTTTTAAATGGTTTGGGGATATTTTGGAAGTTAAAATTCAATTTTTGCGTAACAAATAGGGTGAGATTAGTTCGTTTAAAGTAATTTAATATATTCCAAATCTTATTCAAATTTATAATTCGAATTAACATTAGGTCTCATTAACAACAAACCCTAACGTTAGCAAGCGTGGCAAATTACATATGGCTCAATGCGCTTTCACGGTTGCATTTATTATTTCAGTTGTTCATTCAGCGTTTAATCAATTTTGTTTTTATGAATTCATAGTTGACGACAAATTGTCGGAACTATTTTGCTACCTTCTCGCCCGTAATTATTTGACAAATTTCTGGCCCGTATACACAATGAAATGTGAAAATTTTGTTTCATTTCATTTCAAAATTTGTTTCACTTTTCAAATTTCAATGAAAGAAAATCAAACAAAATTTTTTCTTGAAAGATTACTACTAGCTTATTTTAACTGATATTGCGCCGTCTCTTTCGCACATTGTTCATTCGGAATTCATTGTTCATTCCAAAATTAAATTAAAATGTTATTGCTTTGTTAACTTCTTGTTGTAATTCAGAACTCACTGGCAGCCAGGTGCCAGCCACGGTGATATTACTGATTCATAGTTGTAGAATCCATGTTCGTTTTATAATCGGAATTAGTGTGTGGTATCTGAACAATCATGAGAAAGCTTGAGCCTCGGCTTGAAAAGGTTTGGAATAAACAGAAAATTTTAAGAATTACGTTCATCACAACATAAATGTACATGTTAATTCATTGAAAATAATTTAAACAAATCATTTTCACTGACGGAATTCAATCTACTAAGAATAATATTATCTTAATTTATATGAATATAACTAATCCAACCAGGTTCGGGAAATTCAATTTATACGTATAAAATAAAAACTTAAGTTAACGCCTGGTTTCCTTTTAAAAAAATATGCTTTTTAAAATTGATACCGGTAAAGTTGCCCTAGATGGAAGTAATACGAAACCTGCAAAAGAAAATAATCTTTCTACTACAGCAACGCTTTTTTGACTGCCGGATACTCATTTTAAACACGACAATTGTTTATTTTTGCTACCCATATATCTAATAAATCCAATCTCTAACTCTGGTTTAGATTGAACCGGCATTAAATTCGACCCTAGGATATATGAACCTCATCAACAGTTTTTAAGTCTGTCTGATCTTTTCTGACGTTTTCTAATGGTTCAATGTATATATTCTGTATTTGTACCTTTTTATCTTCTATTTCTGGTGTATTCTCAAGTAGCCATCGCAATTCTAAATAATAGGTAGGCTATTATTGCTTCATTAACTTCTGTTGGCAAATCGAAAAGTTTGCAAAACCGTTTTTCTAAAGATTTTAATAATTGAAGAATAATCATTTTATAAAATTTTAAAGCTGCTTGGTCATTTAGTACTTGAAGCTGTGCTCTCAATTAAGTAAAGATTGTTGGGATCAGATGCTCATAATAATGACTGTTTTATCCTTGAAGGGTATCTAGCGAAGCAGCGATAGTCGTTATTATTTTAATGTACTCCTCCAAGTAATCAAGATCAGTCTGTTTAAACGATTGAATAGATAATTTTTACATTACAACATTTAAATGTTCTTTGAATAACCGCAAACGACTATAAAAAACGAAGTGGCTTGACGATTTTGTTGACGTATTTCTTGGCGCAATTCAAAATGAGTTCCAATTGGCAGAAGTCTCTCAAGAGAATATCCAAAGCACGGTTTCCTGATGTTAAATGTGGTGTTTGCGCGAGTTAGAAAGCTTTTTAGTGGTTCTACTTCATGGCTATCTCCTGATTGTCGCAGTAAATCGAAGGTTTCTATCTTAGATGATATTTTCGATGGCAATCACAATTCAAATTTGTTTAACAACGACACCCCAGCTTTAAGCGATGTGGTTATTATCCTTTAAGCGATGAAAAACGAGTTAGACGCTCTTGAAACATCAGTAAGGTTCTGCTGCAAAGTACTGGATGACATGAAAATCTCAATTGAGAAGTTAACCAAGGATTCCGACAGTTGTAAAATAAAGTTCATGAAAATAAACTTAATATAATTGAGGCACAGCTGGACATTGGTTCACAATAATTAAATAGTTTCAACATAGTGGTTTGCGGAATTCCAACAAAGACTGTTGATATCCAAAATTTAATTCTGAAGGTTTGTTGGGACGCTTGATTCAGACTACCACAATTTGGTACACAGGAAGATTTTATTCACTTACTTACTTCACAGGCACTCACAATTTTTAATAAAAAAACATGAAATTATTTGAACGACGATTTCTCAACAACTGATTTTTAATTTTTATTTTTTAGTTATAATTGTTACATTGATGATCGATATTTTATTGTTTTCATACAATTAAAAAGGTATATGAGTAAAGGTATATAATAGATTTCCATTACATAATTGTGTGTATGGTATTGTGTATATACGAGTACAATTTAGATAAACAAATACATAATAACAAGTTTTCCAATAATAATAAATCTCTACATAAGAAATTATTAAATACATAAATTACAAGAGAGGCAAATTATATGTATGCGAAATTAATATTTGTCTTGTTTCCTACTATGAGTTTAGTGCGATTACAATATGCATTATAGTACTTGGTAGTATGTGGAATGATAATAGTACGCGTCGGCTGGCGCCGACGGTCGCTACATCACTCCCCCTCCAGCGAAGTGCAATTCCAAATATTAAATGTTCTGAAAAGAAACTTTACGCGAACCTGGTTCATTCAAATTAGCAGACATTACCGAAGTATATGCAGGTTTCAATCTATCGATTGATACTGACGTGTTTTTACCTCTGATGTCTACCACAAAATATTTTCGAAATCGTTTTAAAATTTTAAACGGTCCCTCATAAGGAGGATTCAAACCGGTTCTGACTTTATCAACTCTCACAAATACGTATTCTTTAGAATGAAGATCATCGGGAACGAAAACTGCCTGGTCGGTTTGTCTTGGATGAGAAAATTTTAGATTTTTCATTTGTTCTCTTAGGATACTAACAAAGTCGCTGGGATCAGGAGATGGTTCAGATGTTTTTGAAAAGAATTCTCCTGGAATTTTCAAGGTTTCACCATATACAAGCTCGGCAGGAGAATATTTTAAATCTTCTTTAATCGTAACTCGTAAACCTAAAAGTACCCATGGAATTTCGTCATACCAGTTAGTTGTGTTTTCACGTGCTGCTAGTGAAGATTTAAGTACTCTATGAAATCGCTCTACCATCCCATTTGATTGGGGATGGTATGCGGTGGTGCGAATACGATGGCATCCAAGAAATTTGGTAAGTTCTGAGAACAATTTAGATTCAAACTGTGAACCTCTATCAGTGGTAATGTCTAACGGAACTCCAAAACGCGTTATGTATTGTGAACACAAAGCTTTAGCGATAGTGCATGTAGTCATGTCCGGAATTGGGTATGCTTCCGGCTATCTGGTGAACCTATCCACTATGGTAAGTATATACGAACATCCATTAGATATTGGTAGAGGACCAACCAAATCCAAATGTATATGTTCAAACCTTGCTTGAGGTACACTAAACGTTCCAAGTGCTGATCGAGTATGGCGGTTAACCTTGCTTCTTTGACATGATACACAAGTTTTTGTCCATTCAGCGCAATCTTTGTTTAAATTTGGCCAAAAATATCTTGTTGCCACCAATTTACGAGAAGCGCGAATACCTGGATGAGACAACCTGTGTAGCTGATCAAACACACTTTTTCTGAGTGAGGATGGTACAAACGGACGTTGTTTGCCTGTTGACATATCACACCATAAACGTTCTTTGGTGAAAGGTAAATCCGTCAATTCTAATTTAAATTTGGAACTGGGCTTTTTATCTTGTGAGGCAATGAGAGTTTTTAATTCTTCATCCGATTGCTGCAAATTTAGAATGGCTTGAGCACTAGCATCTATGAGGCCGATATCTAGATCAGATACAATTGGACTACCCAGACGAGAGAGACAATCTGCGATCACATTGTGCTTTCCACTGATATGCCTTATGTCATTGGTAAACTGTGCAATATAATCCAAATGTCTCGATTGGCGAGGGCTACGTTCAGTTTTGGAAATGAGTGCGTTCGTCAATGGTTTATGATCAGTGAAAATCGTAAATTCCCTGCCTTCAACAAAATATCTAAAATGCTTCAATGCTTGATAAATCCCAAGCAATTCCCTATCAAACGCGGAATATTTGGCTTCAGTCGGAGACAGTTTTTTTGAATAAAACGATAAAGGTTCCCAATGTCCATTGTTATACTGTTCAAGAACAGCTCCAACTGCCCAACTGGAAGCATCAGTGGTAATGTTGAATGAGGTATTATCCTTTGGATGTGCCAATAGTGTAGATGATGCTAATGCGTCTTTGCATTTTATAAACCATTCCTCGCATTCTTTTGGCCAACTGAATTTATTCTTATTTGATTTAATTTTAACTATGTTAGCTAAATGGGAATGTAATGGGGCTAAGAGGTGGGCGCTGTTTTTAATAAACCTGCTATAATAATTTACCATGCCGATAAACTGCTGCAGCTGTTTAATAGAGGAAGGCGAGGGAAAGTTAGAAATAACTTCAACTCTGGATGACGATGGAGTAATTCCCTCTTTAGAAATCGTATGCCCAAGAAAATCCAATGATGTAACCCCAAATACACATTTTGATGCTTTTATATTTAGCCCATATTCAGATAGACGTCTAAAAAGTTGCTGTAGATGAGACTTGTGTTCATCTTCACTTTTACTAAATACTAAAATATCATCGATATAAGTAAAAACGAATTCAAGACCATTTACCACTGTGTTCATAAATCTCTGGAATGTTTGACTAGCGTTTCTTAAGCCGAATGGCATTCGATTAAACTCGAACAAGCCAAACGGAGTTGTTATAGCTGTCTTGTGGATATCCTCTTGAGCGACTGGGATATGGTGGTAGGCTTTAACCAAATCAATTTTTGAAAACACCTCACAACCATACAAATTCATTGAGAAATTATGAAGATGAGGTATAGGATACCTGTCGGGAACAGTAATGGCATTTAAACGGCGGTAATCACCGCATGGACGCCAGTCAGTGCTGTCTTTTTTGGATACTAAGTGCAGTGGTGAAGAAACACATGACGAGGATGGACTACAAATACCCAATTGAACCATGTGTTCAAATTCTAATTTAGCTGATTTAAATTTTAATGAATCCAGCCTTCTAGGAGTACAAAACGGCAAAGGTCCTTTTGTCTCAATGTGATGGACAACCGAATGCTTCAATGGTAAATCATAATTAGGGCTTGCGACTAGAGAAGGAAATTCTTGTAACAAGAGACAATATTTATTCCTCAAAGCGTAATATAATGGTGAGGGTGTATCTGGGTCTGATTTGCTGATTGCATTAATCTTCAAATTTGTTTCCCGGTCGATCAAACGTCTACCCTTCAAATCCACTATTAATCCAAATTTTGTTAAGAAGTCGGCACCTATGATGGGCCTATTGACAGATGCTAACAAAAATGGATGGATGAAATTACGTCTTAATCCCAAATCTACGTGCAACAATTTTGTACCATGTGTACTAATTGTTGTACCGTTGGCAGCTGATAAGAAGAAGTCAGTATCCTTAGTACATTTATTAAACAAAGTGTGAGGGATAACTGACACATCAGCCCCCGTATCCACTAAAAAGATTAATTTATTTCTGACATCATTAATAAAGAGACGGCGTTGGTTGTTTGTTCCAATATTAGCCGCGATCGTAGTGGAACTTGTTATTTTTTTGAATTGCTTTCTGGTGGATATGCACTCGACTCAAAATTGCAAGGTTTGACGCACTTGTTAGCTTTATTTCCAAATCTAAAATGATACCAACAAAACGGTTTCTTTGCGATGTCTCGTGTGGCACCTCTGCTACGCGATCGACTAGTATTACGTGAACGTGATCTATTGTTATGATGATATCGATTAGTTGACAGGGCACGTATCATAGATTTCAATTCGTAGATTTCTTTTTCAAGACGGTCTACTTTCTCACCCTGCGGTGCTGTTGTAGCAGTAGATGACGCAGAACCAATAGCCGAAATAACCACGGTTGAATTGCAAGCATCATGAATTTTATCTGCTAATTCAGTTAGGTCAGCTATATCTTTTTTGTCCTTAACTAATGGAATTAAAGCAATATTTATGGCTGAAGGTAACCGTCTGAGCCACAATTTTATTATTAAACTATCACCGAAAGTATTTGATGTACCGGCTAATTGTTTCATATGCCTATAAAGTTCGGATGGTCTTTTATCCCCTAACACGGTATTAGATAATAATTCTTCGATCCGGCGCTCTTCACTCAAAGAATGACGTTCGATTAATTTTTTTTTATCGCATTGTAAGTATCGGTTTGAGGAGGATTTTCAATAAAGTCGAGGACTGAATCAATTGCATTCTGCGGTAGAGCTGCGATTACGTGATAATATTTTACAGAATCAGAGGTAATACGTGCTAATGAAAACTGTGCTTCAGCTTGAACGAACCATGTGGTTGGTGAACTAGACCAAAACGGCGCTAATTTTACTGTAATTGCATTGATAACGCTCTTAGAATCACCGTCACTAACATGTTTGTTGTCTTCATTATCCGAACCCATAATAAGGAAACGCAGTCAAAGAAATATGTCACAACGCACAAATATTTACAGAATATAATTTAAAATTAATTTTAAAATGCAAATTGAATAGAATTACAATACAACATGAATTTGAAATAAAAAAAATAAATTACTCACACAATATTAATTATACATACCAAATTAACACATAATCAAAAAAAATATTGAATAGAAAAATCTCGTTGAAATCTGCTTGGCTGAAATAAGTTGACCTTGAGATGAATTTTCACAGTAAACTATGTTAATCTGCTGTTTTTGTTGATATCAACAAAGTATGTACCAAGATGATCCGCAATGACGTACGCGATGTTTCACTGCTGTGCAATAGTTGTATCAGCTACTGATGTTTTTGATATTCCTCGAAGGTATTGTAATACGTTGTTCCGTTTCTTTTTCGATGAATTTGACCAAGCGGCAATTGATGAATTTTCGTTTGTGTTTTTTTTTTTTTGACTTATCCGTTGCCAAAAAAAAATGTGGCGATGATTTTCGGTTTAAATAGCGTATACCAAAAATGTATGATTTGCTGATGATTTATAAATCATTATTTTATAATCACAAACATATAAATCAACTGGACGCGGAGATTCGTGATGAGTTGGTTTGATTTCCAGTAATCACCAAGAACAATATTAAAAATTGTCGTCGAACTAACGGAGTGCGTACATTTACAGTGACTTTTCTTTTTATAACGGCGATATATTATAATTCTTCCAGAATAAAATTAAAGAATTTATTAATTACGTGTGAATCAAAACGTCTTTAAACTTTCGTTGCTGAGGGATCACGTCGGGGTCACCACATGTTGGGACGCTTGATTCAGACTACCACAATTTGGTACACAGGAAGATTTTATTCACTTACTTACTTCACAGGCACTCACAATTTTTAATAAAAAAACATGAAATTATTTGAACGACGATTTCTCAACAACTGATTTTTAATTTTTATTTTTTAGTTATAATTGTTACATTGATGATCGATATTTTATTGTTTTCATACAATTAAAAAGGTATATGAGTAAAGGTATATAATAGATTTCCATTACATAATTGTGTGTATGGTATTGTGTATATACGAGTACAATTTAGATAAACAAATACATAATAACAAGTTTTCCAATAATAATAAATCTCTACATAAGAAATTATTAAATACATAAATTACAAGAGAGGCAAATTATATGTATGCGAAATTAATATTTGTCTTGTTTCCTACTATGAGTTTAGTGCGATTACAATATGCATTATAGTACTTGGTAGTATGTGGAATGATAATAGTACGCGTCGGCTGGCGCCGACGGTCGCTACAGGTTATTGGTGCAGCCGATATTCGTATCTCCAGTGACGATATAATTTTTGTGAAACGAATGGCTCATAACAATGAATCGGCATCACAACTGAAACATTCATATATTGTTAAATTAAGTAACGCCGATTTAAAAAATATAACACTAAACACATTTCGAAAGAGAAAGTATGTTTACTTACATCAACTTGGTGCGGAGTTTTCAATGGTGCCTCATAATTACAAAATCTGGATACTTCATCATCTCACAAGATTTTAGTCTCGCTTGTACAACGCAGCTAAAGAGATTAAAGTTAAATTTAAGTATCAGTTTTTATGGTAAAATAAAATTTAGTTACGCAAATCACCGAACTCGAAAGTGCACCATACTTATTCTTTCAACGGCATCAACCGTCTACTTAAAGCCAATGACTTATCCGTTGCAGCAGCAGATACTCCAACAATCATACCATAGGATGTCATCTAACTTCACCACTAGCATAGTAACTATTGATTTATTATTGACTTTTTTATTTCGTTTTATTTTTGTAACCATACATTTTAACACTTTTATTTCAATTTTTATTTAAAATTTGTTTCAAACATTTTTGACAATTCACTCTTGAATTCTAATTACGTATTTGTTTACCTAAATGTTGACATTTTATATTCAATGCAGTAGTATTTTAATATTATTTTGTTTTTTTTAAAATTCATTCTCGTAAGGGTCTAGCTGTAAACGCTTATTTACTTTTTATTACTTATTTTTATCCTTGGTTGTAATCAATTTTAATCATATTATACAGTTTTTGTTTATTTTTTATTAAATTTCTTTATTTTTAGCTGTAAACGCTTAATATGAATTCAGCGTTTATTTTAAAGTACATAACACACTACATTATTTTATGGCTTAGTATTTATTATCCACCGAATATTGATATATGTATAATGTAAATTTTTTCTGTGCAGTAAGTTATTGTACAGTAGTTATTATTATACATATATTATTTCATTATGCCATTAAGATGCATTTTTTTTCCTAATCGTCCAATTTCAGTTTTGTCGGTTTTTGACATAATTTTAGAAAAAATTATTGCTAACCGGATATAACTAACTATATACAGTGTGTCGCATAACTATATAACCACTCGTTTTTTTGATTTTTTAAAATAACGGGTTTAAAAATGTCAAAACTTTTAATGCAAAAAGTTGCGTAAGAAGGAAATATATAAAATACAAAAAAAAAACCGTTACAATATTCAATCGCTTTAAACAAAAATAATAAATATTTGAATTTGCCTTGTTGCATAACTATATAACCAGTAGACCTTTTGATGGTTTTTCTCGCTCAGTTTTATAAATTATAAAAATTTTAGTATCAGTTTACCTTGCTTCCTTACAACTACAGTCTTAGAAAAATAATGCCACGTGGAAAATATTTATCGTACGAAGAAAAAGGCAAAATTCTGGCTCTTTCCAAAGAAGGTTTTTCGTTAAGACGAATCGGGCAAAAATTAAACCGCAGCTATGTTACCGTTGGCAATTTTTTAAGAGATCCGGTTAATTACGAGACAAAAAAAAGCGGAGGGCCAAAAAAAAAGATGAGTTTACGCGAAACTCGTGGGTTGATTAAAGCCGCGGGTAATACTTTCAAAAGCTTTAAGTGCCTGAAAAGCAACCTTAAATTAAATGTGTGTCGGAGCACAATCTGTCGGTGTTTAAAAGTCGCTGGACATCTGAAACACAGTAAACCGATATCAGCGCCTAAGTTATTGCCACGGCACAAAGCCGCCCGTCTTGAATTTGTTAGGGCAAACATGAGTCGCGACTGGTCAAAAGTTATTAAAAAAATAATTGTTTCGTTGTTATGAAAACTGCAATTTTATCAAAACTAACCCATTAATCAATTACAGGTGATTCTTTCCGATGAAAAAAAAATTAATTTTGATGGTCCGGACGGCATTCAGTACTATTGGAGAGATATGAGAAAAGAACCAAAATACTTTTCTAAACGAAATTTTGGTGGTGGTAGTTTAATGGTATGGGGTGCTTTCTGTTCAGCGGGAACTCTTACCTTAGCGGTTCCATCCACCAAAATGAACAGCGTATAGTACATTGGCATGTTAGAAAATCATCTATTACCTTTCTTGTACATAAACCAAGATGAAAACTGAATTTTCCAACAAGACAATGCTCCAGTACATACGAGTCGGAGTACAAAATCTTGATTTGAAACACACTACATACCACTATTAGATTGGTCCGCTTGTCAGACCAAAATCCGATCGAAAATTTTTGGGGAATATTGGTTAGAAAAATTTACGAAAGTAACCGGCAATTTGACACTGTAGAAGAATTAAAAGTAGCTATTCAACATGCCTGGGAGGAAATATCACCCGAAATTATCCATTCGTTGGTTAGAAGTATGCCGAATAGAATTTTAGCTATAGCGGAAAACAAAGGTGGACCAACGAAATATTAACATTTTTGTTTTTATTTATTTTTATTAATTTTTTATTGAGTTAAAGTTATTGAAATAAAAGTGGTTACATATATAGTTATGCAACAAGGCAAATTCAAATATTTATTATTTTTGTTTAAAACGATTGAATATTGTAACGGTTTTTTTTTGTATTTTATATATTTCATCCTTACGCAACTTTTTGCATTAAAAGTTTTAACATTTTTAAATCCGTTATTTTAAAAAATCAAAAAAACGAGTGGTTATATAGTTATGCGACACACTGTATGTTTTTGGCTTATTTCTTGATCTTCGTAAAGCTTTTGATTGTATAGATCACAGCTTACTTCTTCAGAATTTACAAATTTATGGCTTCCGTGGCCTATCACACAAACTTTTAGAAATCTGTCTTTGTAATCGAAAGCAGTTTGTGGTTTTAAATGGTGTAAAAAGCTCCACTTGAGGTGTGAATTGTGGTGTTCTTCAAGAGCCCTTTGTTGTTCTTAATCTACGTAAATGATATGGCCAATTTATCGCTCACGGGTGATATTAGAATGTTTGCTGACGATACGGCCCTCTTCTATGAATCCACGGATTGTCAGGCGGCAATGTCACAAATGAGGGATGATATTATTTTACTTTGAGATTTTCTGCATCTGAACAAAATATCAGTAAATTTTAACAAAAGTAAATAATAATTTTTCACTCCCCACGCCTACAACACATTGGTTTACCACCACTTCAAGTAGCAAATTGCACCATAGAGCGAGTGGAGAAATTCAAGTACCTTGGTATAACATTCGACAAGCATATGCCGTGGGATGACCAGATTAATTCTATTTGGATTAAAGTTTGCCCTTTTATTTGTTTGATTAGAAAATTGACTGATTTTGTTTCAGTACATGAGTTACAAATTTATTTCTCATTTATTCATACCCGGTTTTCATACGCCTCTTCTAACTTTGGCCCAGTCGTTAAAGAAAACCTGAATAAGTTGCAGATTTTACAAAATAGGTACTGTAAAGCAATGTATAAACTGCCTCACCCGTTTCCTACTGTAGAGCTCTATCGAACTGTTACTATAGGCGTTCTTCCAATTAAAGCAATTTATGAGATGTATGTGTCGATCTACATGTTTAAGTGTCTGCACATCCCGTCATTTCTTTCGACTGTACAATTCGAATTTCTAGGTCATGGCTATTCAACCAGAGGTTCTTGTCAGTTGAAGTACCGCCAAATTAAAACGGAATTTGGCACATAATCATTAACATTTATTGGGCCATATATTTACATTAAATTACCTGAAAATATTAAGAACGCTGCATATTTTTATGTTTAAACGAATGATAAAATCGCATCTGCTATCATCAGTTAAAGATTATTTGTGATTTATAGTACCATTCATTATTAATTAATTAAATTTAATTATATTATTATTTATTTGAATTTTGACACTTTTATGATTATTATTATATGATATTAATGATATGAATTGTTCACATTGTTATGTGATATCTTTTTGCCCTTACGAAAAAAGTGGCATCTTCATTCTTGCCGCGAAAAAGGTGATATCTCCATTCTTGCCGCGAAAAAGGTGATATCTTCATTCTTACCATCGATTGTTTGGTTGTTTATTTGTTGGTTTGTTTGTTTGAGGTTTGTTGGCTGGTTTATTAGTTTCCCAAAAACCCGCTAAAAATCTCGAAAAATCCAGACAATATTCTCTGACTAGGATCGAGTGTATTTTTTGTAATTTTGTGCGATGAACTCGAATCTGAAGTTGTAAACTAACGAAACTAAACCTAATCTAACCAAACCCAGTCTAACCAAACCCAATCTAACCAAGCCAAACCTAACACAGGAACAAACAAACAACCGAATCAACAAACAAAACTACCAATCTTCACACTAAGTAGCCAACAAAACACACAAGCAAACAAACAAACAGACAAACAAACAAACAAACCATTAACAACCAAACAGAGCACCCAACCAAACAAACGAAACAACAACGCTCAAACAAACAAACAGAGCAACCAACCAACCCAACAAACGAACAAACAAACCTACAAACAAATCATGCGACAAACCTCAAACCACCAAACGAACCAACCAAGAAACCTCAAACCTCTAAACAAACAAATCAGTGAACCGAAAAAAACCACCAACCTTCACACAAACAAACAAAACAAACCATCCAATAGTGTTGCTTAAACATCGATAGTATATCGATAGTATCGATAGGGTTTGTACTATCGAAACTATCGATTTTCTTCAAAACTATCGATAGCCTTTTTTCTATGTATAAATGACGTTTTACATGGCATCCCCAATAGAATTCCTTAAGACTTTTTCCTTACAGAAAAGTATGAAAAAATATTTGAGAAAAAAATATTTTTTTTCTCAAGTTTATTTTTCATACTTTTCTGTAAGGAAAAGCCATAACGAATTCTAATAGGGATGCGCACTTACTTTTTACAAAAATTCTTTACCCTCCAAACAAACTGATTTGTTTTTATATCACTCTTACTACGTTTTGTTACCCAAATGTTTGGAGGGTAGTGAATTGTTGTTTAATTCAAGACGGAGGGTAGTGAATTGTTCTTTACTACACGACGACAATACGCATAAGGAAAATTATGAATTCCCTTTCAATCATTTGAACTCAAATTTGAATACGCTTCTTTTGTTTAAATCAAAATCTTTCGATGTTTGAGTTATGAAATAAATGTTTATTATATGAATATTATGATTTTTTTATACATAGTTTTGAAGTGATTTATTTAGTTTTTGGTTATTTATACATTTTTAAAACTATCGATATACTATCGATACTATCGATAGCTTTTAAAAAAAAATATCGATACTATCATAATGTGCTACTATCGATGTTTAAGCAACACTACCATCCAACAAAGCACCAAGCACAGCAACAAACAAACAACCTAATTAACAAACAGTCAAACAAGCAAACAAACAAACAAAAAAACGAACAAACAAACAAACAAACAAATCAACAAACAAACCAACAAACAAACCAACAAACCAACAAAGAAACCAATAAGCGGCAAGAATGAAGATATTTGTTTATTTATTTATTTATTCATTGCCATTAAAAATTTTGGTAAAGGAAAAGCACATATGGAAGCAATATAAATGAACAACTAAAAAAAAAATACTTCCATTAGGCATAAAACCTCTGATTTTTTCAAGAAACAAATCCACTTCATGCTAGTACCCTCCGTATTGAGCTCAAGCTCATTTGTTACAGATAACACTGCAAGAAGCGAATACTTATAGACTACATACAAAAATAATACAAATAAATACAAAAGTATTATTACAAAAATAGAACTATATGCATTGTCATTCAAGCGCGCCACGCTAAATAGCACGCTTTAAAAGATTTAGGCGAAGCTAAACTCTTAATACCTAATGGAATAGAATTCCAAAGAGAAATACCCCTAACAGAAAAGGACGTATTTAAAGATCTGAACAGGTTTATAGGGGGAAGTAAACGTAAACTTGAAGAATGGGACCTACTGAACAATAACTTATTAAATAAATAGGGAGGTTGCTTCGTTCTGAGAAGCTTAAAAATAAAAAGACATACACGAAGTTCATAAAAATCTACCAAACTACAGCCAAGGATCAAAATTTAAAAAGGGAGAAATATGATCATATTTTCTAATACTAAAAATAAAACGAGTACAAGCATTGAAACATCTTTGGAGAACATTTATATTATCCTGAAGCATTCCGAACAAAACAACGTCACCATAAAGAAAATGTGGAAGAAGGTGCGAGAGGAACATACGCTTTAAGATATCACCTTTTTCGCGGCAAGAATGAAGATATCACTTTTTTTGTTATTGCAAAAAGATATCACCATTTTCGTAAGAGCCGTCGATATAGTCACTCGCTCATAAGAAACCCTCCGAATCTTACTGTATATATTTGGAGTTTTTTCTTCTTTCTTATAAATCTAGCTCAGTCTCGTTTTAAACTCTAATATAGACGGTGGGCAACGGAGTTGTCTCACTATCCGGCGAAGTCCTTGGGTTACGGCGTACATGCCGTCATGGCAACTACTCAAAAAAAACTTACGAGACAGGATCACGGAAATCCAGAACCGGCGGCTGGTCAGGGTGGGAAAGCGGGCCCGCAGGCGTCGTCATCATACGACCGCAGCTGTACATTGGTGGGAAACTTGGCTTCTGTAGAGTCAAATGCTACAAGAAATTTATCATGTTCTATGAAACTCAATCATTTTTGTGTTGTTTGTGGGGAGTATATTCCAGAAACAAAATTCACGTTTTCAGATTCGTTAAAAGTAAAATATAAGAAAATTTATAATGTTTCAATCTCATTGGATATAACTCTTATACACCAAAATCGATATGTCATAAATGCCGCAATGTTTTATATGGAATTAATAAGAAGTTATTTTCTCGGGCAATGATATGGAGACCCCCCCCAACAGATCATACCACTGACTGTTACTTCTGCCTAACAAACTTGAAAGGGTACAACCGAAAGAATAAGGATTTTATTTCTTACGCACGTGTAACATCTGTGACTTTACCAGTTCTTATTGACACAGCTTCTGATCACATCATGGAAATTAAGGAATCAGAACAAGAAATGGTGATTGATGAAGATATGCCAGATGAAACAGTCCAACTTGAAGAAAGTCAAATGAACTCAAATGAAAAATCTAGTCTACTGCCATAATATTGAAGGATTAGTGCAAGAATACGGTGTAGAGCACATAGCAAGTGATTGGCGACTATTTATAGATTCTTCAAAAAGAAGCTTGAAAGCTATATTATTACATAATGGAAACGTTTATGCCCCTTTACCAGTCGCTCATTCTGTTGTTCTAGATGAATAATATCATAATTTGAATAATAAGTTACTGTTGCAAAAATTGAAGTATGGTCGAAACCAGTGGCAACTTTGTGGAGACTTAAAGATATTTACGATATTACTGGGCCAGCAAAAAGGGAACACTTCTTTTCCTTGCTTTATTTGTGAGTGGAATAATCGGGCTCGATATGAGCATTATGTGAAACAAGACTGGCCGTTGAGAAAAGAATTAATTCCAGGGGAAAAAAACATCATAGGTCCAAGTTTGATATCAACCGGTAAAGTCCAACTTCCCCCTTTGCATATCAAACTAGGTCTTGCAAAGCAACTTGTAAAGGCCATGAGCCGAAACGAAAGTCCTGCGTTCATGCATATTTTTCAAGTGCTACCCAATCTTTCAGAAGCTAAAATCAATGAGGGCATATTTACTGGACCACAAATAAGAGACCTGCTGGAAAATGATACATTTGAAAAGAAAATGAATAAAACAGAGAAAGCAGCATGGAAAAGTTTTAGAGAGGTGGCGGCTAAATTTCTTGGAAATCATAAAGACCCTCATTACAAAAATATTGTTAGGGATTTATTAAAAAATTATAAAGAAATGGGGTGTTTAATGAGTTTGAAACTGCATTTTCTCCATTCACACCTTGATTGGTTCCCTGAAAATCTTGGAGATTTTAGCGAAGAACAAGGAGAAAGGATGCACCAAGACTTGAGTGAATTTGAAAAAAGGTATCAAGGTGTCTGGGGTATAAACATGTTGGCAGATTATTGCTGGAACCTGAAGCGTGAATCAAATAAACCTCATAAAAGAAAATCAACTCGAAGATCATTTCACGAGAAACGAAAGCGTACTCGTTCCAAGTAGTACTTTAATACCCCAACGTGAGAGGCAAGGGGACTCACGGAAACAAAGCACCCCAATGGGATCGGAAATTTGCCACGTCCACGTCGTCGATTCTGGGTAACGCTAAGAGCAAAAACAGAGCTTAATAAAAAATTTCGATTAGGCTTGTATAAACACAAGCATTGTGCATGGAACATATTGCGACGTTTACCAACGTTATTCATTATTACCCCGGGTGTCCACCATTACTCCGTGTGTCCATTATTACCCCGGGTTTTTTTCACACCTGCATCAGGAACCTCCCTTTGAACATGTTCCATGTTAATAGTGGCTATAGCGATATCAACTTTAGAGGTTTTGAAAACGCCAAATATATACAGTATGATTCTAAGGATTTCTTATAAACGAGTTACGATATGATGACGTCTTAGGCGACCACCGCATAAGCGCTATTCGGTCAGAGACACCAACTCGCGGTAATGCTGTGCATAACGTGCTTCTTACACAAATACTAGCGGTTCCTAATTGGCGGCAGCGACGCCTGGCTTATACACGGCTCCCATATGAAAGAAAAATAATTCGAGGCACACGGGCTGAGCTTCATTTTTGTAACTTGAAAATCGTAAGCACAGACAAATTACGGAATCGTACTCAGAGACCTTCAAAACATACGCATGAATTTTTCGCAAATATTTTGGTCGAAATATATCGATTTGACCTTCAAATGACCTTCAAATGACCTTTAACAAAGTCGTATGGTCAGACTAACTACGGAATCGTACTCAGATACCTTGAAAACATACGCATGAATTTTTCGCAAATATTTTGGTCGAAATATGTCGATTTGACCTTCAAATGGCCTTCAAATGACCTTTAACAAAGTCGTATCGTCAGATTAACTACGGAATCGTACTCAGAGACCTTAAAAACATACGCATGAATTTTTCGCAAATATTTTGGTCGAAATATGTCGATTTGACCTTCAAATGATTTTTAACAAAGGCGAAAGGTCAAACAAACTACGGAATCGTACTCAAGGACCTCGAAAACATCCGCATGAATTTTTTCAGATTTTTTCGGTCGCATTAAGACACTTTGACCTTCAAATGGCCTTGAACCTGATGTGATGAAGGTTAACCAACCCGCTCATCGTGATTCGGAAGCGACCCGAAAACCCCCTAAAGCACCATAGCATTCCAAGTGTTTCGTTTTATATCAAATGTTGACCTGTGTAATCATTAAAATTAACTTAATTAATTATTTACTCCAGAAGCAAATTTGCCGAGAGTAAACAAATTTCTATTTTAGATTTTTTAGCTAGATTTTACTTCTATCACTTAAACTAATAAAATACTTAAACTATGTGATATCACAGAGACCCATAAGAAAAAGCATTTCGCACGGGGTCCTTACAAAATTTGTACTTGGCTTAAAATATAATAATCATACTAGTACTAGATGAAATTCATTGGATTGCATTATTGTTATTCGCTTCTTAATAATACCGCGATAATGCGACAACATCATCACCATCAAGCACCCGTTGTTTGCAGTTAGTATACCACTTTGGGTGACCGCATATAAAGAATAAAAGAAAATTGTAAAATATGGACGGATAAAACGAAAGCAACCCTCCCGGCATTTCAGAACGCCTAATACAACACAGTGTACTCCTTCCAGCAGCTCTGCGACCTATAAACGTCTGAGCCTTATTAATATTACAAAGGTGGCTACCTACAACATACAACGTTTGTAAATACATGTACTGCATGAGAATTTTAGTTTTCAAATAATCGTCGGTGCACTTTCCAAATGAACACGCGGTATACACAAAAACACAATATATTGGGATGCAATGTAAATAAATGTAATTTTATTACAAAACTTCATTTTTATTTTTTTTTTGGAAAAGCAAATAGTATTGATTTTCATCAACAGCGTTACCATTTTTCCATCCCTGTTATACATGTTATGTATATATAATATATGGTACCCGAAAAAAGGCAGGAAATTTTATTTTATTTTGTTCTGAAGTGTCAACGGAAATAAACGGAAGTAAATAGAATAAAAATTTGACTGAGTGTGAAATTGAAAAATTAAGTTTTCGAAAATCTATTTGAGTTTGATTATTACATTGCATTGTGTTTTAAGCACTCTGACGAAGTACTCGTACCTCTATAAGCGTACACAACAGTATCCTTCATCAAACTAAACTTGTTTCTTTTTTTTTCGTTTTGCTATCTTACCATATTATATTCTTTATATACCCGTAGCCGTACATTTATATTTTTTTATTTTATTTTTGGTACAACCCACAAGATTTTGTTAGAAAGATAAGTTGTAGGTATATTACGTGGAAGATACAAAATTGAATTAAAAATATTAATATAAAAATACAAACTGGATAAACCAGAAAATTTCTTATATTTGAAAAGGGTTGTGTGAGAATATTCACACGATCGATAGCCGAGATAAGGATTAGTAACGATATAAAAATACAGATTTTGATCAGTTTGCGCGCACGAAATAAGAAATAATGACTTGAAACGTAATTTTATAAATGAACTGTTGATAAATATATTCTAATCATATTTTGTGGTATTTCTACTAACTTTTTAACTAACTTTTAAATTTCATTAAAAACTTTTTTATAATTTTGTTTTTATTAAGGCACAAAAAATCACTATATAGTGTATATAACTCGGTATGTACTTATATACGTCATACATACATATACATAATATATATTTTCAACTACTTGTTATAAACTTATCAAAATTATAATTTTCCTTCACTTTTAATACAAAGTTTTTCATTTTTGTCTTCATTTTATTACAAAATATATGGCAAAAAGTTTAATTTTTATAGTTTATGTAATTCATATGTACGCAAATATAAAATACATTAAAATTATGAAATAAATTTGTACTTTTATATACGATTTTTTTTTATTATTAAGTTTGATTTATTATAATTGTTAGCGAACTCGTATATCTATTCCCATCCATACGTAATGTCTGTTTGTCATTTTAAATTACTGTATTATACGACACACTTTCAAAATAAGATAAAGTTTACTGTAGTTTTTATTATTTGAGGGAACAAAACAAAACAAAATACATATATTGAAATATAAAACTTTTATGAACCATATATGGTACATGAATTTTATAGATTTCAAATTTTTAAAATTTCAAATCACTCAATTGAGAGAAATGCTAATTTATTTATTTTTATCTACTTTCAGGTAAGGAAAAGGATTTCCTATATACATATACCCAAAAACTGTCAAACTAATATAGAATTTTCCGTAAGTAAATTTTACTACAATTGATTGAAGTAATTGATCGCTATCAAATTTGTTTAGTAAAATATATGAAATGATTTGCGCTATAAAGTTAAATCACATGAATGTCGGTCTATTTTTAAACTTACATATCTTACAAAATTTTACTAACAATTTATAGGATTTAAAACGAAATAGTTTAACAGAGCCTGATTAAAATCGGCAATTACTCTAGTTTAATCAAACAAGGATTATAATTTTATTTGATTGGCATAATTTAATCAATATTGATAATCAAATCCTCATCAAACAGTAATAGTTTAGAAAAAACTAAATAAAATTGGTTTTTATTAGATGGGCGCTGTTCAGAATCAGTTTCGTTGAAATTTTGTTATGCATCACATAATTTTACTAACCCATTAATTGACGTGTTAGATTAATTGATAAATAAAAAAACCATCAATATTAACATGTTGACATTCTTGTCAAAATAATAAAGCTTGGGGTAGAGTTTTGTTTCGTGTTGACATGTTAACAAAGGTGTATGACAGTTTACTCCAATTTTCGGTTAATCTTACATATTAATGCTATCTATTATTTTCACCACATTAATTTTATCGTCAGATCGTTTTTTTAGAAGTATGATTAATCTTGTCATAAATATATCATTTTAGCTTATTTAGTTTAATGTGTTGTAGTGAGGCCTCGAAACTAAATAACCTCTTCTGTTTCAAATTTCACTGAGCCAATCGATACATTTTCATATAAAGCGTAATACTTAGTTCCAGTTCAAGGGAAATGTTCTCACGATTTTACCAAATTGAAAATAGAAATGAACAATTCCACTTCTGTGGCACTATTCAGGCTTTCCGTACGAAAAAGGAATTATAAAAAATATTTACGTATAACATTTTTTCAAAATTATTATTTTCTGGCCTACTGAGGAATCATGTTTGATGCAAATTTTTATAATTTAGGAACCAGGGGCGGCATTTTGTAACATCACATTTTCGATACTTTATCGAAATTTATGTTTCTTTTTCCTAAACTGAAATTGACGACTGTTTCGTTTATAAATTATTTCTTTTCTATTGCTATCACAACCTACTAGAATAAATGTGACAATGTCTTTAATTTCGTTGAAGTATCGTAAACAAATTATTTGGTGATAGAAAACGAGTAGATATATCACAATTTTTTAAACTAGCAGGCTTAAAAATGATATAGAATATGAAATAGTATCCCATTTTATTCCAGAGAAGTGAGACATAAACTTCGATAAATTATCGAAAATGTGATGTTACAAAATACCGCCCCAGTTTTTCGCTATCAAAATTCGGAAGGAAAATTATTCCTAATTTAATTTTGTTGTTGAAAAAGTCTACTGAATCTGAAAAAAGCGGACTTCATTAACGACATAATCTGTTCATTCCATTTAATGCGGTTGTTACCTATTTGAACACTAAATAATCGAATTGAATCGCAACCGCATAGTTTTTGTCCAAACGAAAATTTGTTAAATTAAGTCAACTAATATTGGGGTATATCCTTAATCCGGTCGCAAATTAATTATTTACGATCAGAAAAATTTGTTTTGCGATTGTAAAGTAGAAATCCACGAAAAGACTGCTACGCATTATCCGACGTCGCAGTGTTTTTATGTATGTCTACTTAATAATCGCAAAACAAATTTAAATTTAAAAAAGACGTGAGAATTGGCATGGCAAAATAAATCTAGTAACCATATTTCTGATCGCAAACAATTAATTTGCGACCGGATAGAGGATATACCCCAGTAACTATTTCTTATCACTTAATATTTCTTTTGTAAGTTGTGGATATGCCACGGAAATACTAGGACAATGCGATGTGGCGTAATCTGCAAAAGCTGTAAAGAAGATTAAGTGGTAAAGTGTTAATGTCGCACATAAAATGAATTGAAGGACCACGGCATTAGACATATGGGTCTTCAGGTAACAGGATATTTTCGTGCCATAAATTTTTTTAGAAATGTAGGTTAAGTTACTAGGAATGAGATTCTAAATTAGGACATTTTATAACTGAATCTGATGCAGAACCCGGGGGATAAAGCCCGGGATTAGTGATCTGACCGCTAAAGGCAGGCAGGTAAAGATAGAGAGGAATAGGCCGGTGGATATTGGTTGTTGTATAAATTTTTAATGATCAACTTTACAGAATAATACCAATCTTGTCGTGTTCAAAACGCATCTTTGTACTTTCATCCTAGTTGAAAATATTCCAACACCACGTTAGATTTTCATCCCGGACACATTCAACATTTTCGGGAGTAAATGGTCGGGAGGAATTTTTTGGTGTGGGGAAGAGGTAACGCATCGTGGAAGTGACTATAGTAAACGATGTTAAAACAATGTTTTCTACACCATCGTGTTGTGTTCCATGTTTTTTTTTCGTAATGTCCCTCACCTTTAAAAATGTGCTTATCTCATAAATTTAGTGATAAAAGGTTATTTGGCCGGGCAAACCCATTTTGACATAGTACTTCGAAATACATTGTGGAAAACACTTTTACCATACATGCTGTATCCGTAAATTCCTCATTTAACATTTAATTTTCAAATAACCCATCTACAACTAGGTGTAAATATTGTATAACATGTTATTGAAAATGTAAGTGGATATCCTTTATATGTGAAATAAGCGACAATATATCAATATTGCGCTGCGAATATTCATCATTCTGCAAATGTGATGATTTTATTACTGAACCCAAGAATATCGATTAGATTATGTCCTTTAGGGACCCAAAGCTCTTTGCAGGGATTTGAGTATAGGAAGTCCAAGTCCTTACAAGATGCAGATTTCCACAAATGCTATTTGCTAGTCATGATGACTTACATGGACGCAAATATTTATTTTGCGCATACAAATTGGGAGAACACAAAGGAACGGCGAAAATTGACCAACAACACAAGAAATAACGTTATAAGAAAGATTACATCTTTTGACAAAATTTATTGAATTTGCGAGGAGCGATTTTGTAACGTGAATGAATAGAATTGGCGTAACTACAAATTTTGCTGCAAACTTCGAATGTTGTATTTTTTTCGGGGGTAAAATACTGCAATTAGACCATTCTGGATGAAACACATCCTGTCTTAACCAATTTTGCTAGAAATCAGCTTGTAAGTTGAAAGCATTTCTTAATTGCCTTGAAAAATTTTTAATCTTGTGGTGAGATTGGTATTGCAAGGTTGATATTAAAATATTATCAGTGTACTTGCTGAGTTATTTTTTCCCAATTATTCAAATAAATAAAAATTGCGTTAACTGTTTTAAAATAGGTTTTTTCGTAGCAAGTTAATTAAAAAATGGCAGTAAATTATTTGTAATTTAAAAAAAAAAAATAATAATAATCTAAATTCTGTGCAGGGTAAAAACAAAATGGTTCTGTAAAATATATAATCTGAAACTATATAAATCTCAACAATATCAGTTTATCATATTTTCAGTTAATGGTTCAACTCGAAATTATTCATTGCAAATATAAATCGCTTGAGTTCTAGTAGTCAAGTCGCGTTCCGTGAAAATATGAAACATAAAAGTTTTTGTCATACGCAGTCTAGTATAGGCTTGAATTGCCTCTCACCAATATTTCTAAGTTTATACAAGCTTTGCGTCTGCGTTTGTAGGCGGCTAGGAGTACGGTTCGATTTGATTGTATTACATGCTTGTAATCCGCATACAGACTGCAAATTCTCGAAAAATAAAATTTGCAGAAAGCATATATTGGATAAATGAAAATCATAAATTTACATTTAGTCTAAAAAAGGGACAAGTATGTTTTCTCTGACGTTCAAAGTATAGAACATATCTCCGAATGGATAACATGTCCGTAACATTGTATGAAATAAAAATTTTATTATTTTTGTGCTATACAAGTCTTGGACCTAAAGTCTTGGAAATAAAAATAATTGTAAAGTTTAATTTTTTATAAGTATTGGCCTTGGTTTCCTAATTTAGACAGGAATAATGATCATTGATTATACCGTAAACAAATCCTGTATGTTTTCATTTTTCGCTTTAGAAATCAAGTGTGATATATTTGAAATCTAAGAATACATTCGTAGAAAAAGAAAGTTGAGTGTTGGCCACAACATATTCACTCTCCCCAGTTTTTATTCCCAATTTAAAACTCGTAGGCTTCTTAATTATCTCAATTTGAAAAATTTGTCTCACAAGGTTTCATAATCTCACAAGGTTTCATAAAAAAAATTCTAATCTTCCTTGAATTGAATTTTTTCATATTTTTATTTGTTCTTTAAATTGCCATGAACTCATATCGAGGATATTAGAATTTTGACAATCTTTTAGGGAAATTCAGAATAATAAGCCCAAGGCTATATTGATAGTTTAAGCGGATCGAGACATGGGAACAACCATACGTGGTATCATCAACTGTTGAGTTTCTATAAATTCCTCGTAATTAAAAAAAAAAAAATTCTTTTGAAATCCTAAATGTTTTGAGAAATTTAACTATAAATTTAGATCAGTTGTGTTCCTAGCCTGTATTATTGGGTTTAAGTTAGCGGGCGACCAAATTTTGGGGTGCTCAACATTTAAGTAAATATACGGTAATATATCGAAGCTCCAACATTGTCTTTAAGTACAATAAGTTGTTGTCTTATGTAAACAACAATTGAAAATGTGGGTTATTTTATATTTCCATTTTATTATATTACTTATGCACCCCTTGTTAGCTGATACTAAACCGGTTCTACAAATTTTTAAAACTTTTTTGGTTCAAATGATTTAATTCACAATCAACGCCAATTATAGTTATGGGGTGACTTGGACGATGTTTAACAATGTTTGTATTCCCTGTTGAACATAGGAAGGGTCAGAAGTCGTACGGTGCCAAATCAGACAACGTGATTTATGTATGTATTTTGTTTCTTATGTATTTTGCAATACTCTTCCCTTATCAATTAATAGTCAACATCTTTCCCCTCTGGCATGATTTCCTTACCGAACAGCGATTGCGACAAATGCTGTCACTCCAACAAGAAACCTTTCCATCCACTTAAAAATATTCTAATATTTCGTCTCATATAGCATCGCATAACGTATGCCATTGAACTAAAATTAAAACATTTATGCCGGGATTCCACAGAAAAATGAATAACGGCCGGTTAGAAAACATCAACGCAAACTTGATGAAATATATTTTTTCTCCGATCGTAGGAAAAAATATATCTTTCCGTTGTTTTTTTCGAAACGAAAAGCTCATGATTCCACTATGTTGTATTTGTTGCTAATCAACGAGAATAGTACGAGAATATTTTTTCTGGCCTAGGCCGGGAATATATTCCCGTATGGATTTTTAATTGTTTAGAAGAAATAAAAGTACACTTATAAGGCCAAACGCATTTATTTATTTTAATTTAACAGGATACATAATAATCAATTTTTATTTGATAAATCTATGCCAAACTAGTTATGTGTAGGAGTTTAATTTTACTTATTTGTAATATTAGCGTTATCGTACAATTAGTACAATTATTGAACATTGGTGGATTAGTAGTATCGCATCCCAGCATTGTTGTTGATATATTGTTATTAAAATCATTAACATTACATATTTGCATCGGCTGTTTCATTATCCATTGTATCGAAAATCTTATGAGCAACTTCAATTTTATTGATAATGGATTCATCGATATACCCCTCAGCAACAGTCGATGACTTCCATCCTCCAAATCATTTTAAGCATGTTAAATCTGCGCCATTATCAACTAAAATTGTCGCAGATGAACGGCGGAAACAGTGCCTTGTGTATTGTTTTGCGTCTAGCAATTTTAAAAAAGTAGCAACAATTTGTAGTATTTTACCAAACTGATGTATGCCAACTACTTGTTTGAAACCTTTACCATTTGTGTATTTAAAAAAAACGCAAAGAATTTAAATCTTTTGGACGCGAAGCTATATATTTTCTGTAATATTCTAAATAAGTTTCGTTTACTTACGATAAATGATCATGGTTTATTTGTCTTGTTATTCCGATTTCTTCTAGGTCATGTTGATCTAGGTTTGCCGTCATGTCTTTGATTAGTGATCCTAATCCATTAATGAGGCCTGTTTTGATCCTTGTTTCAAAAGGTTGATGTTTTCATCTAGCTCTTTAGTTTTATGTTCCAGGATTTCCATAATTTTACTTTTGAAAGCGTAAGAATACTCTTTATTACTATCTATGGATTTCCCCACTAGATAGATGTTGTCCTGAATGGTGCGGAGATTTTCTTCATAATGCTAGATGTTGATTAAGTGGACGATTCTTGTGTACTTATTAATTACTTGGGCCTGGCCTAACTTGATGGGTATCAGGCTATTGTTGTTCCCCAAGTTCTTCACCCTGAGTGTTTGACTCATGGTTAAATGGCACCTGAAAAGGTTGTTTTATCAGTTCCTTGTGGTAGTGGCCATCTTTTGTTACAACATTGACCTTATTATCTTGAAAGACTTTTCTTATGACAAATCCTGGTTTAATTTTAGATCTTCTTTTGTTGCGAACATGGATTATTTGGTTCGCTTTTAAGTTAGGAGGTTTAACTCGATCAACGTTAAGCTTATTGATCAGCTTTGTTTTTCTTGCATGAGTTTCCTCATAAATTCGTTTACATAACTCATCATAAGATAGGGTATGGTTGAACAAGTATTCCTGCGCGTTGGCGAATGCCGCATCGACAGGGTGTCCTAAAATGGTATAGTGACATGTCAAAAGCTCGAATGGTGTGAATTTTGTCACCTAATTATGGTGTTGTTATACGAGAGGATGCAATTGTGCATCAGATTTTTAATACTCTCTTGGGGCGATATTTTAATACTCTCTTGGGGCATATACTGCAATTGTTGATGTATAAGGTTATGAGGTTTTTCATATTTGGGAAATAATGAGTTCTTTTGATAAACTCATAATTCTCTAATATTCCTCTGTGGTGGTTTTCTTCATGCCTTTCCATGATCATCGCGTTTTGATCCTCAGGATTTAACACATCCATCAAAAGGACGTGTGCTCTTACCAAGTAATTTTTTGAAGAGGTTTCAAATTTTTCTCTATAGGCTTTTTTAGCTATCTCGAACACTATATCATCGCACATGATGCCAGTAACTCGATATTTTGTTACCAGTGTTCTAATATTAAGATTTATTGTAGTTAGGCATATAAATTATTACCCTGTGTTTTCCGAATGGGTGTTCGTGGATGATATTTGATCCTAACATTTCGGGATCGATTGTTATTATCAGCTATAAACTGAAATGATTTATCGGGGAGTTAGTTATTGGTACAATGCTTTCGGATTCACTTCTACTTTCTGGTTCCGTCGAGGATTCAGATAGGTCGGAAGTATTAATGTTATTAACGGTGAGAGGTTCGGGTTGTACCGCGATAATGCATCCGCATTCGTATTTTTTACACCCTTCTTATATACGATCTCATAAGCGTATTCCCCTAGCTTCAATCTCATCGAATCAATTTCGAATTGGGTTCTTTAAGATTAAAAAGCCATGTCAACGGCTTGTAGTCTGTCACGATTTTGAATTTCTGACCGAATAGATATGGTCTAAAGTATTTCGTGAACCAGACGATTGCCAAAAGCTCCTTCTCTATAGTGGAGTATTTTTGCTCCGTAACCGTTAAGGTTCTAGAGGCATAGCAAATCGGTTTATCCTTTCCTATTGGACCTTGTGAAAGAACAGCTCCAATGGCCACATTACTTGCGTCCATGGTAAGGATAAATTCTTTAGAGAAATCGGGGGTATTGCAGGATTGGTTCATTACACAATAACTCCTTGCAATATTCAAAACATTGTAAATACCTTGCGTCGAAGATGATTTCCTTGCCCTTTCTTAGACATTCCGTTAGTGGTTTACGTTAGTGGTTTACGTTAGTGGTTTCCGTTACGTCGGAAAAGTTCTTTATAAACTTTCGGTAATATCCCAGAAGACCCAAAAAGCTTTTAATTTGTTTCTCCGTTTTTTGAACGGGTAATTCCTTGATAGCTTTTATTTTATCGGGGTTGGGTTAAACTCCATCGCAGGTAACGATATGGCCCAAAAAGGCAATTTCTCGATGTAGAAATTCCGATTTGTCCATTTGTACTTTCAAGTTAGCCTTTCTTAATTTATTGAAGACTTGCTTTAAATTTTCCATGTGTTCCTGGAGTGACGTTGAAAATATAATTATGTCATCCGTGTAACACAAGCAAGATAAACCTTGCAGGTCCCCTAGCACATTATCCATGACCCTCTGAAAGGTTGAAGGGGCATTCTTTAGACCAAACGGCATTCTGACGTATTCATAATGTCTGTGGTCGACGGAAAATGCGGTTTCAGGAATACCTTGTTTCCTTACCTCGATCTGGTGAAATCCAGATGCGAGATCCAAGGTTGAGAAATACATACATTTCCCTAATTTGTCAAGTATATCGGTGATGTTTGGTAGAGGGTACCGATCTTCGATTGTCTTCTCGTTTTGTTTGCGATAGTCTATTACTAATCGCCACTTGACTCTTCCACTGGCATCGACCTTTTTGGGTACAATCCAAATAGGAGACGACCAGGGTGAGAAGCTTGGGCGTATAATTCCATCCTGTAACATCTTATCGATTTGTCTTTTGACTTCTTCTTTGTGAACGTGAGGATATCGATAGCTTTTAGTAAAGACGGGCTTGTCATCTTTAAGGTTTATTTCATGCTTTACAGCGTTTGTAAAAGACAGACGTTGTTCTGTTTGGAGAAATAATTCCTCGTATTGATGACATAACTTTAAAATTTCCGTCTTTTCTTCACAGTTGAGGTGTTCCGTTCTAATTAAATTAGAAATAGTTTCGCCTGGAATGAGTGTATCACATTCCTGAATGCTACAATGGTTAGATTCAGCTCGATACATTTTTCTGAATGATTCGGCTTTAATCGGCTGTTCGATTACGAAAGTATGGGATTTGTTACTATAGTTGACAACTTCTAAAACTGCATACCAATTTTTGCAGTGGTAAATCCCTTCAGGAATAATTAGATGTTCATTGATAGTTGTCGGGGTGATATATATATCGCCATTTTCGACATCAACCGGAAGCTCGGCAGTTAACTTGCTTCTAGGTAATATGGTATAAATCTTTGAGGTTTAAATAGTTAGGCCATAGTTAGGTTTAAATAGTAACGGGGTTTCTACTTTGTCCGTTCTAAGAACAGATTTACCTAAGGTTACACCTAATTGTTGCATGGTCTCTAACCCTAGTAAACCATCAAAGTATTTATGGAATTTAAAAAGAAGAAATTCCAAAGATTCCCTTGTTATGAATTCCATTAGTCCGGGGACAGTAACTTTTTGGTTTATTTGGTGATCGTTAAACATGGTTTTAATATTCACTGGGGGTATGGGCGTATCCGTGAAGGATGGATGAACTCTGGGTTCAAGAAAGATTTATTAGATCCCGTACGATTCCAACGGGGAGGCTTCTGGATGAACATTTTCCTCGTCTGTCTCACCTTCTTCTAGATCGGGGAAATATGGTTGAGGCTGTTCTTCGTAGCCCTCTTCTGTTACTTCCTGTTGATCTTCAGAAGTATAGAATTCCTATGACCGGATCTTTGGGGGACCCATCGGTTGGAATTAGAAGTGGTTTCTGTTTATACTTGAAAATTGCTTGTATTGATTTTGGTTAGACACTGTGTCCATTGGTTCTGCCCTTCTTGGTGGAACCATTGGTGGTTTAAATCTGTAATAAGTCTGCCCGTTTCCGTTTACCATTGGATTTTGTTTGGTGAACGGCCTATGGTTATAATATTGTATTGAGAGTGGGACGGTAACCAAGACTAGGGCAAGCCTTTTGTGTAAGCATTGGTGGGCCGCCAGGATGGTTGTTCCGTAAAGGATTTCCGTGAAGGATTTTTGGCACCGCCGTTCTTTGTGGAATCGGCACGATGTTAATATTCGTCCCTTTTTTCATGTACCCCATATTTTGCTCTTTCAGGCAATTTGTGAATGCCTCTGTAAGACTAGTGGGCTGCATTGCCCGAATCATAGAGCCCATAGGCTCTCTAAGCTCTGCCAAGAATGTGTGGAGACACATTTCCTGGTATAAATCTCGTTTCGCTCTTATCACGATTGCACTTGTTTCGTTGAGTTTAATGTGGTTTATAATCGTGCTCTGTATATCAATTATTCGAGTAAAGTACTTTTCTATGGTTTCATTACCTTGTGAAGTACTGTACAAGTCCCTCACCAAGTTGGTTTCATTTCGCTTGTCAGCGTAATGTGTTATAAGGTTGTTTTTATGACCTCCCACTCTAATGGGATGCCATACATAGTCAGAACTTCATTGGCGTCACCCATGATTTTGTTCCTGATAGCTCTGAGGAATATTTTAGAGCATGGGTGCCCGTCAATCGCGTTGCACAACGTAAGAATTTCTTTTACGTTCTCTATAAATTCGTATAGAGTGTGCCTGCTTCCCTCGTAACGCGGAAGATCTTTAATCGCGTCGGGAATCCTAAGACTTTTGCATAAATCGTTAGCGTAATTGTCGTTATTGTTTTCACCGTGTTCTTGCATTTTATTATTAAATTTAATTTCGTTATATTTTGTTATTTCTTGATTGATATCGACAACCGTAAGGTTAGTAAAACCTTCCGTTAAATTATCTAAATTCTCTAAAATATGCTGTGATTTGAAAATTCTATGAACCGTAGAATTTTCTTGAGTTGCTAAGCTAGTCTGTCTGATTAAAGGGTTTATATTGGGATTGGAATTTGAATTGAACATAAAATTTAAATTACCAAATCACGCTTACCATTAGAAAACTATGATGACGAACGCCACGAACATCGATGATCCGCCGATTCTCGTACTTGCACGTCACCTTTTTGGTTATTTTTAATTACTTTTGTTTTGAATTTTTTTTTTTTTTCACTTTTCTGGTACATACGCCAAGACGTGTTTTTATAATATTTTATTAGGTCTCTATTTTGCAGTTTGCATACCGTGGGTCAGGAAAAAAAATTTATTATTGGTTTGTTTATTATTTCACTTGATTTTTCTATGTTCTTTCTATATTCACTTAGTACCAATGAACCGTTGGTACGAGCACTTATACGATCACTCCGAATATAGGTAAACTTTTACAATTTTGTGAACTATTATATTTTTAACTTCTTTCACGATTTTTAATTAGTTATCGCGTAGGTTAATGAATATTAAAAAATATCCGCCACACCTGCGCCACTTATGTTTTTGATCACTGGATTATTATTAATAAGTTTAATTGATTTTTTCTTTTTATTTATTGAAATTATTTATTTAATTAATTTACACTTTAACTTGATGTTTATTCTAAGACACTAACTTAACAACTAATTACAGCAATTTACTTAATCTATAATGTTGACACCCGATATGCAAAATGTGCATAAATGGTTATCTATGTATTTATGCATATTTTGCATTTTTTGTTGCGCGTGGTTTTCGAAGTAATACTCCGCGCACGTTTAAAAAGTAGATCCCACGTAGCATTATGTTGTTGTTGTTTTGCATGTAGTATTACGTGAAGAGGATCGTAACTCTATCATCCGAGAATGCAGTACTTTCCCTCCTAATTATACAATATACTATTATTTCATGAAAATAATTCACGATTAGCTAAAAAGTTATTCAATCAAAATTGGACATTCAAATATTTATTCGCAAGCTAAATATTTCCATGGAATAATAGTTTATTATACACCAAGGTTGAAAAGTATGCTATTATATCCCGTATATACTATTTTTTCCACTACTAGTCGTACAAGACACACTAACCATTAAGGTTTTTTGTTGAAAAGAAAATTAATTTGATAAGGGAAACACTTGCTCTTTAATAATATAACTATGTCGAAGTAGTCCGAATTTTTTACTGAATTGTAGTAAGCGTAAATTTAAAATGACACTACATTTTGTTTTGTTATTTGAAGTTTTAATTTTGTTGAGTCAAATTGGCATTCACCTAAAAAAAATGGAGACTGATGATTTAATCGGCACGCCATGTGACAAAGTCGAAAATATAACAGACCAGCTAGCTGCTGCCGCAAAGATCGAGGGATATTTATATAAAAAATTTATATTTGTCTTTATAATATTACACTAATTTATACGTTTATGTATTTTTATACGTGGTATCTTGTAAATATTATTTGGATATTTTTATTTTTATCAAAATCTACTTTATCAATAAGGAGAATAATCATAATCTCCCTATCCATTTAATCGCATTACATCTAGTGTTCATTTTTCATTATTAACTAGTGGTCATTAATAAAATATTATTAACCACTAGCCGAGAAATTTTGTTTCTCATCAGGCTACTAAAACACATAATAATGATGCCTTCTACGACTATTTAGTAGTGGAAAAAAATATATTTAATCAAGTTTGCGATGACCTCTTTTCTGGCTGCGAAAACAGATTCCATATAAAACATTAAACTGGCGCACAACTAACCGGCCGGGAGTCATTTTTCTATGCAACCGGCCATTAGTTGTAGTTCGTCTAACACAGAGAAAATGCGTCCAACATGATCCACTTTGCGTCTAAATAATGGTTTTGATTTATACATTTCTGGTGGCCACAAAATAAAAAGCGTTTTCCCGTGTTAGAGCATAATATCTTTACAATTTTCTGTAAACATTCGAACAAATCTGGTTAAAATATGAAAATCCTTTTGTAATAAAATTATCACTCAACTTAAACAGAAAAAAAAAATAAAAATAAAATTGAAAACTACAAAAAAATGTATGAAAAATATATTATCTATTTTCAATCCCTAGGGATAAATATAAATAGTCTTCAACAAACAAGTAAAAAGGGCTAGTTAAAGAAGAATATAAAGATAATTTTCCCATTTTCTTTTTTTTTTCTTATTTGGGGTTTTTTTCATATAAATACACATCTCTATATAAATGTACATGATGTTAACGGAAAATTGTGATGTTTGGGGGGTGGTTGATTTGGAAATCTAAAAACAAATATCCTATCGAAATTTATAAGAAGCACAAGAAAACGATTATTATAATCGTTTCAATGCACACAATGTACATATAATTTTTATTTTATTTTATGAAAAGCTTAAAAGGATAAACCATTTTTTGATCTTAAATATAAATTTTTTTCGTCGTATTTGTTTTGTTTGCTCTGTAAAGTAATAATAATAATAATAATAAAAAAATCCTTTCCACGTTTTAGTAGTATTGGTTATGTGTATGTAATGTGTTGTGTGTTTGTTTCCATATTTTCCGTCATTCTGTTGGGTTATTGTTGTTATTTTATAAATATTCATCCTTCATAGTCATCATTATTATCGTTATCGTCAAATGGAATTTTCATTTTGTTGTTGTGTTTTCCTTTTATTATTACTATTTTTGCTTTTTTGTTCTTGAATTGGGTTGGATAAACAAAATGATTGTAGGGAAAGGCAAAAAAAAAATAAAATCCTTGTACATATACGCTTTTGTGGTTTTATATATTTAGAATATTTAAACAAAATGAAAATAAATAAACCGTTGAATTTGGTTTATATAGCGTGTATGATTAGCGTGTGGGGATCTTTTAAATAAAAAAAGAAAAAATCTCTAAACAAAATTAATATTGGATTTTTCGTTTGATTTTTTTTTGGGTTACCCATAAATTGCCCATTATAAAATTGAGATTTTATTAAACCCGGTATCTCTTATCAGTTCAATATGCCATTTAAATTTGATTTTGAATTTTCATTGAATCGAAAATTGTTTAGTCTTGAATTACTAATAATTATGTATATGAAAGAACAACAAACATTTTATTAAAATACGAGTATGTACGTAAATAGAACTCTGCAATACCTACCCCGCATGCCAATTTACATTTTTCATTCAACATAAATTCTCTATATATACAAATGTCAAAGGTGGTTTAATAACCTATACCGCAAACTAAAATAAACATTAATTTATTTTGAATAAATTTAAATTTCTATAATTAAATGCACTTTTTACATAAAGCGAATATATGTATAACTTATTTACATGTTAAATATTTTAATTTCAATATTGCACTTCAACTATTCTTAAATTATAATTTCTAAATATAATTTTGTTGTACATATATACAGCATATTCAAAGCTTAATTAGAATTTGAAATTTATTACGTTTTTAAATGAAACTACAAAAATTATAAAATGTCAAGAATATCGTTAAAGCACTATAACCTATACTATAATATGTCTCTTATATCGATTTGAAGTGTATTGAACCCTTCAACTATATATCACATTTATTAAATGCACTCTCGGTACATGGATAATATTTTTTATATAATTTACCGTCTCGAATATATGCAATGCACATATTATTACAATATAATGATGATGTAGATAAAATTACGGTGGAACAAATCAAGGGTAGATTAAAACAATATAAAGATTAAAGTGAAAACTCTTTACTGTCTGTCATTGTATTTAATTTAGGGGAAAATTTATTTTTTATGTCTTGTCTTTCTAATATCTATAAAGGATACTCTTTATTCTACGTTTAAATCTATTTATACGCCATAAAGCTATATAGTTGCATATTTTTAGATGAAGGGATCACTGATTGGCATTTTTAGTTCACGCTAGCCATAAAAGGGTTAAAAAATAAAATGTGTAATTTGAATTTTACTGCTTTATGCTCATATAATATCTCCTTTATCATTATAACTCGATGGGGTATATTAAAATGACAAAGTTGATTTAAATTCATTTAAAAAACATTTTTGTTTTATCTAATTATAAAAAAAATAAATAAGTTAAAAAAATTTTAAAAATATAAAATAAAAATTTTGTGTTTTCAAAAGTAATTTTACGCCTTAATTACTAAATATTTTATAATTAATGTAGAGATAATTTTAGAACAAAATTAAATAAACAAACATAATAAAATTATATTATATTTCCGGTTGTGATATGATGATATTACTACATGTATGACAATATTGGTTTGTATATATGGTTTTGAACCACCAACGTTGTTCATGTTATGTATGTTGAGGCAAATTGATAGAGCGTAGGGTTAAATATTCAGACCAACAACTAACTAAATGATTAATTTTGATTTGCAAATTATTCATTTGTTAACCAATTTTTTATATGATTCTCTTGTATAATAAATTCCGTCATTAAACTAATAAATTAGGACGATACATTTTGTCATTTTGATATATTACTTAATTTTAATAAGTAGATTGGATAGGCAAATAGTTCTCATAACATGTTACCAGTTTGTAACGATAGAATAGAACCGTAGCATCGTATATATGTTTCATCTCATACAGATGGATTTTGGCGGTATTATATCATTCAACTTTAATAGTTCATTTAATTATTGATACTTTGAGATACTTTTGGAATGAAAAAATCGATTTCATTTACTCGTTTACCATTAGGTTTTGATATACTTAAATTATTCAAATTTTTTATAGAATTTGGTTTGTTTCATTTTTTAATTAAATTCATACTATAGGTACGGGGGTTTGCACCTCCCAACCCCTTGGGCTGCAATGCGGCAGCTATCAAAGACCAAAACCAAAATAAAATGAGCTAATGTTGTGTGCATTCAGGTCGATTTTTTCGGCTAAATTCTGCCGCCAGCTTACAAACGGAAAGTATCTTCGCGAGGTAACTTTTCAATTTAGTTGTCAAATGTCATTATTTGGTATTTAATGAAATGTGTTATTGTGTACAAATTTTTACGTGACACTTTTTTTTAAAATATTTCGTAGTTTATACTAACAATTGCAAAAAATTCAACTTCCTCATCATCTTCCATTATTTTACTTTGATTTAATATTTCCTTTATCCACGAATTTAGTATTTCGAATAGTCAGGCACAACTCGGTGTTTACTGCCACCACCTATGAATGTTTAGTATAAACTACTGAGAAATTTAGTTTAGTTCCTGATTTAGTCGAAAAAATCGACCTGAGGTGTATAGCATAAATTTAATATCTAGGCTAGTATAGGTAAAACGATAATCTCTCTCTCTCTCTCTTTCTCTCTTTCTCTCTGGCACTATATCCCATCAAGGGATTTGGCCGCCTCAAATGAGGTTTATTAATCATATTTTCATTTCGGATAATGAAGGATTAATTCATTGATCCTTAACCAGCCGTGAATCTTTTTTCACCACCGGGAATCGAACCCGGGACCTCCGGTCGCTAGAGCAAGCATGCTGACCACTTTGCCACCGGGGCGATGATAATATATCTATGTAAAATATCCTCATGCATGGTAAAGTCTTTAATTTTCTTGACAGGAAGATCTGAATATTAAGCAGGTAATAAGATAATTGATAATGTTAATTTAAAAGTCATAATTTATAGAAATGAGATACATAAGACATGATTCGATGGTCGAACTGACTAGGTATTCTAAATATGCGTATGGAACTTTTAAATTAAATAAAAGACATAAAAATCGTGGCAATGACCACGGGATTTATTATTTCGGGCATAGGACGACATGGCTGGGCCGAATAAAGCGCAATTTCGTCTAATTTTAGACTACCTTTTAAAAAAGCCTGTCCATCGGCTCTAGTTTTTTCGAAACAGACTAACCACTTGCCATATCCTAACAAAAAATAGGTGTTAAATCAGACGATCTTATACGCCGATTTCCAATTCCATTCGATTGAGGAATCAAAATTCAATAATCATAACTCTATAGCGGATTCCATTGATTATAACGTTCTGACAGACTTTAAAACTGATCATGTAACGCAAACTAATCCTTGAGGACAATCCACTCCATTACTATAAGTGGGCCACGCACCTCTTCCATACTTGGCACTACCACTCGGCAACGTTCTCTTTGACCAGCATTTAGCGACATAGAGTACAGCCAGATCCACTTAGTATCGCCGTAATGCCTCCAAATTCCTGGCTGTCTGTGCATTCTTTCAAAAGGTATTTTTTCATGCTGAACACCCTCCTTACTTCTCCCTTTCATTCATGGGCCGTTGCAAAAACACATAAGGCTTGCGCTGGACAGCCCTCCCGTTAATTGCCAGTCGACGTTTCAGTTGGACCCTTACTTTCCTAACAGTCACAACATGTGGGCTATATTATTTACAGTTCTCACTCGCATTGGCCAGCGTCTCCTCCAGATACATTCTAACGTTTTATTCAACCGAACTTCATCCGATACTAAGGTAACCGCTCCAATAATCCCATATCGATCTGGCCAGCATTCATTCAAGTTATGTTTCTCTGAGAGTCATACTCATCGACATTATCCATGCGGTACAATCCGTGAGTAATTTTCTCCGTCACCACAACATCTCTAGCATCAGCATAATAACTTTCATCAAATTTACTGCTCAATCGTGGGTAACTGCCGTTCTCCGTTACATAATCAGTCCCTGCACCTAAATCGTCAAAAGTATCCCTACCAGTTGGTCCGCTGTCAACCCTATAGCAAATCTCCTGGTGGTTGCTGACAAAAAAATTGCTCCCTAAGAGACGTCGATTCTCCATCCGGGTATGCATCCAAAATTCCAAGTAGTTCGTTTCTTTCTTCTTGAACTGTGGCAATTTTCACAATCGTTTCTGAATGCTCAACTTTCTCCTCCATGTCATCTCTTTTGTCACATATTGCCTCCTTTTTACTTAGTTCATCAAATTTTTAAGTCAATTTTTGGTTTTGTTGATCAAACCTTCGATTCAGTTGTTGCATAAAATCCGGCAGAGCAACCAACACTTGCGTAGCATCTTTTTTTCCAGATAATTCGAAAATTATTTCAACAACGTCACGTTCCGAATTTTCTAGATTTAATCTTTTGATACTAACAGTCCCACCGCTATCACCAATTGTTACGAATTTGACCTGTCAAATCCGGTTCGTATCGTTGGATTGTGAATACCATAATATAGTTTTACGGTTTGCTACCAATTCTCGTAATTTACACCGCTTCAGGAATATTCAGAAAATACCGAAAACAATTTCGCACTACCGTACCACAAACACTACTACGAAAATTATAGTCTAACAGAAATTTTCACAAAATTCACTAACGCTAAAAGACCACTATTATAAGTTAACACCACTTATTATTTTCCCGATACTCTCTTTCGCTTTAATTCTTTCGCATAGTGTATCTCCCAAATGACTCAGTCATTGTGTTCGTTGCACTCGTATGTATACCGGGTGTTTCTTTTAAACTGAGACGATCAAATATCTCGAAAAATAGCCACTCTACGGAAAAAATGTCCATAATCAAAATTAAATCATACCACGGGGGAAATATATAGTGCAAAAAAATATTCCCCCACCCCCCGCTTTGTAGGTGGGGCGGGGGTAACTTTTAAACTAAGATAGGAAGCCATATTTTTTATTGCAGATACGGATTCTACGACTAAAAGTACGTATGATTTGAATGAAATATTTTGTTCGGTTCATGATAGATGGCGTTGTAATCGACGAAATTCATTTTTTTCAATTTCTTCTTAGAACACACGCATTCGATTCTGCAATACGTTTGAAATAAAAAACATCACGTTTCCATTGGAAATACTCGAAATTCGTCTTCAAAACAATTTATTAATGTAAATGACAGGTGAATAAAATAATTTTAGCTTAAAATAAGTGTTCAAAATGATGGCCTGCGACTTCAATGCACTTATTAATACGCATTTCCAATGATTGTACTCAACTGAGAAGTTTGTTTGGTTCAGTTTCAGCACACGCATTTCTGATTCGCTCAATCATGTTCTCACGTGTTGTTGGTTCTTGTTTGTAAACTTTGTCTTTGAGATAGCCCCGCAAAAAGAAATCTGGCGAAGTAAGATCTGGTGATCTGGCGGGCCAATTTATCGGACCAGCTCTACCGATCCAGCGACCATTGAAATCACGATCAAGTATTTCACGTGCCACCACCGAATAGTGTGCATGTTGAAACCACATGTTCCGTCTCACTTCTAAGTTCAAATTTTCAAGTAATATTGGCAGTTCATTTTCCAAAGAGTTTCGGTACATTTGACCATTCAAGTTGCCTTCAAGAATGTGGGGGCCTATGAGTTTGTTGCCAATTATTCCACACCACACGTTGACAGTCCAATTACTCTGATATTCAATTTGACGAAGCCAGTGCGGATTTGTAACACTCCAATAATGCATGTTGTGTTAACCGTTCATGGTTTGTAAAAGACGATTCGTCAGAGAACATTACGCAACGAAAAAAATTGGGGTTTTGTTGTATTTGTTCACGTGCCCTTTGACAAAAAGTTACCCGATTTTGGAAATAAGCGCCATGAAGATCTTGGTGTAAAGACACATGATATGGATGATACTTGTGCCGTTTTAAAATTCTCCAAACACTGGTGAGGGACAATCCGGAATCGCGAACTATTTTTCGTGTACTAACATGAGGATTATGAGCCACTGCTGCCAATACAGCAATTTCATTATTTTCTCCAGTGACTGTTGCTCTACGGGTCCTCTTTTTCGGTTGAACATTTCCATCAGTAATAAATTGTTTGATAGTGACAAGATTTATTCAGAACACTTGGAACACAACATTCGGCGAATTATTAGTGAGATACGGCGTCGATTGCTGCGAAAATTTAATTTATAAATTAACATCCTCGTTAGAAAAAAACCAAATATTTTGGCAAAGTAGATTCTGGACAAGCAAAGTAATGTGTTGTAAAGTAATTCGACCCCGCTTCGTCAATGTTATGTTCATCACCGATCGTAATCACATGATGAAAAATACCTTTCGTAATTTCGCATACATCCTGCCCCTATCGGGACTCGAACCCGATACCCTTTGATACAAACGTCAAAACTTTAACCACTGCGCCGTTTGATCGGTGAAATATCAATTACAAAGCAAAGAAAAAAAGTAAAATGTTTTACGAATGTGGGTGCAGCCTAACAAACCAACCATTTTAGTCTCCTCTTACGACAAGCATTTTGTAAAGTAAATGATGAATAAAAATTGACTTTTTCATGACAATTGACTGTGTAACGTTGAAAATAAAAATAAAATTTGATATGTCAAATAATTTGAGGTTATTGGGTTTCTTCTGTTTCATAAATAAAACCCGTAAGTATGATTATTTTAGCATTGGTAATATCTAATCTAAATTTTAAATTTGGTAAATTCCAGGTTATTTCATTCTTAAGGAAAATTTCTTAATTTGAGTGATTAGTACCTACATGCATTTTGTATGAAAACATATTTTTTCCACGTTCGTCCAATTTGTAACATCAATTGAACTAGAAATACTCATAAAATTTGAAGTTTTATTGGAAGTGAAACATACAAAAATAGACGTCTAAAAGTGCAAAAGGTACCCACGTCACTCACAATAGGGTTAATCAAATTTCACAAGAGTCATCGATGTAACGGATCGGAATAAAATTCGTGCTTCCTTATGCAGTCCCCAAAGAGCGACATGCTTTTTTATAAATTACTTTAAACCTTTTATTTTTATTCTTTGTTTGTGTAGTTCCTCTTTCGCTAAAGCTGATTATAAATTTTCGAAATTAAAATAAGTAACATTGCCACTGTACATGATTTATAAAAGAGAATAATCTATTATCCTGATATTGCCGGATTCACAGAAAGCGCTTTTCATTTTTTTTCGTCACATTGACTGGGCTGTCGACTACGTCGATTTTCTAATCTTCTTCAGACGAATATATTTTAGCGCTCGTTAACCCGCTAGTATGGGATGCCAGATATCATGGAATTAATTAATTTCTCGTACCCTAATATAGGCAGTTATTTAGCAGAGGACGTAAATAATTTACGTCGATTACCAAATTGTGTCTTTTTATATTATTCATATAAAGCCTATTTTTAACAAATTTGAGTTTAACCATAATGACACTAAAATCGATTCCAAAATTACTTTGATCAGCGTCATAAAATTTGACACGAAGGGCGAGTTAAGCCCCTCGGAGCTTTATTATCCAAATAGGCATGTTTGTCGGCAAGGATAGTAACCTTAAATGATTAAAAAATGTAGTGAAAGCAGGCTGGTGGTCATATCACGAATTTATATCACTATTGGAGATTTTTTGTGATACAATTCAAAACAAAAAAGTCTTCAAACACAACCCTGCCAAATGAATTTTGTGGAGGAACAATAAATTAAAAGTGATAATTTGAAGATTTCGTATCAACTGTTCAAAAAGCACGTGAAAATAGAATGAAAATAAACTGATTTGGTTGCGAAAAGAAACTAAATAGCTTTGATTTCTTTACCCCTTTTTCGGCTCGTATACGCGCAATTGTGTATGTAAAATTCGTGTACGAACGAGAATTATGTCAAAATTGAGTTTTGTTGATATTTTGGAACAACATACACATTTGTGGATACCTTTTAAACTTTTTTTCGTCCCAAAATAATCACTATAATTATAGTTCAAGCGGCATAATAATTGTGTAGGTTGATATTGAGATGCCGTAAGGTTCAGCTGATTCATATGTTATCAAATTATTATACTTTTTTGAAAAAGGATTCCGATTTAAGTAACATCCGTTAAAATCCTTAAATTTGGGTAAAAAATGTTTTTTAAAGAAGAAGAGCAACTACATATTTATATTGTAAAATGTTAGCGGCATAACACTAGAAAACACAATTGTGTATGTTGAACTTCAAATCATGTGAAATTTATATCAAAACCGAGATTATATGTGGTTATTTACAATGCCTTCTATACTACTGGCCTTTTACTACTCTCATTTTTCGCACATGACGTCAATTTAAGTCTATACCGAGACTGCGCAATAATAATTTTAGGATATTTACACTAACAAAGCAACTGGAGAAAGCAACAACAACGTCGACTTAGCGTGTCGTCATCATTTGGTGTAAGCGGCCAGTAGTTTAGAAGGCATTGTTATTTACATACACATTTGTGTGTGGTGAACTTACAGTAGGTGCAACATTAGCATGTACCGCAAGAAACTAAGTAAAAATAAAACTACGATTTTTTTTTGTTTTTATTATGAAAGTTTATTGAATTTCTTTGGGCACTACGAACTACTTTTGTCCATACTATCACCTAAATTTGTGCTTAAAATTGTGGTGATAAATTTTCCCATATCTGCCGGACAACTCGCACTAGATCGCTCAAATTTTTTATTTGGTACATTTTCAGCTAAATCTTTATGACTGCCCATAAATTTCGATCGGATTGGAATAAGGTGACTGAGATGGCCAGTCCAATGTTGTGATGCTCTTTATTGAGTTTAAATTTCGAACAGATGCTTTTTTTTGCTTAGTTGACCAAACACCCCTTTCGCCAACATTTGTATACATTGACTAACGTGTAATCCTCTTCTGTACATTCATTTTTTCGACTTTTTTTATATTTAGCTGCACTTGCAACCGAAATTTTTGTTCCTTTCGTATCTGCACTTATAAACACCGCTTCAAATCGTTTTTTTATAAATCGTATTCATTTCTTTCATGCATATTATCCACTAAACAGTTGCAGTTGAACTAATATGTGTTTTAGAGCGTCAACGAGAAATAAATAAAAACCCGGCTGCTATCGCACACTTAGGCCAATAGTGGCCCATTGTGATACCACATGATCCCATCTTCCCGTTACTCCCGCTGAAACCATCCAGAGCTACTCACGTAGCGTAAAATATCTCGCACTCCACAGCCCGCGAGTTCCGAGAAGCTGTCCATACCGCACGCACCTAAATACTTATGCCTTCCGCATGATAGTGATCTAACGGTTCTTCCTCCTCTTCGTCCAAACAACTTCTGCAAAAGTCATTCGTCTGTAGACCCAGCCTTCTCGCATGTTCCCCAAAAAGGCAGTGTCCTGTCAGTATCCTTATGACCAACGGTGTTGGTTCACCTCTCGTTTGTCAAGGCGATTGCCTTGACCGTACCTAGCTAGTTCGTCTGCCCTGACTTAGGTAGGTAAAAATAAATTTAAATTTTATTACGATTTTTATTAGGTTGGCACTCTTTCTTAAAGTTGAGAATCTTACACCACCCACGATTATGCATTAAGGTAAATGGGCACCCACAATATTATATGGTAGCTGGATTGTATTTATGCCAGCGGTTGTAATTCTATGTCATCCAGATTAACCCTACCACATATACCTGACGATTAGAGCGCGTAAATCAGATTAATATTAAATATAATATTTACCCATACCAATTAATTTATAAACCTGTTAATACATGCCTAGACCTACCATACACGGATATATGTATATAACTAAAATGCAAAGCTGTCCGTTTCTCATACTGTAATATTTAAACATAATCAATATACATAATTTAATAAATAATTTATTACATTTATTCACCAATTATTTATATTATTTTTTAAATAAATAAATAAAATTAACTCCATGTTCAGTTATGTAATAGTTTCTCGTAATTAAATACCTACAATATTATTTATAAATGAAACATATACAATTGTACGGGACATTATCATATGTACAAACCTATATAGGCAAATACCACCACAACCCTCCCAAAACATTCAAAATATCATTTATAAATTGTATCAGGTATGATTGCAAAACTATTATAGTGGAAAAATTAATTTTAACTACACAAAAAATTATAATTTAAATATTCAAAACGGAAATTTGAATGTGTGTGTTCCACATACTACAAAAATGGTAAAATGAAAATTAATAAATTTTTAATGAAAATTTAATTTCTATTGTCTATTAGATATAGCAATAATATAATTATTGTTTTTTTGTTGTACTCGTGTACGAATGTACATAGAAAATTTAATATTTTATATAATAGTTATTGTCAATTTTATTTATTTTTAGGCATTTTATAATTGATACGACATTTTAAATTCCGTTTAGTATCTGGGACTGTGAGCTATTATTACTATTTTGGGAGGATTAGTATTATTAAAATTATAATTATAGGTCACCCTCAGCAACAGAAGTAAAAGCATTCAAAAATTATCACCATCCCAAAAAAAAAACTCATAAACTACGTAATAGAGACATTTTCCTCATAAAAATACTTTTTAAGACGTCTTAACACCATAACAAAAAAGTAAATAAATAAAACTGGTAATGACTGTCCAACCAAAGCTTATTTAAATTATAAAAAAAAGTATAAACTAATTAAATGTAAATCTGAAGAATTCTAATTTATTATATATAAATTTATTATGTTAAGCTTATATCAACGACAGCACTACAGCAGCCGCAACAACAAAATACGTAAAAAAGTATTACATATTATTATTATTTTATGTTTGAAATGGTATAAATTCTATACTATGACAGACCAATATAACATCATTAAGGATGAATTTTAATTCCATCATTTTTATGGAACACACAAAAAAAAATTAATCTTTGTAATATATACTTTTTGGCTCTGAATCTTGCTTTCATGAATTACAATTTTTTTGTTTTTTATTTTTTATTTCAAAGTCACGAAAAAATGATAATAAAATGGTTGGTTTAATATTTTGGATGGGAATTTATGATTTTGGTCTTGTTTATTTTATATTTTATGTTTGGATAAATGTTTGGAAATTTAAAGTTGATTAAACCTTATGTGTGTGTGTGTACGAGAGATGATCGAAACAAAATTTGGGATCTATATAAACATTATGTTTTGGTGACATATTATTAAGGGTGAATTTATAGTTTCCTCGTGGTTGAATGGGTTAATCATAATCAAGGGAGTATACTGTTATAGTATGCTATCGTAAATAATCATATTTTGGATGAGACGCACGAACGTTTTTGAATAAATTTGAGAATATAGTGATATTTATATGAATGGTTGCAGCATATCATATTTTTGGTGTTTTTTTATTGGGGCCTAAACAATATAAAATACATATGAATAAAATGCTTTAAGCTCAATTTGAAATATGATTTTTATGAGATATGTTCGTTAAATTCCTCTCTAAATTATTAGAATAAGCCGCTTATAACTTCTTTAGTTAACAGTTTAACACTTCTAAACCGAATTACCAACAATATAGTAAAGAATTAGTTTATCATTAATCAGGTATATGATTAGCTTTTAGCGAAATCGTCGCTATAATACCAGCCTGGATATTTAGTTACTAATTGTATCGAGCTTTATTTATGGTATTAAAACTATCTGATTTAAAAAGAAATTCAAAATTTATAAATTTTATTTCAATTTTTGAAATGTAAAACTTAAAACGTTTATTGTTTATATTTAATTAAAACGTTTGAGTTAGCTTTATTTTTATTATAATTGTTAAAAATGAAATGGACAATCAGTAGTACATTGATTGTTTCTCTGAAACTCAAGATAATGTTTAAACGTGAAAACCTTAGTAAGGTTTTCGGATTTACTCAAATTACAACAATAATCCTATGTTATTTTTACCCAAGTGAAATATGCCACAAAAAAACCAAAATTGTTGCGTGCAGCAATAAACGTTGCACAATCAATAGGTTTTTGCAACAAGTTTCAATTAAGAAATATGTTCCACAAATTTCAAAAGATTGAATTGACTGATGGATAGGTTTTCTGAATTAGTCGCAATTTGGTATCTTTCCGGGGCAAAACAAATCAAACAATTCCTGGGGTTGGCGATATAAATAACGGGGTTTTTATAAAGGGGTTATTCCAACAAATTTCTATTAAGAAATCTGTTCAGCAAATTGCAAAAGATTGACATGTAGGTAAATTTTCTGGAATGCTCGTGATACGTTCTTTTACCGAGAAAACCCAATTGAACGATTCCTGGCGTCGTTCGATATCGCCGACTCCAGGAATCATTCCATTCATTTGTCTCACTAAGAGAACGTATCACGAGTATTTCAGGAAACTTATCCACATGTCAAACTTTTGAAATTTGTTGAACAAATGTCTTAATGGACATTTGTTACAACAACCCATTTGTAAAAGACCCGTTATTTATATCGCCTACGCCAAGAATCGTTCAATTCGTTTATCCCGTTAAGAGAACGTATCACGAGCATTTCAGGAAACCTACACACATGTCAGTCTTTTGAATTTTATTGAATAGATTTCTTAATTGAAATTTTTTGGAACAACTCCTTTGTAAAATACCCGTTATTTATGACTCGGACTCCAGAAATCGTTCGATTGGTTTTTCCCGGTAGTATTCGTTTTACGACCATTTCAGAAAACGTATACCCTCATGTCAATCTTTTGAGCTTTGTCGGACAGATTTCTGATTTGAATTTTGTGCGAATAAACCCTGTGTATGTGTCTCTAAGAAGTTGATTTTCGTTATTAGCATTTTGAAAATTTACTGACATTGAGAAAACTTACCCACATGTGCACCTGCCTTCTTTATAATTTGGTTGGTGGTATGAATTTATCATTTTATAATATTCATTTATTTTTCAAAAACTCTATGGCAAACTGATCGAATAATCTGTTCTAAATTCGATTTTTACCATCGTAAATGATTTACCCGACTATTGGCCCGCAGCCATTTTTTTCATTTATTTGAGTAGGTACTTGCGACCAACCACTTGCCCTCTAAGTTCCCGAAATGTTCGAATTATTACAGCAATTCATTTTGGTTCATGACAATAATCGGTTACAAAATCTACTTAGGCTGTGCGCTAAACTTAAGGTGAACTGTTTACTATGGTAAAAACATGGTTGTAGGACAAATTTTTCGATCAGTTTGCCATAGAGCTTTTGAAAAATAATTGATTTTTTTTAAAATTGACTTTTACCTTAAGTTTGGCACACGGCTTTAATATGGATATAATTTTATTTCGATAAATTACAAAATCTCCATAGGAAATTCCTACGTATGTTAAGCATCCCCGGATTCTATCTCCGAAATTAAAAATAATAATCAAGCAACAACACTAACTTATTGTAACTATATCCCTCTAGCTTTTGTGTGAAGCACCACCCCGTTTTGTATTATGTATATTTTATTCCAAATACACTTCATATGTGAACTTAGCCCCGAATTTTATTATATGAAAAATAAAAATGTTATTAAAATTATTTTAATCCGCAAAACACACAAAATAAATGTAATAATTTAATAAAATGAAGTAAAATACTTTTTGCATTGGCTCATAAATTTGTCGATTATGATAATTTGGGTATAAGATGGAAAACGCATATTTTCATCTTAGGCTGTGTGCCAACTAAAGGTAAAAGTCAATTTTAAGTAAATTTTTCGGTAAATTCAATTATTTTTCAAAAACACTATGGCAAACTGATCGAAAAATCTGTCCTAAAATCGAGTTTTACTGTAGTAAACGATTTACCTTACGTTTGGCACACACCCTTTTAACCAAATTATCATAATCTGACAAATTTATGAACCAATTTAAAAATAATTTTAATTCATTTTATTAAATTATTACATTTATTTTGTGTGTTTTGCGAATTAAAATAATTTTAATAAACATTTTTATATTTTCTATAATAAAATTCGGGGCTAACTTCACACAAGAGTTAGAGGGATATAATTATGTTAGTGTTGCCTGATTACTATATTTTAATTTCGAGGATTGAATCCGGGGATAACTTCACATACGTGAAATTCCTGTGGGACACAAAAATGTGCAATGATAGAATTCATTAAAAACATTCAAAATAACAAAATTGCCACGAATTCTAGTTCAAGTAAGGGTAGTTTCCCGTAAATTTAGACAAAAAACGCGAAATTGTTTAGCACCACATATACCCATGTGAATTTTCATGGCGATCGGGGCACTTTTAGAAAGTGGTATTTTGTTTGGGGAAGTATATTGTTCAATTTTGGAGCATCACTTGACGAGAAAATATTTCAGCTCCTAGTTAAGATATCATTAAACGTCTTACTGTTTTAGATAGAGGAAGTACAAAAGCATATCTATATGTTAAATAACATATGTATTACCTGAAAATTATATTGATTTTTAAAAAATGGGCGATCGAACCAACAAGTGACAAATAATTTGAATTTATAGATATTTAACACACTTACTATTTTTTTCGACATATATAGTGTGTTATACTTTTATGCCGGTTTTCAACCAAACGAGCAGTTTTTAAAACAGTTCTGTTTTCAAAAAGCAAAACAAAAACATGTTTTGTTTTTTACAAACATTTTTCTTTTTTTTTCAAAACAAACTGTTCCATAAGATTTGTTTGTTTTATTTATTGAGTGTTTGTTCTGTGTATATGTTCAAGTTTGCACAAATGTTTGATGACGACAAGACATTTACCATTAGTTGTGGATTTAGCGAGACCCAAAAAAACGTAAACCGAGATATTGGGTTAGTTTTTTATGACAGTCTTCAAAAATCACAATAAAGTTGATAAAATGTTTAACCAAATGTCTCACAAAACAAAACTGCAAAAGTACCTGTTTCAACAGAACCGACTAAAAAATTAAAAAAAACTTCTTTTCCTTTGATCTTACCGACTCGACGGTAAATGTTTGTTTACTAAAAACACTGTTCTCCGACAAAAATGTTTTAAAAACTGTTTATTTTTTACAAAACATTACAGTTTTTGTTGAGCAAAACAGTTTTTGTTTGTGTTTTTTGTTTTGTTCGTTTGGTGGAAACCCGGCATTAGGTCCAGCTGTTCCATCGATCCATCATAATAAAGATTAACTTGTGACGAAATGGTATATTGTCCCATAATCAGCCAATTTAGTGGGGTAAAAAACCAACCAACACCGCCTTTCTTTTCCGATTCTCTTTAAATTTTAACTACTTCCTATGTAATATGTTCCATTGCCAGAAACTATACTAAGGCTGTATGCCAAACTTACGGTAAAAGTCAATTTTAAGTAAATTTTTCGGTAAATTCATTTGTTTTTCAAAAACTCTATGGCAAACTGATTGAAAAATCCATTCTAAAACCGGTTTTTGCCATAGTAAACGATTTACCTTAAGTTTGGGACACAGCCTAAGCACCCGTCCGAATTCTATCATAATTTTTAGTACTGTAATAATTATGACAGAATTCTGGATGCAACCAAATAATTACAGCAACCTCTTGTTATAAGTTTGACATTTCTGTAATAATTTTCGATACATATCACTATGCCAGCGAAAATTATTACAGAAATGTCAAAATTATAACAAGAGGTTGCTGTAATTATTTGGTTGTATCCAGAATTCGGTCATAATTATTACAGTACTAAAATTTATCACAGAATTCGGACGGGACGTAAGGCCGCGGACCAATTGTCGGGTAAAAGTCAATTTTTCGGTAAATTCAATTATTTTACAAAAACTCTATGGCAAACTGATCGAAAAATATGTACTAAAATCGATTTTTACCGTAGTAATTGATTTACCCGACTATTTGTACGCAGCCTAAAAATATGTTACCGCAAATCTCTAGCGAGGGGTTGCATGGTAGCCTCCAATAAACGAATAATCCAACGAACTTCAATTTATGATTCGTTGATACGTGATGTCAGATATGCGAAATAGACACGATTAACGTAATGTGTAAATTCACATTAATTTTACTTGCTCCTTAGTGTCTAGATAGCGCCTATAAAATTGGGTAAATGGAACGGACATGAACTTCAACACGATGCTGTTCTAAAGGCTTAATTGGTTTAAAGCGGTCTAGAAGTGAAAATTAGTGAATAAATCTGCGCTGCACAGCATCGTTTCTGTCTATGTGAATGTCATGATACGGGGATTACGCCTAGCTGGAAGATTAATGCAAAGTGATGCTTGCGATGCTGCAATGCACAATATCCTGTTATAATATTATTAGTAAGTAATAAAGTAGCATTTGTTGACCTTTAAATTCAGATAAGACTTTTCACATCACCAATTCGCAGCATTTGAATATCAATTATTGCTTAAATTTCATCTAGAATTTCATGATATTTGTTTACACTGGTATATCAGAATTTTTGAACACGAAGTCGTTACTGTTAATTGACCTATAGTTGGAAATAGCGGACTTTCATTCCTTATTTTTACGAACTGGAACGTAGAACGATTCTTTCCATGAGATTGGAAAAATTGCTAGATTGAGCGATGTTCACCATCTAACTGCTGGTTTCAACTAAATTATCTTTTCTTTTAGTTGTTTTAGTTAGTTCTTTGAAAAAAAATCAGTGTGCCTGCCTGCGTGTGCAGAGCAAATGTAAGTTCTCTAGAGCCTAGACGATTAAATTTCATACTTAAGCTTTTTCTTAAATAAACTGGGAGATCCCAATGATTTTTGGCAGAAATCGGTCCACTGATAGCGGCAGCTATTTTGAAAAGTATATCATTTACTAGGAAAACGATTAAAAACTAAACCGTTCTAAATTGTTTTTGTAACAATATCCCCACAACAGTTTTTCAAAATTTAAGCGGAAATGAAGATTTTTGACAAAAACTGTTCATCAAAAATTTGGTCCATGTACGGATTGATTGATTGAGCCCGTACGGATTGATTGATTGAGATGGAACGTCATACTTAAGTTTTGCCCATAATTTAGGAGGTCTTAGTGATTTTTGGCCGAAATCGATCTATCGGAAGAGACAGCTTTCATTGGAGCTTTCTCGAGTGTTGCAAATATTTTTGAAAAGTTTACAGCATTTGCGATAAAATGATTAAAAACAAAAGGATTGCAAATAAAATTTCAATCAAAATAAGTTCACATCATTTTTTAAATTTTAGCGAGTTTTGATATAAAAATGCATATTTAAACTTTCCATTAATTGGGAGATCCTTGCGAAATTTGGTTGAAATCTGTGGCAAAGGAAGTGGCAGCTTCCAGTGGGAGCTTTTAAATTGTTGCAAAGAAGGTAAAAAGTAGCATTTACAAAAACGACAAAGAATGAAAAGATTCAATTTTAACCAATAAGGGTTGATCTTGTCGGTTTTCTGAAATTTAAGCAAGGATAATGTTTTTTACAAGAGATTATACAAGACAGTTTCGTAAACTACGAGGGCACTTTGATAACTCAGTGACTTTGTGAATTTCCCATGCTGTAACTTTAAATGCAACACTGCTCCCGTCAACTGTCATCGATTAGTAGACTACTTTCAAATTTTGAGTAAGCTGCGTGATTTAGTTTGTTGCACATAACCTTATGAATTTTAACGAAAACGGAAATTTCGTGTGCTAATTAAGCAGTATTTTTTGTGTTAAAATACCATTGCCAAAACCATGGAAAGGCTTAACAAATACCATGGGGACTCTGCGCCATCAATTTCAATGGTACAGAAGTGGATTATCGAGTTCCGTTGTGGGGTCGTACCAGCGTACCATAAGTGACGCCGAACGTTCAGATCGCCCAAAAAGGTTGTCATCACTGAAATAATTAAACGCAACAGGCGAGGGCCTTGAGAAAACCTATCATTTGGAAGGAATAAAAATATTGGGAAAACGCTACACTAAATTTACCAAGCTTAAATTTAAGGAGACTATGTTGAGAAATAAAACGCTTTTTAAATATCTTTTATTGAAAAAGTCACTGACTTATCAAACTGCCCTTATAAGGGCCAGATTATAATCATCTTTCAGATTGTTGATCTTATTGACCACCTCATTGCAACTAAGCTCGATGGAGACGAGAGATGGGTAGAGTACGGCATTGAAATAATTAAAGTGGACTCAACATCTCTTTTTGCACGATGTTTCACTATTAGCCTTCTATGTTTATTTATTGTGGTTGAAGACATTTCAAAAATCATTATAAACGTTTATAGACGTTCATAATTTTTAAAAAATGAGGTTAATTTAAAATTTTGACAAATCTAAATTTGACATCAACGAGAAAAAAAATGTCAAGTACACATTATACATGTTTAAATATTCCGAGTAAATAAATCCCAATCAGTGTAAACTATTTTTGAAAGCAACATGTTGAATCGAAAATGTAGGAATTTGTGTAAAAATTTAACTATAAATTTTGCTCAATTTTGGATTTTTAATTGGTCGATGGTATTAGATACACCGCTTAAAATTTTAAGAAATCTTGTATAGTCACAAAAACTGTAAAGCTTCTGTAGAACTTACCGCTGCTTGTGGACTATTCTTGGCCTATTTCCACTGGAACTGCTTCAAAACGGAAAGTAGAAAGAAAGAATACAGACACACAGACAACTTTACAAACATCGTTTGTCTGCGTCGCCGATATGGAGAATGTAACATTCAATATGGATAATGGTAATTAATATTTGTACGTTTATGCGCGGTCTTCACTCGCTTAAGTGTCATGACGTTAGAAATTAGAATGTCATGACAAAATGTAGTTGTATTAAATTTGGTCGAGCATATTACGCCTTGCCAAAGAGAAAATTTATTAAAATTGCTGATGTTTTTGTCATGGCACTATGAGAAAATGAGTAAAAAATTTGTATTTTATTCTCAATTAAACAAAACAGAGAGCATAAAATGATTTTAGATACATTTTGGTGTTAATAGTTGTGAATATAAAAAATACAATTTTGTCATGACATTTTATGGTCTTGACGAGTGAAGACCGAGCTTTAGCAATCGGAAGCCAATTTTTTAGTTAGGAGCCGATGCCATATTTTATTTGGCTCTTTCATCTTATTATTGAGAAAGCTAGCGGGATAGTCCATGTTTCAACTTTTTTCGATAGGCACATTTTCACGCTATCTTATGGTATAATTTTCTTGGTTCACGTTAAGAATACTTATGTCTTTTTGACAATGATTTTTTACTTTTTGGGACTCTAGGGCCAGTCATATTATCTGTTTTCTGAATATTGTTTTTCTTGTAAAATGTGAACAATGCGACATTTAGACATTTGCACCACAGTAAGGCGTTGTTTTTAATCCCACCTCTGGATAAATTTTTATCAACCGAACTCGCAATATGAATAATCAATTAAAGACATGCTAATTTAAATACAAGCACTTGTTTATGATAAGTTCATTTGAAACACACGAAACATAAGTTTAAAATTCACCTTGTCATTATAAATAATACAATACAAATTTATTTATTAAAATTACGAATATAAATAAATTAAAATAAATATTATGTATTATACGAATGTATACAAGTATATACAATATGCATTTAAATTCCATTTATATATAAATTTATTGATTATAACAAGTAAAATAAAAACATATTATTATTAAAAATATAATAATTTGAATATAAATTTAAATTGTACAAATATATTACAGTATATATAGTTATATAAAAAAATGTATTTTATTCATTTTTGTATGAATGCATCTCTAATGAAGCTTGTTAAATTGAAATGAAAAGCTCGAATAAAAAATTGAAAAATTATTATTATTATTATTACTATATTTTTGTGACTATTACTATTTATATTTAACATTGTTGTTATTATTATAATATATTTTTCATTTAGACTGAAACATGAAACAAGATATGAATATTAATTCCATAATATTTTTCAATTTCGAAGTTTTGTTTTATTTTTTGAATGATGATGATGATGTACATCCATCCTCCCTTCACACCGAATTTATTCATGTACAAATATGAATTCATAGTTCAAGAGATTCTTTTATATGATATATGTAAAAGCCGACTCATATTTTATTTCCACATGCAGTTGTTATACCAGTACCGATCAAAGGTGCACATTTAATTGATTAAATATAATACATCGATTGATTTATTCGCATACAGATGGTTCGACATATGACACACGAATTCTTTTTTATAATTAATTCTGTGAAACTAAAAGTTCATAAAATGTCATAAACGTGTACTCTAGCATGTCTAAGAATGAAGTAATGAGATTAGCTATTAATTTTAAGGAATATAAAAATTTACATATATTCAAATTGATCAAATTAAAATAAGTTTGTAGACAAAATTCATGCGAATTATTGAACTTGTGAATTTGAATAAATTTTAGGCATCGCACGTTTTGGAAGATGATTTTGTTGTTGCTATAAATTGTGTTTATTCGATTACTGATACATCTTTCAAAAGTTTTCCCAATTATCTGGTTCATTCTGCAAATTGGTTTCGTTTGTTTTTAAGCATCTTTCAACATTAAATAACTCTTTTTAAATATTTATTTAAGATTTCTGTACGCGTGTCTGTTTTTATTGCAATTTACACAAATTAAATCCGATTTGGTAAGACATTCCAATATTTTCTACAAATCTTTTAGTAGTTAGAGTTTATCTACTTGAAATTTATTTTGATTCAGGTTTGAACCAACATATTAATTATCCAACATCTATTATAACGCACTATTTCTGCACCCCAAGTAAATATCATATCATAATGGAAATGGTCCATGTTATTTTACTGTTATAAATTGTATAACAAAAAAGTCCTAAAACTACTTCAGTATTTTGTTGGAAACCCTTTTTGCGTAATAACTAGTTTTAAGTTAAGTTGTTTGGAATAGATTCTACAAGTTTTCAGGGCTAATTTTATCCCATTCCTCCAATAAGACCCTTTTTAAATCATTTTTATTGGATATATCCACACTCCAATTTATGAAATAAATTTTCAATTATATTTAAATCAGGTGATTTTAGTTTTGATTGTTTTAGGGCAACGATACAACAGCCATTCTCGTATACAATTCCAGTCGTGGGTGTGGGATCATTATCTTGATAAAAGTTTCTATAATATCCAGTTTACCAGCTCTCTATTTAAATTTTCTTTTAATATATTTAAATATTGGTATTTGTTCATGTTGCTGTCAATGAAATGAAGCTTCCCAACTACAGCCGCAGAACATGCACCCCAAAGAATCACACGATTGCCACCATGTTTCCGCAAACAGTGTGGGTTCATTTCTTGGTTTGGTTTTCGCCAAACGTTTATCCTGCAATTAGACCCAAAAAGGTTAAATTTACTCTTATCCGTAAATATGACATGTTTCCGATGACATGTTCACCTAACCTTCTTATTTTTCTCAATAACGAAGGGCTTGTTCCTGGCAATCCTACCATGTTAACCACTTTTGCCTAAGACTCTCCGAACCGTTTCAGCATTGCAAATAATTTTTAGATGTTGCCCACCTAATTTCGAAGTCTCGGTGCCATTAGTCTTGGTTATTCTTCGATTTGTTCACAATCCAACGTTCATCACGGTCAGAAGACAGCTCTTTTTGTCTTGTTTTTTGCTTAATAATAATTCTTTTCTCACTGACATACCTGCCAATAATATTTTGATTTGTTGTACGAGTTTTGCTAACAGTTTTTGCGATTTCCCTCTGATTTTTTCCATTTTTTAAAATGCAAAAACGCGATAATTAATTTTCGCAACTTAATTGACGTGTGAGGTCCCATTTTTCACAACTAAACTTAACTGAAGTGCAGTAGAGCATAAAAACAAATAAGAAGAGAACTAAACAAAATTTAGAAAAGTACAGTTATCTGAGAAAATTTTGTTAGGTGGACTATTTTCATTGTGTGATTAAATCTTTTTTGGTTCATTTCTTAATTGTAGTTGCTATTGCGATTAAATTCACATTTTTTTAACAGACATATTTTATAGAAATATATTTTCTTTTGTGTATTGTTTGCACGATTTTTTTTATTAAGGGTGGACCAGTTTCACTGTATGTATTCAGCTTTAATGAAGTCGGACAAAATGGTTGTAAAATAAGTTCTAATCGTTTGTTACGAGGAGTTTCAAACCAAATCGAGCCAAATCTGCGTATGAATCCAACTGATAGAATATAAAATAGTGACGAAAGGCTGTTGAAGAATTCTGGTTACAACAGCTTCCAGCTACAATCATCTTGTAGATGCTATTTCAAATATTTTATATGTATTAATGTTAAAATATTCCTGAAATTCGTGGCATTCAACTTGTGGATTAGAACTAGGCCAAAAAAATAAATAAATATTTCAAGCATGTCTACACATTTTGCTAAATTTTTTTGGCAGGTGCAGACAAGCATAAATGCAATGAGTGACAAGTACACCTAATCACATATAAGCTGGGCTCTGAGTTCTTATTAAGTGTTTTTTCGCTATTACTCAATTGAAGAAGCCCAAAAATCCATCACACCTATATAAAAATTGAAATATCTAACCACTAAAACTAAGCATATATTAAGACTACACTTCGATTCAAACGGTAAAGGTTGGTATCCAGCTCGCGCTAAGATAAATTTTGCATACAAATTTGACGTAAAATTTAGCTAGCGAAATAACAAAAAAATATTTAGCTCAGGATTTCGCAGATGCGGTACGCAGCTGACGTAAAAAGTGTGTAGTTATCTCATTCACATACAGACTGCGCTAGTAAAAACTCTACAAACGTATTGGCAACAATTTATCTGCCTAGAACGATAAAATCTAGAAAAGTTTGGACAGCAAAACGTGATTTTTTTATGGATGAAGAAAATAATTTTCTAGACTATGAAAATAGTTTCGAACTATATTTTTGTTTGTCGTTGGACAAATAAAACAAACGTCAAAATTTATCTCTTCATAAACTTTTTAGCTTACTAATTTATCTGTAATTTAGTGGGGAATTGTGGAGACCGCGTTAAAATTTATCTTAGCGCGAGCTGGATACTTAGCTTAAGGGGTATATCTCTATCCGGTCGCAAGTTAATTATTTGCGATCAGAAATATGGTTACTAGATTTATTTTGCCATGTTAATTGACACATTTTTTTAAAATTTTAATTTGTTTTGCGATTGTAAAGTAGAAATCCACGAAAAGACTGCTACGCCTTTTCCGAGGTCGCAGTCTTTTTATATATTTCTACTTAACAAGCACAAAACAAATTTAAATTTGAAAAAAATGTGTCAATTGGCATGGCAAAATAAATCTAGTAACCATATTTCTGATCGCAAAAAATTAACTTGCGACTGGATGGAGGATATACCCCTAAGACTCGTAAGAATGTCTTAAGAAAAAAATATATTTTGGCAAAGCAGTATTAAAATTGTGTTGTGGAAACTCTCCCGAGAATATTTGAGAGCTGTCAAATAGTAATTTAAATATTAATTTTTACAAAATATAAAATTATTTATATTTATATGTAATTATTTATATGTAATTGTAATTTATGTTTTGTAATTGTAATTTTGATAAATTTGTGTGAAGTATACAAACAAAGAGGGTTTCCCTCAAAAATTTAAGATATTTTTGAAACATTAACAGCCAAATGTATAAAAAAAATGTATTTTAATGTAATGACAACTAAGATTACACGCAGAATACGAAAAGAGTCATAATTAAGACTAAACTCAAAACAAATTCAAAAAGTCTTACCTACGACTAAAGGTGTTATCCGAACATCGACTTATCACACTTATTTGACGCCATATTGAATAAGTCAATCTAGTCATTCCAATTCATTGTGCCGACTTATTTGTGATGTAACAACAAAAAACAAAACACAACATAAATGTCTTGAAATGTAACTTGCGCAACGACCGATGCCACTAGATTTGAAAATAAAAACTTCATGTATTACATTTACATTACATTTAGTCAAGACACATTTTTGGAGACATTTTTGTGTAGACGTACTTCTCGCGATGTGACTTATTTGAATAAGAAGGTGTCCACAATTAAGTCGATGTTTGGTGCAGCCTAAGACCATTTTTTAGTCAGTGACTGTGGTTCAGAATCGGGTGCCATGTCCATTATTTTGTAGTGTATACGAAACATTTGTTTCAAAGTAGCAAAATCTCCGATAGCAGTAACATCGACAACGCTGGTAAATACCCGGTAAATATTTTTGAGTTACAATAAAATATTTGTGTATTTTTTCAGTACCAATCTTATGTATATAGCTTCAAGAGATTGAGAATCGCAAAATGGGCCCGATTGTCTTCCATACATTTTTGAAACGTTTATATTTGTTCAAAATTATGGGGTTTTCAAGAAATGGGGCTAACTCAAGCTTACAAAAGTATGTTTTTCGCGTATTTTTCTTCGCGTCTCTGATATCATTTGTAGCACCAAAAAAGCATATTTATCAGCAAAAGTTTTTTAATGTTTACATGTTTAATTTTTTCGAATTCGGGCATCTAATACAGTTCACAAGATACGAGTATCATGAGTCATCGGAAATTTACATTTAGCTTTGTTATAATACAGGCCAGAAGCAAATTATAATTACAAGTGCAAACATACTTTATTATAAATTGTATTGCCTCTTTATAAATTTGGAGAAATCTAAATTACTTTATTATTTTAAATAAACCACCGTACACTAAATATTCAAATCACAAATAAATCAAACTTTAATTTAAAACCATGTAATATACCTCAAAATTTATTATAAAACATTCTTTTTTAATTAAAGAAAACTTCTGGAGCTCGACCAAAGATGCCGCACCTTGTGAGTAATTATGTTAATCATAGAGAAATACAGTCATTGGCAAAAGTATTTTGAATTTAAAAATTATCTGCGGATCAAAAAAATATTTTTTGATTTGAATTGTCGGATGTTATTTACATTTAAGGGTTTTCATTGTATGTTTTGCCTGCCATTGTGTTAAAAGTTAGAAAAATATACCATCGAGAAAGATAATCTTTGGTAATACTACTCAAAATCTGGTAACATAATGGAAGTATCTAGTCCTCTGAAACTGGTAACCGGGAGCGCCCACGAGTTCACCCTGGCTTTAGACGAGGCCCTTACTATAACGTAAAAATCAAGGACGCCGATTGTGAACATTTTGGCGCGATGCCGGAAGAATGTTCGTATTGCCATGCTCGGAAATAGCAAGCCCATGGAATGTGTTGTGCATCACGAAAGGTTTGTTTGCCTCGTATTCAAAAAACCACCAGAGCAACTAGGTGCACTGTCGAACGGAGACCATTCAAAATCAAAGGGTTTTCTAAACAATGGTTCATGCTAACCTTATAGCATACTGGGCATCCTAACAATAGTGAATGATATTATTTTCGTCTTTTACTGTTGATATAGTAACGGGTACAATTTCCTTTATATTCTTAAAGGCAGTCGTACCATGCATACGCCTTGTTTCACGCAGCCTGCAAGGCACATCATCTACTTGACTATGATCAACACTGGGACGAAACTCTAGAGAAGCCCAGCGTTATAAATAGCTGTATGATGGCATTCGAAGAGGTTGTCTTCTTCGTTGGTGGTAATTTATCCGACAAACACATTTTTACTACGGGTACCGGGACGGACGAGATAAATGCCTCGCCAGAATTTCATCCCAATATTCAAAGATTACGCCTAACAGTCAATATAAGAGTACGACTTGGCCGTAATTCACGTGTTCAAGAATTTTCTGATGTGTTGCTGAAAATTGGAGAATACATTTTACTAGAGAAGTATACTCAATTGTAAAACTACTGCATAGACTTGGTAATATTGTTCCTACGATAAACTAATTCATTCGTTCAGTGACCTTGCACAAATATTACATCAACGCAATTCTTGGATATGTGAACGAGCTCTGTTAACGCCTAAAAACAACCAAGCGGCCGGTAGAATTTCTAAAATCCTTCAGTGTGCAATCGGTCCTCCTAAACATCGAATTGCGACAAAACTAAGCTAAAGTGTTAAATTTACAAAAAAATTAATTGAAGCAGAAATTTTAATAGGCTGTAGTATATCGCTTCCTGTAGCGTTACCAGCCCTAATATTCTATATATTTTAGCTACAGAAGGAAAAACACCAACCAAATAATTTTTTTTGCGCGAAGGCTATACTGATCGCACAGAGAAAATCAAAGAAGTTTTAAGTTAGTAATTGATGCTAGAACCAATCTTATAAACTCACATATTCAAAAATCTCGGAGAGAATACTCAATGATGACCACGTCAATCATCTCTGTGCGATCGATAGGGATCGAGTTAATGAATTTAATTATATAACTTTCACTCAAAACCTTTTCAATAAATAATATGTGTTTCTATTGTCAAAAATAAACAGCAAGAAATTTTTAAAAAAAAATCTCACATCTGAAGGGTTTAACGATTTTATTAATTATAAGCACTTTTGGTTTATGAACATTGTAAAATTTTCTATCATAAGCTTTCTGATATGATACTTGGTTTTCCTAACGATTCCCAATTTCTAGTTGTTGGTTATTTCGCTTACCTAACGTCCCTTGGAGTTAAAAATGCCAACCGGTTAAAAGAAACAACAATGCTCAACAACAAAGTCATATTTCGCCTAATATTTGCTCTAATATTAAGTCTAAATTTCCAGTTTGGAACTCACTTGAACTATTCAAATTATTGTATGCGTATGAACGCGAATAGGGGAAGGAGCAACTATTACAGTCGTTATCGTAAATTGAGAAACTCTATTGAGCATTTGACTATGTGAACGTATGCCCTATGATTAATTCGTAACTATCTTTAGCCATTTTCGCAATAACTATGAGCATAATCGTTCTGGTGTAATCTGGTTCCGATAACATATCAAATTATTTTATTTTTTTCACGTTTGAAATTCGTCTACGTTAAATTTTATTTTATTTAAAAATGTTTGTTCGGCTTTTTAGACAAGATATTATTTACAATGACATTCACAATGTTTGCTACTATTCAAGTCAGCAAAATACAGAGAGGTCATCTACTCATAATATATCTATCGCCTATAATATATCTCATAATATATCTATCACCTTATTTTTAACCACTCATTGTGTACAAATACACACATATCTTACAAAAAATGAGAAACTCCACAAGTCCTTTCTTGGCAGTTTGGTTTCGTACTGATAAAAAGTTGGTCTACTCATCAGGTTGCAACGACCAAACTGCAAAAATTCATATCTTGCTTTCTATCTATGTTATAACAAAAGAACGTATCGATTTAGCGAATTATATCACCAAATCAAAACTTCTAGAAATGAAATGAACCGTTCTTTTATTCATTCCGAAGATTCCGAAATTGACATAAATTGTTCTTTTATTCATTCTTTATATTCTATTCCTTCTGCTCTGTTTACTTTTATTTTTATAGAGCATACCCAACCACTGCACCACTTGTTCGGTAGAACTTGCACATATTTATCGAAATTCTCAATTGGTTACAACCATTTATTTCAAAGCGCAAACAAAATAAGTGTACCAATTAATAGAAAAGTAGAAGTTGAGCCACAAATTTGGTGTCATTCAAAAATGTATAGGCTTAAGGCTATGTTATTTAAGAGTGACAGGAAAAATGAAAAATGCTTTATTTAATAAATCATCAGTTGTGAATTTTTAATAAATTGAAGCAAAATTTAAGGCCAGGACGAAATAGTTACGTTATTTTGCTATATGATTACAACATTTTGCAGGAGAAATTAAAATTCGAAATAATTCTGCTCATTCATTACTGTATAAGTATGTACGTGCAGATGATTCAACCTTTAAACTAAATATGAAAGAGTATTGCGGTACCATTAAAATTGTGTATACAAAATAGAAAATTCAATTTTTAACCCGATTTGAATCCCCACATAAACCACTTTCAATTTGCCACATAAAATTTGAGAAAAAAATCTTGAATTGAATATAAAATAAAATTATAAACACAGATTAAATTCAATTATTAGCCTTTTCATTGCCAGCTCTTAAAAATCGCAAAATGGAATTAAAACCGAAAATTAAATTGTATGTATTTTATTTTGTATTTTTATTTCCAAAAATAAAAATCATAAAAAATTTAAAACCAAGAAAACCATCAAAACCATTTTTATTTTCTGATAAAATTTTCAATTAAAAGGAAAATAAATAAAAAAAAAAATATTTCACTTTCATTTTTTGTGTTTTCTGAGAGGAGCGCACAGAAGCATAAAAAGTTGTTTTTAATTTTTTTTTTTGTTGGTTTTTCATTCGATTTTTTTTTTACTCAATATTTGCTGTTTTAATGTGCGGTTTTATTTTAACATGATGAAAAATACGAATATTCTTATGTATACATTAATATTGTATTATTTATTTAGTACCTACTACATTTTTTTTTGTTTGGATCATAAAATACATAAAATAAGTGTATTTATTTATTATATTTTTATAATTGCGAGCGGGAAATCATAAAAATATGAATTTATTTTTATTTAATAGTCTGTCTTGTTAATATTTGGTGCAGAATACATGTAGACGCGTGTGTAGGTAGGTAAATTAAATACATACTTTGTTTTGAAAATACAGGGTGACTGGGTTTGGGATGCTAAACCATTGCGAAGTGATTGTTTGCTTTATTCTGTGACAAATTCGTTTGGATTGGGGAGGAGGGAGATTTCGATTCTTAATACTGAAAATGATTCTATAAGGTTGTGGGCTAAACAAATCATGAAAATATGGCGGCCATGTTTCTAGACTTAGTGTTTTTCAGTTTTATTTGTTAAATTTTTTATTTATTTTCTCAATAAATTGTGTGTGTATATTGCGGAACAAATCTGAAGAAATATATAATGTAAATTTAATTAATCATATAAACAATACGATCAACGGAACAGCAACAATGAAATGTTAATGGAATTATAGGGTTTTCCAATAGGAATGATATGATTTATAAGCGACGTTTCGGCCATTTGTATTTTGTTTCGGCCATTTTGTTTTTGTTTCAGTGTATTCAGTAATGTTTACAATTTCATCATGATCAGATATACGCAAGAACAACGTTTACAAATTATACAGGTTTATTATCAAAATAATCGTACTCCAATTGCAACTTTTCGTGCGCGTTTGTCATTTTATAGTCGTAATAATCGTCCAAGTGTGCTCGCTATTCGTCGAATTGTTGAAAATTTTGAGCGTACATTTTTTTTACAGAATGTTCAAGTGCCAATAAGACAAAGAAACGCTCGAAGTAATGCAAATATTACTGCCGTTCAGGCAAGTGTTGCTGAAGACCGCAATTTGTCGATTCCAAGACGTTCTCAAGAATTGGGACTGTCTCAAACCACAACCTGGCGGATTTTGAGAAAAGATTTGGGTTTGCATTCGTATAAAATTGTTCTCACTCAAGAACTGAAGCCATTGGACCACCATAAACGTCGTGAATTTGCTGATTTTGTCTTGGAACACCTTGAAAACGATAACGTTTTTTTTAAGAAGATCATCTTCTCCGATGAGGCTCACTTTCATCTGAGTGGTGTAGTATACAAACAAAACTGTCGATTCTGGTGCGAAGAAAATCAACAAATTATTCATGAAAAACCATTACATTTACCTAAATTGACAGTTTGGTGTGGTTTTTGGTCTGGTGGAATCATCGGTCCGAATTTTTTTCGAAATGAAGCTTGTAACACCGTTACTGTCAATGGTGATCGGTATATATCGATGATAACCAAATTTTTATGGCCGAAATTGGAAGAAGTTGATCTTGACAACATTTGGTTCCAACAAGACGGGGCTACATTCCACACAGCAAGTACAACAATTGAATTATTGCGAGAAAAGTTTGGAGATTCGATTATTCCAAGAAGTCATTGGTCTTTAGCAATAAACCAAACTCTCTTCAAGCATTACAAGTCAATATTGAACGTGTTATTCATGACATACGACTTGATTTAGTGGGAAAAGTGCTCGAAATTTGGGTTCATCGAATTCGTTCCTGCAGAAGAAATCGTTGAGGCCATTTGAATGACGTTTTATTCAGAACTTAATTGTATCGATTGTACTTCACATTAAATAAAAACATTTCAATTTCCTTAACAATTAGTGTGTGTTTTTTTTAAAGAAATCATATCACTCTTATTGGAAAACCCTATATTTATATTTGTTTGATAAATGTTCATTTAATTCGTCGCAAGATAGTAGCTAGCTGTATTTGGTTGAGAAATAAAATATTAGAGGTCAGTTTTGAAATTAGCGTTCGTTGGTTCTGAATTTGCCATAGCAAAAGAAAATTTTTAATCATGTTAGCATATTTATCAATAGTAATGATATTCGAGTTTGCTTTATATAAATAAAAAAAGTTGAAGGTTTTCATATAATTTGAATTTGGATTATAATTACTACTAATAAAGCAGCTAACTATGATGAAAAATTATCTTCTGCCATAATAAATTCAGAAACCAACATCGTTGCTAATCTTGGATACAAATAAAATAATTATCCAAAAGAGCATCGGTAATTCTCCGAAGTATTCATATTCAAAACTTCATCTATATTGTCTATAGTTTGATAACAGTTTGTTTTCATTGTTTCGAACATGAATCATAATGAATTACGCTCTTAGATTAGAAATTTATTACACTCCTAGGCGAAAGTTTCCAGCCGAAAGATAATGCAGATAGTGTCTCGAATACAGCAAAAATCAGCCATGAACTCGAATTTAGGAGAATTTAGGATCGGGTTACATCATCCATGAAGGAGAAATTATTTCAGTTTATAGGAATTAAAAAATCGATAGGAGTGAGAGTATAAAGAGAGTTTAAAAATAGTCAAGACACTATCTGCATTATCTTTCGGCTGGCAACTTTCGGCTAACTTTAACAAGGTATTAAATAGTGTACGTTAATTACTTTCAACATGATGGTACACCTAGTCACAATGGTATAAACGTTAAGCATTGGTATCCAAATAATTTGATTGGAAGAAATGGTCCAATTCATTGGCCTGCAAGATCTCTCATCTAACTGCATTAGATTTGTATGTATGGAGATCGATTAAGGCGCTTGTATACTCCAAAGAAATTGAATCAAAAGAAGAATTAATACATCGAATACACACAGCAGCTCAACAGTAAGGGAAGAATTACAAAGAATTGAAACAACAAAAGACATTTATAGCACCTTTTATAACTCCATGTAGTCCTTTTACTCTCGAGCTAAACATGTATTGGGGGATTGTAAGGGGAGCTCATGGCGAACTAAAATTAAGTAAAAAAAACTAAATTTTATATATTTCTTTTTAATTTTAAAGCATCATAAGATTCTCAAACGGATGCAGATGCAAAGAAATCACTTAGATCTTAAACTAGCTTATATACAATTACCAGTCAAATAAGACGAAGTTGGTTGCTCTCCGATAAATATTTTTTAAGTTAAAATTTAATATTTTAAAATTGGCTGGTATACCTCGACAATTTTAATTTTTTTTTTATCATGTCACATGTTGAAACTCGTAAAGAACGTTTTAGCTAATAAAGGCCTTTTAAGTTATTCGATATTGAAGGCAATACAATTTCATGGCATTACTTAGAAGAACTACATAAGATTCAATCGCAGGAATTTTTCGAAAATGATATTCTGAAACATTATTTTTAAACACGGCTAAAATCGCTAATTAAATCGCGAATTTATTGTTACTTTTAAACGCAACTAAAGGTACAACTTTTCGAAAACAAGAAACGAACATAATAAAAAAAGATTCAATTATCTGTCCAATTATTTAGATTCAATTAAGTTTTCTATAGAAATACCAGTACCATTTTTTATTAGTAGTCAGATGACGATGATGATGAAAACAGAATTTCCTTATTAATTTTTAAAAAATAGAATACCGGCCCGCGATTACAATGGTGTACGTAAAAAACGTATTCGAAAGAGGATTGGGAGGGGGAGGGGGTATATACGAGTAGATATTGATAAGCGCAAAGTACGCACTAAAATAACCATGCTATAAATTTCTTTTTTTTTTTTAATTATAAAAACACTGGTACTATGATGTAAATGAAATAATAGCTTTCCAAATGAAAAACAACAAATAAATTACGTATTTGACAATTGATAATGTTGTGCTATATATGTACACATGTATTAAAAAAATTATGATCGAAATTGGGAATAGAAAATTCGGTGTCAAACGTCAGTTGTAACCGCGGTTAAAACCATCAATATCCACGATTTTTATCCCGGCTACTTATTAAATCCCGGCTTCATAGTGACGTTTTATCCTGGTCTAAAAATAATAAAAGAATGGCTTTAGTCGCAGTTGCGATTTTAGCTTCGTCTGTCGATACGACCCTAAGTTATTCGTACCAAGCGTATTAGAATATTTGCGTGTATTGTTTTTCCGAACAAATTTTTTAAACACCCTTTAAACACTGTCCCATACGATTTTTTTCAAAGAATGAACCAAGTAATCACCCCTTAATGGATTAGTATCCCATATCCGGACACCCTGTAAAACTACAATAACTATAAGGGCGATTTTCCAAAGTAAAATGACGCACTGACATTTTCCCATTATTTTGCGTTAAAAACTTAATTAGAAGCGATCATCAAGTTCGTGTTTAAAAGTGTGTTTTTTAAAACAGTTTTTTTTCGAAACTAAATTAAATGTTGTTGTGAATTTTTTTCTCATCCAATTTTCCCCGAAAACATATTTCCATAGTCTGCCATAATATATATTTCGGAATTGGGCGCGTATTCTTGAAATCGGTGGAAATTTCCGCTTGGGGGATATAATTTGCTTTAAAATACTTTTTATTATTCGAATTTCTCGCCGGTTACTTTAACCGTTTTTTCAAATTTGTTTGCAAGTTTCCTATTATTTATTTCCCTACTAAAGCAATAAATCCGCATCGATTTACCCAGTCGGAAATTTCCACCGTTTTTTTTTAGTAGGGAAATAAATAATAGAAAACTTGCAAACAAATTTGAAAAAAACGGTTAAAGTAGCCGGCGAAAAATTCGAATAATATACATATAAGTATTTTAAAGCAAATTATACTCCGCATGCGGATATTTCCACCGATTTCAAGAATACGCTCCCCATTCCGAAATGTACATTATGGCAGACTATGGAAATAAGTTTTCGGGGAAAATTGGATGACAAAAAACTTCACAAAAACATTTAATTTAGTTAAACTGTTTTTAATACACTTTTTTAAACACGAAAAACGAATTGAAAACACTGCAACGCGATATGGCGATTCACAACACTTTGACGTATAGCTTTATACATTGATATACAAATGGCAGAAAAGTAAAAAAAAACACACAAGTTTCGTTAAAATTTAAAAAATTGACGAAGAAACGATTGGTGCGACACCGTCCAATTTATATATAAATATTTGGGAATTAGTACCATTGAAGCAACCGAAAGTCGATTTCTAGTTGCCCATACCAGTGCTGTGTCCCTATTCTGGCTTTCCCTGGGAATAGGGCATTGCGAAAATAAATCATAGGATTTTTGTCTAAATTATAATTTTCTGGCCTACTGATGGAATAACTTTAGTGCAAAAATTTCCAAAACAAAGTTAATTGGGAAACTTTTGTTCCACAAAATTTTTTTAGGGAAAAATATTTTCCCATTTAACTTTGTTTCTAAAATACGCCAGAAACATATAATTTTTGTAAAAGTGCTATGAAAATATTTTTCCCAATTTCCTATTGCCAAGGAAAGCCCTATTCTGGGCCACTAGTCAACGAAATTGCATCGGATAAAAGTCACAATAAATACTGAAATACTGAATAAAAAGAAACAATCAATGTTTATTTCTCTCGATGCATTTGAATACGCCATAACCTTTTGACGATGAACTCGATCATCATGCTCCAGTTCATTCTCACGCATCGTATTCAAAGTTCCTACTACAAATAGCATATTTCGTGCATTTCTTTAAAAGTGCACATGACAAAATCGAAGATAGCTTTGCTATTTGTGGTACGTATTTAATTTCCGCCTCGGTTAATTTTGTCGGCCGAGGTCCAAATTAAAGAGATTAAGTGGTTTGCAATAAGGTTATTTCAAGATTCTTTATCAACGCCAAACCCGCGTCTTTTAGTGTTGTTGATAAGCTCTCTAAATACAACAACAATTAGTTTTGATCTGTCCTCGATCGTGCACGCCATATAGTTATTCTACTTCGTTGTACCGTTTGTACATTTTGATCAAAATAAGGTATGCATTAATCTTTAATTGATTATCGTTTACTCGATTGCAGCAAAAAAGCAAAAGCAACCGGATCTGATAAATTAATAATTATTTTAATTTCGTAATTTTGTCCGCCAAACTCTGGTACTGTACTCCAAACTAGCTATAATTTCCAGTTATAATCATATTAGGAGCCAGTTATCTGCAGTGAATATGCGTATTTCGTTTTCAGGGCAAGTTCAAATTCCCCTCGCAATTAAACAAACTGTGAGCCACGCTCTAATTTGGCCCACTGTAATTCATTAAATCACTCAAGGAAGGACTTCGACCCTTTTCAAAGGATACTGGAAATGGAACATTCGGTTCATCGGAAGTATCAGCTTCGAAAAACGATTAAACACAACGCTCTGATATTTTTTTTAATGTTTACCGGAAATGACGAGTTTTGACAACAAAAAGACTTTCTTTCAATAAATCTCAGCATCTTAACAATTTATCAATACGAATCAGGATGAACTTGTGAAACGTGGTGGAAATCTGTATACCGGAAGTAGGAGCTTTCGGAAAAGCTTTTTAAATTTTTGCAATGTAATGTTGAAAAGTTTTGCAGTTACAAAAGCAACAAAAATTTAAAAGTTGTAAATAAATTTAAAGACTAAATTTTCAACAAGGGGGTTGCCATTATTTCTGAAATTTAAGTAGAATAATGATGTTAAATTATTTCCGTTTGGATTTTTAAAGTCGTGCATTTATGCCCAAATTATATGTTCTCAAACTTTAAAGTGTAACTTTGGTACGGTCGCGCATTACCAACCCAGGTAAAAGAACTTTAATTTACATTATCTTTGAAGAACTTTTACAGTAAAATCCTCTAATTTTTAGTTCTTTGTAAGCCAAACTTAACTATAGCTTCAGAATAAATTTGACGTATGGTTTTAATAGGGATATACGAGTATTATAATTCATCAAAATTAAGCTAAACAAAAACCTACTCTATACCGTAGCAACATCCCGATTATTTATGACAATGTTATACGCTTATGCTATAAATATTTATACAGAAACCCTCAAAAACCAAAAAATATTCCTGTAGGTAGCGATATTCTGTGTCATTAATTTCCTAATGAGATGATGTGTTATGTAATTATTTCTGGCTGGATGATTTTCATGCATTTTTTTTTATTTATAGGACAATCGAAATTTTTTTCCGTTAAACATGAAATTCACTGTAACCTTATAATTATATGTTAACATTTTATACATAAATGAATTTTCAACTGATGTATATCAATAAATAAATTTTCACATTCCATAAACTTGACCAATTTAATTCATAAATATAGTTTAAGGTTTAATATTTTATGTATACGTATTTTGCATATAAATTTAATTATTATGATTTTGTATTTTAATTTAATGTAAAAATTGTATTGGTAAAAAAAAATAATTTATTATTTTATGTACATAATTGGGTTTTATTTTTATGGTTTATCAGTGCTTATGAGGTTATATTAAATTTTTTTTTAATTTTGTAATACATATTTGTATATCGAAAAGGGTGGAACATATATTACACTATAAATACAAATTGTTGGGATCATTAAAAATATGCATTAAATTATGTGTATTGATAAATTTTATATAATCCGAATGTAATTATAAAATATTGATGTACAATTTAAGCCGCAATTTTTATTTTGTGTTCTGGTTTCATAACTGCCAGGGTTGAATTATTAAAAAATTCTTGTAACTCTCCAATTATAAAGCGTGCGCGAATTCTATTTAAATGGACATTATTAAACAGGGATTATAAACAAGGTGTCCGTGAATACGTGAAGTTGAAGAACGTCCGTCCGTTAAGGAAAGAAACTATTATTATTTCTCCAAACAACAACAACTTCCACGCGTAAAGAAATTTTATTTCGTAATTTCTCAGTGGGCCTATTAAGATTTTGGCGTATTGGTGCAGTTAATAGTGCAAATATCAATAAAACCGCCCATAATTGGTTTTAAATTAAAATAAATAAGCGTACAAGAGTACGAATTACCAGGTCGAATGGATTGCTTCGCTTGACGTTTAATTTCTTCTTTAATTGGTGTAAGTATAGCTGTGATTTCAATAACTCTACTAAGAAGGAAAATTCTGCTATAATCCAAGTACTTGTGTTAAAATTTGAAGTACTGGACTTTTGCAAAATGAAAGGTTGAGGTGGTTAAAATCCAATTGATTGTTACGCCCGCGTATTCGACTGTTACGATTGTGAATGTTTGTTAAAACTCCTGCGTAAGAAACGCGACGCGTTGGAAATCTGCGTTAATATTCATTGCGAGCTCGTGATGAATTCCCATCGCAAAACCTGTAAACAAAATGGATATCAATGTACCCCTCACCTGAGAACGGTGCCATCATAATATTAGTTTTCTTAAATTATTTAGATTTTTCGATTCACAACACTAGACAATTTCTGAAAACTAATAGAACTACATATTTAATTTTTGTTTTTTTAACATTTCAACTCTTTCGATAATCATCGCCTATTGTTTTACTGACCAAAAAACAAAAGTTTACAATATTAACACACTACAATATAAATAAACGGTATACGTAAAAAAATAATGCCACATGACAAAGAATATGGTGAATTAAAATTAAGTAAAAAAAAAAAAAAAATATGTAACTACATATTTTTTTTAGAAAAACTGAATTTTATAAAAAAAAATTTAACCTCAAACGGATGCAAATATAACTAAGTTTGTTGCTCTCCGATAAATATTTTGGAAGTGCGTTTTCTATTTCTGTGTACTTTTTTACTGAACCAAAAGTTTTAAACGCCCTTGTATCTTAAAGGATATCAAAAATGGAAATTCGATTATTTTTACAGAATGAACCAAGGATTAGCATCTCAAACCCGGAAACCCTGTATAGTGTCGCTGTTAAAAATATTCCTATTTCAAATATCTAGTTCTATAATTATTAGAAAATAAAGATGTTTACAATTCTAAATCATCCTGCGGCCATTTAATATCACGAAGTTCTGCCGTAACACAATAATGTTTGTTTTCAAAACATAAAAAAGTTGCTGTGCTTGTTACAGGGTTGAAAATTCCCCTTTATGATTTTGAGAAATTTTGAGTTTCATTTTAGAATGCAAAATTTACAAAGCAGAAAGTTGTATGTGTGCCTATTTTTAACCGCAAATCATCTAGTTGTAAATTGTAAAGTGTGCCTAAATATATTTGTATAGGTATTTATAATATTTTTCAATGTGTACTGCAAAATACGAATAATTGCAAAACCAATTAGGTGGGAACCTACGCTAGGTGTGGGTTAACAAAGTGTATATCGATACGATTTCTTTTTCAACGTATACTCCGTGTTAAACAATTGAAATTGGAGCAAATAATGAGACTACAACTTACAGGTAGTTTCAGTTTTTAATTAAATTGCACTTTCACACGAATTCATAACATTTTTATGACAATTTTCTTCAATGTAATTGCAGTCAAAAACCAAATAAAAATGTTTTGATGTTTTTTCCTAAAAAACAAAACGGTTGAAACGTTTTAAAAAGGCTTAAACCTAAATTAACCGAAATACCGTGTACTTTTTAATCGAAAATAACTACCCTCGCTCCTACTACCCTACGAGGATTGATATGCAACCATATTTTTAAAGGATTTACATTACAACGCTAATATACGCTTAAATTGTAATAATCACGAAGCCTTGGCTTACGAAAAACGATCTATTCAGAAATTTTTCCTAAACAATTTTTTTTTAAATTAAATCAATAACTTTTTTTTTGTTTTAATAACCCTTTTTATTACCGCCGTTCATGTCACAAGAAAATCATACCGCTTTCCCTAAATATAACCAAAAATAAAAAATATGTTAAATCAAAAAAACTTTCTTGACATTTCCTTTTTAATATTCTTTAATTTTTTTTGTGGTTCTATTTAATATTTATCATTATTATTAGTCTTCTTATAAAAGTATTAAGTTTTTCATTTTTTTTATTGTTTTTAATTTTGTAAGACTCACACCCCCTTAGAATCAAAGTAAATAAACTCAAAATATTATGCTGATGACGAAACACTTGAAATATTATGAGTATATGTAAAACATTAAAATTAATTATTACTTTAAAGCTTCTATTAATTCGCACACATAACTAAAAAATATGGAATCCAACGAGGAAGTATGATAGATTCCTCGAAGATGAAAAATACTAAGGCGGTAATATTATATTATATTAAAATATATTTATGATATTTTTATGGATCTGATATTATTTTGGGCGTAAAATATTTTTTTTATATATATTCTGTATTTCTTTTCGTTTTATATTCTTAAATATAATACGTAGTAATAAGAATAGAGATGATTTTGAAGGAAGAACAAAAGATTTTTAAATTCTATAGAATGTTGTTTTTTGTGAATATAAAATAATATAAGATCTCTCCCATCCCAATTGGTAATTTAAGAATATTTTTTTTTATGTAGTTAACGATTTTTAATCCTCACCAAAGAATGGTTTTGATTTCTTGTCGTTTTTTATTCTTTAGTTTAGTTTTCTTTATGCTTATGAAAATCAATAATATTATTTTCACTATACCGTTCTGGTTGAAGTCGCAGTGGTGGAACAAAAAAGGTTTAATAATTACTTTATGTATCTGTATAATGCCTTTACTTTATAGATAGATTGAAACAAATCGAATTTAGGAAAGAGCAAAACAAAAATCCAAAACTAAACTAATTAAATAAATCATAAAATGTGGGTCAATTGATGGTACGGCCCTAAAAACGAAATAAAAGCTCAGTAGAACATAAAAAATAAATCCAAATTAAAAACACAGAATAAAAACAGCAATAACAAAAACAACAACAACAACAACTTCGATATGAAAAAGAGGGTTGTAGTTTTCCATCCAAAAACAATCATAAATACCTCTAATTGTATATTTTAGTAACTAAATTTACATACCGGAAAAACAAACAGCCTGTAACTAATTAAAGATATGCTTACTATAATCATCATCCACTATATATACAAATACAATACACTCACACAGCCACTAGCTACATAGTGCACACCATTTTCTAAAACTCAGCAGACAGGGTAATTATCATTATTACACACATCCCCATATTATACGAAACCAAAACGAAAAATGTACATATTCACCATTAATTTTATGTATCGCATCTCGAGAACCACATTAAGTTTAAAATTTGGAAATTTAAATGAGCAAAACAAAAATTTGTTTTTCTTTTTTTGCTTTTTTATCGTAATAGGAAATTTGCCGTCTGCATAAAACTAATCCCATTAAAAACGAAAAGTATCAACCGAGGGAGACACAAAAAAATTTGTAATAGTGCAAAAATCTAATAAACAAAACATCATCTACCAATATGAGACTTTACACACAGAAATAGATAGAAATGATGCTGTGAAGTGTTTTCCTTTAATTTTCCTAAAAACAAAGTAATAAAATTTGCATTTTCTACTACACTTGGTCGAGCTTTATTTCTTCTGTGATGCTGTTTATTTTTATGAATTTGGGTTGTGATCGAAACGATTTGATATTTTTTTTTCTTTACTAATTTATCTGGCACCTAGAAAGTTGTAATAAAATAAAAAATAAAAATGTTCCCTCTCCTTAATGTAAAAATGTATACATACAAAATATATTTAGGACACTACATTCCATTCGGTTCAGTATATTAAAACCAATAAAATTTGACTTGAGGGTGCGAGCTTTGCAAAAAACAAAGAAATGTTGTTTGTTATCAATTAAAATTGGTTTTGATTTCCATTTTATATGTTTGAACAAGGATGTCCATATATATGGTATATAGATGAAAATCAGTACTTTTTTGTACATATTTTTATTTTGTGCTGATAATATTGAAATTATTATTGCGATGATGATGGAAGGCCATAAATTTTTTTGTATATTTTGTATGTAAATTTGCGGTAATCAAAATTAGCCGCCTGTATACAAACATAAACGATAGAAAATTTATGACGGAAATTCCAAATTATTTTTTTTTTGTTTTTCATATTTAAATAAAAATAAAAATTCTCGCAATTTACGATTAATTGGCTATAAGAATATTTCTTGTGTGACTGAATAAAATTTTATGAATATTTTGTATAGAGTTCACGGAGGTGGTAGTTAATTTATGGTTTGTGATGCGATTTGCGTTGGTACACGAGTAGGTCGTAAAAAAATTGAATACTAAATATTTAAAATTATTTATGTATCATACTAAATTTTAAAACGGTCTGTTTAAACAGGTCCTCGAAATTGTAGGGTCTAAAGTGTAAGAAGTTGCAAAATTAGCTTTCGCTTTGAAAAACTTGTAAACATGCATTTAATTTAGATAACGTATGACAAATCTTAACTATGAAATTCAAATATTTACCTTTTGAATAAATTAATCTCACCTTCATGTGTCATTTCAATAAATTGATTTTTAATTACGCACGCTTGCATTATTATGGAGAGTCGCACTTTCCAGAGTCGCCATTCTTAAATATTTAAGACATTACGTTAAACGTCTGTCTATTTACAAATTTGCTTGCTGGTTAATAACATACCATAGAGTGTTCTCACCACGAGATTATGCAATGTGAAATACACGACTGTCAACACATGATATATGACATTACTTAGCGATTTTTTTGCGTCTGTGTGGACAAGCTAAGAAATAATTTTAAAAACTAAATTTGATCATTATTTTTCTTTGTTTTACGTTAGTCGGTCTGATAAAATGTCTAAAAACAAGTTAAAATCGTATTTTCTAAATTTGTAACCTTTGACAGTTTCATATTTGAAGTACTAAATGTTAATTTGAATAATTGTTTTATTTAAAATTCTTTTTTTTATATTCTATTTTTAAAAATTTTATTTTTTATTTAATTATTTTCTTTTTTGTTAATATATTTTATATGTATTTTACTTTATTAAATTTGAAGTCATAATTGCAATGTACTAAATCGATTCCCTTTAATATTTAAATAAATAAATAAATAGATAAAGTTGCTGTTTAGCTTTAGGTAATTGTATTATTATATAGTGTGCTTCACGCCAAAGTTATCTTTAAATTTAATACTAAATTAATTGGTGTTAATTCATAAATCACATAAAACAAACCGCACTTGATTTTTAAATAAAATATACTAAATAAATTAAGATTTATAAATCTTCAAAATATTTCTAATTCGAGATTGATATGTTTTAACTTATTTTGCAGTTTAGAGCGGAATATCAAACATATTCTGATGTACGCACATTAGAGACATCTATCAATGACTAGTACGACCTAACCACCAATTTATTTAGATGAAAATTTAGGTAAAAAAAAAATCGAAGTCAGGCGCACAACATTAAACTCTAATACCATAGAAAAAGGAACATTTATTAAGAAAAACCAAGCGTGAGCATCAAAAAAACTGGAATAGCGCCATGCGGGCAATAATGAAATTACACATTAAGCGACACAGAACGAAATAGTTTTTTATATTTACAACAAAATAATCAAGCCCAAAAACAAACATTTATTTTCTTCGCTGTGCGTACGTAGAGTTATACTACACTACAGAGTAGAAATTTTTTTTCCCCCATATAAAGAAGCATATAATATTTGCTATTTCATTTGAGGCACGTCGGTGAAGGATGGTTATATAAAAAAGCATATGGCTTACTCATATTTCAAAACGAAAAACCCCAAATCAGATGTTTATTTATGTGCGCAGTGACAACCTATGGTGACGACTTAAATTTGTGCTTAAAAAATTATTAATTAAAATACATTAAAATAATAAAAATATTTAGTGGTTTATGTAATAGTGCGTGGTAGTGCAACATTTGATAAAAAAAATTACAAACTTTTAATTGAAATGAAATGTATTGTCAAAAATTGTTAAAATACGCATAAAAAAATTTCAAAAAGGCGTATCTTACGCAAATATTATTAGGCTATGCAAATATTTTAGGCTTCATAACAATTTCTTGATGTTTTGATTAAACTAATTTCTTGTTAGTTCGTACCAGTTTTCAATAGATGGCGTAAAATATAATACACTGAAATTTTATTTTAAATAAAGTTTTATCAATTTTCGAATTATTTCTGTGATGAAGATATAAAAGGTAATAAGTCATTTTGTTACTTTTTAGATCTCTTCAATAATTTAAAATGTCCATAAAAAACTGTAACGGTAAATTGCTTTTTATTTTAAATTTGGATACGTATATATCTAAAACCATCCAAAAATTAAGTTTCCTATGGTTGATAATTTTTACTGAATGGTTAATGGTTAATTTATTCTTGTCGTACATGGATTGATATTTAATTTAAATTTGCTAATTAAACTGAAATTTATCAATTTCAACAATATTTTTAATTGAGTTTTTGCAAATCTGAACAAAATTATAATTAAACATATTTCGGTTTAAAAATATATACATATATGGTGAAAAATTCGTGAAATCACAAATTTTTGGAAGTCATGTTTTAATTTTGTGATTTTTATGTTTTAAATGCGTAGTACTAGTTAAAAAAAATATTGTAGAACTTGATTTTTAGTTGTTGTTGTTGTTGTTGTTGCATAAAATACAGTCGGTCAAAAATTTAAGAATTTGTTGAAAATGATGATGCATTTATACAAATATAAAAAAAAGTATTTATCCGAAAAATATAAAATAGGGCTCATTTTAAAGGTAAACAGATAAGAATTTAGAAAATGTTATTTATTAGTGGTATGTTTTGTTTTCTTGCAAAACACGTTTATTATCATGACCTACTCTATTTCTGCATATAAAATTTTTAACTTTTTTAAATTTTTTTTTTATTTCCACTCCAACAAACCATTTTCTTGCAAAATACAACTAAATAAGACCACCAACTCTTTATATACAGATAAAGTTAAATTTAAAACAAAATTTATTGGTAATTTTTTTTTTTATTAAAACTTAATTTAGTAATTAATTACATTTTAAATCTAATATAATCTTCACTATTTGAATATTTCTTAAAACTAATGTTACCTTGTCCTGAAGGAATAACTGCATGGAAATCGCGAGTTCCTTTTATAGTTTTCAATTTTTCGCACCTACTGGCAAGTTGAATTTTTTTCGAGTTATATTCAATGTCAGAACAAAACTCAAAAACCATACTAGTCTTTAAAGTTTTAGCCCATTTGAATAATTCTGCCGCATTCGTTATGGTACCGTCAAATTCATCAGTGAGACTGTATCTGGACGCCATTCTCTTTGTAGTACCTCCTACTCCATCGCATGGCAATCTCCAATATAATAAATTTTTAGTTAAACTCGTCATTTTAGTTTTCAAGAAATGGATCACTTTTTTCGATGAACAGATGAACTGCCGCAGTGACATGACTAAGACAATCCGATATAACAATGAAGCTGTAGTGCTGCAATTTCCCATCTACATTTATGCAAATTTGGAAATGGATGAATAGTCGCTTGCTTATTATTCACATGGAAACCTTGCGCTGCATTCTGCATGATAAATGAATAATTTTCTGCAAAGTCACATGAAACAAGTGCTTCTATATGCTCCAGAGTAAGTTTTTTATTTTTTACGAAGCTAGATTGTTGAAGTGAAATGAAGTAATGAGGAATCAGATTTTTCAGCTTCTTTATGAAGTAATCCAAAAATGCTTCTAACGGTTTTGAGTACTTTTCCAAATTGCATCTGTCAGTTGAAATCAACAGAGTGAATGATAAATCAGTATCCCCATAGTCCTTTTCCAGAAAAGCGTTTTTCAAATATTCTCGAAATAAACTTAACCCTGAACAATTCTTGCATTTTAGAAGATAACAAAATTTGAGTTGCAAAATTTTTTCTGAAGATGGTCATTCAGTGACCGAAAACGTTAAAATAATAAAAATAAAATAATTTAAAGTACAAAATTTGTGTTTTAAATCGTTTTTTGTGGTTTTTAAAAGTGGAGATTGTGACTGCAAGTGAATAACTATCGTACGAATGGAAACCACGGCGAGTCCTCAGTGCAAGAATTTAGAAGATAACATGTTGGCTTCGGATCGATGAAAGATGAAATGCAATCTTGGTATTTTTATATCTTTCCATTTGTAATAGTTTCTATTTTGGTTCCATAAATAATCAATTTCACATTTTGATGTATTTTACAAACACACACTGTATACCTTCCACTGCTTCCTGGTTGCACACAGTTGCGAAGCAAATTTGGAAAATCCGATTTTTTTTTTTACTCGTCGTTCTGATGGAGAATCTTGTAGCCCTCGTAGCATTCTTTTATTGTACTCATCAGTAGACGTTTCTGAACTTTAACTTTCTCAATAGTTAAGCAATCGTTTTTCCAGGCATTATCCGACTTATTCGTTTCCCAGTTTTAGGTACAGGAAGACCAAGTGGACCGTTTGTTTTCTGAATATATTTAGCTTTATGCACCAAGTACTGTGTTGTGTTGAACTCCTATTGAATTTGTTGTATGGTTAGTGACTTCGGCAGTGTTGTCAGCAGCTGTATCTTATCACAATTTTTCTCCAATTGTTTGAATTTACTTTTTAGTTGATCCATGAATTCGTCATATAAATTAGCCTGCATTGCGTTGCCCATTGATTGGCTCACAAAGGGCTCGATTCCAGGAATCAAAGATTATGATGTTGATGGTACTATTGCAGCTAAATTGGTTAATTTTTGTTGTTGATGCTGTTGCCTAGCTCCCAGTTTACTGACATATATGGGCAACATTCCAATATTTGGTAAAATCTCATTGATTTTTTGACAAACGCTCGCTTTTTGTATCTGGCGTTCTTCACTATCACTGCCAATGAAATTTATTTCAGTATCTACTGGAGCTGATGACGATTTCAACGTAACTGCGGAACTTGATGGTAATCTGTTTCAATTTTTCGACGTTTAAAAGAAATGTTCAAATAACAAGTTGTACAAAAGAAAAAATTTTCATTTCTATCAATCGAAGGCGGTAAAAAATCCATAATATGTTAATACACTTTTTGTAAATTTTTAGAACACTTCGAGCCAACAAACGGTTTACAACACTTTTTAATTTCAATCATTATTTAATTCAAGTAATACAAATTCATTATATGATAAACTAAAATTTGAATTTTGTTTAAGTCACTGTTACTTACTTTTACACTTTAAAATTTGAACTACCTTAATATTGACTTTGACTCTTATTTATACCAAAAATTTAAAATTAGAAATGTATACCTGAAAAATGTACCTGAAAGACTCCTTTTAAAAGGAGGACCAAAACATTTTGTGTAGTAAATATACGGGGTTTGGCATTAAAACTAATTAGGTTTATTATTCATTAGAAGTAATTTTTACCTTTATTTTGAAAATTGAAGCAACAGTTAAAAACAATTGATTATTTTAGGTACAAATTAAGAACAGAATAGGTATACCGATAATTTTATATGGAGAAATAGATTAGGTCATGATATTAAAACGTGTTTTGCAAGAAAACAAAAAATTTCACCCAAATTTTTTTTTTTTTGGTTTGTTTTATAGAATTAAATGGCAAACTACTTTTTCACCATTTTCAACAGATTCTTAAATTTTTGACCGACTGTATCTTATACAACAACAACAAAAAATTCTATTGGGGGTACAAATTGAAAATGCGGGATTTTTTTCTATTTTTGAACGTTTATTCTGAAAAAATGGTAACAAATGAATTATTCAAAATATTGTCCATCGCTAGCCACAACTTTTTCCCATCTTTCTGGCAATTTACGGATACCGTCGCGAAAAAATTCGGCCGGCTTGGCTGCTATCCAGTCATCGACCCATTTTTGGGCTTCTTCGTAAGAATGGAAGCGCTGGTCAGCTAGGTCATGTGTCATCGATCGGAAAAGGTGGTAATCGGAAGGAGCAATATCTGGGCTATACGGCGGGTGGGGTAAGACTTCCCATTTCAGCGTTTGTAGGTATGTTTTGACCAGCGCTGCAACATGTGGCCGAGCGTTGTCATGTTGCAAAATTACTTTGTCGTGTCTTTGCTCGTATTGTGGCCGTTTTTCTTTGAGTGCGCGGCTCAAACGCATCAATTGAGTTCGGTATAGTGCTCCTGTGATGGTTTCGTTCGATTTCAATAGCTCATAATACACCACACCCAGCTGATCCCACCAAATACAGAGCATGAGCTTGGCGCCGTGAATATTTGGTTTGGCCGTCGATGATGATGCATGGCCGGGGTAACCATATGATTTTTTGCGCTTCGGGTTATCGTAATGGATCCACTTTTCATCACCAGTGACTTTGCGATGCAAAAAACCCTTCCGTTTTTGCCGTTCGAGCAGCAGTTCGCATGCAAAAAAACGGCGCTCGACGTCTCTCGGCTTCAGCTCATACGGCACCCAATGTCCTTGCTTTTGGATCATTCCGAGGGCTTTTATACGATGGGAAATGGCTTGTTGTGTCACTCCCAATGAATCTGCGAGCGCTTGTTGAGTTTGACACGAGTCTTCATTGAGTATTGCCTCCAATTCAGCATTCTCAAACTTTTTCACTTGGCCCGGCCGCTCTTTGTCCTCAACGTCAAAATCACCACTTCTGAACCGCACAAGCCATCTCTCGCACGTTGAAACCGATGGAACATGACTCGGATAAGCCTCGGAGACCAATCGATGTGCTTCAGCAGCACTTTTCTTCAAATTAAAGAAGTAAATTAAAACTTCCCGCAAATGCTGTTTTGTTGGCACGAAACTTGACATATTGAGAGCTCAAAAAAACTATGAATTTGACACTGCGACAAATTGACACATACTGAAAATTAAAGCTATAAGACGTAGCTTTGACATGAACATAGTCACAGTACTGCCTGATGCGTATAGCGTTAGTAACGCCATCTGTTATCAATCCCGCATTTTCAATTTGTACCCCCAATACAATATTTTTTTACCCAGTACTACACATTCAAAACATAAAAATCACAAAATTAAAACATGACTTCCGGTCCCATACGTTATGTTAAATTTTTGATTTCACGAATTTTTCACCATATATGTAATTGTTATGAATTAGTTTAGAATTTAGTTTGTTGCGAGGCACTCAGAACGAGTAAAAGTTACTTGTTTTTTTTTTATCCCCGCAATCTCTTCTGGGGCCCGTTCAAGACTCTCCCTGCTCTTTCGCGGTTTGCTCATTCCGTCCTTACTTTTACGCCAGCCAGCCAATCCGAGAACGTACGGCTATAGGACCGATTTTAAGACCATCTGTACATTGCAAGCTCCATGCTAGTCTATATTGACATGGAATATGGGTCGTCCCATGAGTTTTGCACTCCGACAGGTGGTCATAGATGTGTTACATTTCATCACAGATCGTAATCTGTGATGAAATTTCACTTTTGCGGGTACCTCCCGATCCAAATGCCAAAGCTTTAACCACTGTTCGGCCACTTGGAAGTATATTTTATAATATTACTAATTTGCATCTTCGGAGCCCTTAGTTTAAAATTATGTAGATCATTCAATCACTACTGGCGGAATTACAAGTGGAAGTCGACGTTGTCAACAAGTAGTCGACGTTTTCTACAATTAATTGACATTGTCTACGTTATCGACGAGCTAACTACACAATCACCAAAAAATTAGTAGTTTACTCGTAAACGCCCATCTCTGGAAAAACGTTCGTACTTGATAAAACCTTTAGGAGGAAAATTGACTTACTCATGGATAATTATAAATCGATTTATTTTCTACTAAATATCAACACATTTTTGATCATTTTTCATTCGATTTCATAAGCATCACTCGTATATATTTGTATAAAACGTGGGCAGTTTTGTAATTTTTTTATCCCAAGGGTTAATCGTTAAATATTACACATACGAGTGTTCTAAAAATATTGCCATCACATCAAAAAAATTAACATCTCCCCAACAAGAACGGCCCATCAAAAAAACTCCCTAATGTATACGTGGTCACAATAACATAATATTATTCCCTTATTATAAACCGTTTAAGTTATCCCCTTTTCAATCAAATTTTCATAAATTTATTATCCAGAGATAATGTAGTAAAAAATACTCCCTCTTGATTTTGAATGATTATCCCCGAACATTTCTATCGCCGTATATAAAGGATCGTTCACATTGGCATTTTTCATTGTGGTTGCTGGTGTGTTGCCAGGGCATACCTTCACATTCTTAGAAAACCAACAGAATAAAAATGTCTGTACATCCTTGCTTAAATAATAAAATTACAGATCTTAAAGAAAACAAAACAAACAAAAAGGATATAAACTTAAAATGGTTGAATAAGTGGTTAAACGAGTGGAAGTTATGGAAAAATGAATTTGTTGAATAATTTTGTGTTTTTTATTTTCGTCGAACGAAATGAAGAAGGCCCTCCTCACCTTTGAAATGATAAAAATAAAATAAAAATAAAACGTGCTTTTTAATATAACAATCAAAGAAATAGAGCGAAGTAGATGGGAGATCAATGGAAGGTATTTTTATATATACAGACACAATACGAAGACGAAATGGAAATCATATGTAAAGAATATTTGAGTATAGCACGAACCATACAATAAAAGCAAAAAAAAAAGGGTTCCCTTTTATATTTCCACATATTTATTTCCTTTCCAACCCATGTTTTGGCATTATTATCATCGTCATTTCCAACAAAAAAAAAAAAAAAATAAGAAAATTCATTCAAACGTATTTCGATTTGATAATAATTTTATTCTGAACGTATACAGAATATGGAAATGGATCCTAATTTAAAGGAAAATTTGTTATATCGGTACGAATAAAGACACCTCTATATGTTACCATATTGGTGCAAGAAAATAATCAATACAACAAGTTTCATTCGTTAAATTTTATACACTTGCTATTTAATTAAATATTTCTTATATTTAATAACATTAAATTAATATAGACGATGAAGGCGAGGTATTTATGTATTCAAAAAATATTATAAAAACCAACAAATTTGTCTAAGCTTTTACAAAACAACTAACAAATTTCAAAACTAATTTAATTATTATCAAATTAAAAAACTTTTTAATTTGTAATATTCCAAAAATGCAAACTAAATAAACAAAAAAAAAAATTATATGTATATGAATATCTTATTATTAAGTATAATCTTAATTTTATGTAGTTTAAGTTTTAAATAATTAAGTTTTTTTAAAAGCATCTCTCTTTACTTAAGAAAAGTAGTTTGGAAAAGTTATATTGAAATTGCTATATAGTTGAGAATTTGAGATAAGGTAGTATTTATAACGGGCACCTGTTGTTAACTTTATTTAAAATATTAATATAAATTTATGGAGCCAAGATTTATTTCTATTATCAGCCACTAATTACTGTATCTTTCATTTATAACGAAAACTTATTAACTTTAAAATTATAGCACGTAACAATAAAACTCGTAACCATCAGAAATTGTCTACCAGATTCTAGTTGTTAGAAGAGTATCGTTAAATTATCACGTTGTCAAGTGTTTTTGTTTTTGGCAAAATCATTCAACGATATCAACATAAAGTTTATTTAAATTAATCGAGAGAGAGAGCTAAAAAAATCATCTAAAACTATAACTTAAAATTGAGTCATAAGATGTCGTTTCCAACTTGCCAATCATTCGCAAAGTTAGCAAGGAACTATAATCCCAGCTTGTACTGTAACGGTTGCTAGGACAAAATATAACCTTGCTACAAAGGTTATCATGTCAGAAAATGTTGAGAAAAATATATTAGTAGTCCCAAAGCGAAGTCTTGTCTATTGACACTGCACATGACTAAACAAAAAAATAAAAAAAATTCTGGAGGTGGCAAATTTTTTCTACTTTGCCTAGAGTACTTGCGGCATATTGATTTTTATGACTACGCCAAATTTCACCTTAACACTTTAAAGACTGCTCACACAACATGTTTGTGATAGTATCGCCGACTGTTTTAAAACATAAAAAAATATTACAAAATTTTTTTATTTTATTTTTTTATTTTTATGCTTTTTTATTACACCGGAGAGATCAGAGAGATATAAGGAAAATCCGCTCCTTTTTCTATTTTATCGGATCGATTCTAATAATTCTTAGCAGGCCTCCCAGAAATGTTTTGTTATACACTTTTGTGTAAGGAAAAATAAGCTTCAAGTAAAGCGACGGAATATAAATTTCGAAATCCGCACTAATTTCGCAGACCATCAGCACAGAAGACTAGAGTGACTTTAATCCATTGCAGAATATACTGCGATAAAAAAATTTCTCTCGAGGAGTATTCTATTAACATTTATTGAGTTAAGTTACGTTCACGAGGCTGTGGCAAAGAAACAAAGCCAATTGGAAGAATATATAAGACACATAGCATGAACAGTTTTAATGTGGTCAAACAAATAATGCACCTCCAAAGAAAGTGGTAGAACATATAAATTTAGTGATAGTCCTGAAGGTAAACTTTTTAAGCTATTAAGCTACATAACGACAGATATATGTAAGCATAGAGAGAGCCATCAATGGATTTTGAAGTTGGCTCTTTTGACCAGTCTATCTAAACAAAAAGAACATAAAGAACACTAAATTGAACTATTCAAGTAAGCCTTTGCCAATACACCACGTCTCTACTACTCTTATAAAACATGCTTTCTGCATTAGTAATGATACACAACAGCCAGATGTTACTTTGGGTGATAAAGTCTTACTGCTGAATTTTTAAAGGCCGTTTGTCGAAAAGTCACAATAAAGTGGATTGCTTACTACCTATAGAAATCATAACACTATACAATATTTGGGTTCACTCGCAATTTGGTGCGATCACTAATTATCAACTGCAATGGTCAGTTGCTATAGGAATTTGTTAAAAGTATTTCTCCTAGTTACAACTTCATGTAGTGAAACTACACAAATAATTGCTGTTCGGTTAAATAATCAAATTTAAAAATAAGTTATTTCCACCTTATATAGACATGGTAGTTTCCACATCTTAGCTGTACTATATATATGTATATGCCTTTTGGTGGCTGTTTCTACGTATTTGAGTATACAATTTAATGTTTGCTCATATAGTAAGTACACAAAAAATCGATTTTCCATTAAATAAACAAATTAAAAAATAGTTTATTTCTACCTAAAATGTTCAACGATTTCCTCGGTTAACTCTATACTTTGGCTACACAATCAACTTTTACATTTCTAACTATACTGCAATGTGAAGGCACCTATATGATCTTTTCTCTAATGTTGAATCAGGGGCCGCCTATAAAATTCGTTCATTGCTTATAAGGTAAGGGAGATGGTCATAGGATTTAGTACTCTGCGATTCCATTGAAAACCCAAATCTTTTAAAATCCCAAAACAAGACCTAAATAGCCGAAAATAAAATTCATGAAATATGTAAAACTTATTGACCAGCGGGTATAAAATTATAAATTCATGGTAACCACATAAAAATTTTAATATAGATTTTATGTCTTAAGGATGGGCCCTAGATGTGAGGCAGTCGAAAACATACTTACACCCCGATTCTGAAGCACAGTCAGTGACTATAAAATGGTCTTAGGTAAGCCTTTTTGTCTTTATTTTGAGTTTAGTCTTAATTATGAGACTTTTTGTATTCTGTGCCTAGTAGTCTATGACCAATAAGACCATGAAATATGTATGCCTTACGTAAGATCTTTTCACTTTGTTTTGAGTTTAATCTTAGTTGGCGTTGGTCTTAAAAAATGTTTTACGTGAGAATCACATATTTCGTGGTCTTATTGGTCACAGGCTACGCGCAGAATACGAAAAGTCTCATAATTAAGACTAAACTCAAAATAAAAACAAAAAGTTTTACCTAAGACCATTTTTCAGTCACTGACTGTGCTTCAGAATCAGGGTTTAAAGTAATTTCAATGGTAAAATGGAAGATATAAGGTAAACCTAATGATGTTATGCATTACCAAACCAATGGATGCACACGGTTATGTTAGTTAGGTTAGGTTAGGTTAGGTTAGAGTGGCTGCTATCGCACACTTAGGCCAATAATGGCCCATTGTGATACCACAGGATCCAATCTCCCCTTACTCCCGCTGAAACCAACCAGAGCTACTGATGTAGCGTAAAATATCTCGCACCCCAAAGTCCGCGAGTTCAGAAAGGCTGTCCATGTTGTACACACCCAAGTACCTATGTCTTTTGTAGGATAGTGCTGGACACGAGCATAGGAAGTGAACTAACGTCTCTTCCTCCTCTTCGTCCATACAACTTCTACAAAAGTCATTCGTCTCTAGACCCAGCCTTCTCGCATGTTCCCCAAAAAGGCAGTGTCCTGTCAGTATCCCTACGACCAATCCTAAATCTCGTTTTCCCAGGGATATAAGTGCCTTGGAGCGCCGCAGGTCCAGTTTTGGCCAAACCTGTTTTGCTACCCTGCACGTGAGAGTGTTGGTCCACCTCTCATCTGTCAAGGCGATTGCCTTTTTACTGAGCGTCAATTTAAGCGCTGCTATAGGCCTCCCCAGACCTGCCCTTTCCGGTTGCATCTGGAGAGTCGTACCGTACCTAGCTAGTTCGTCTGCCCTGCAGTTTCCCGTGACGTCCGAGTGACCAGGGACCCAGATTATCTGGATACTGAAATACTCGCTCATCTCATTAAGAGATGATCGGCAATCCAGCGCCACCCGTGACTTCAGAGAAACCGCCTCAAGTGACCTGAGTGCCGCTTGACTGTCCACATAAATCGCGATATCCCTAACAGATACCACGTTATGCTTCAACCATGTCACGACTTCCCCTATCGCCACCACTTCAGCCTGGTACACGCTGCAGTAGTCAGGGAGACGAACAGAAATATTAACATTAAGCTTCTCACAGAAGACTCCGGCTCCTACTTTGCCGTCTAGCGAAAAATTCCGTGAAAAAATCCGTGAAAAATTGCAGTGCCTCGTTTTCCAGTATTGATCCGTTCCTCCAGGATTCCCTAGAAGGACAGATGATCCGGAAACCTATATCGAAGCACAACGTTGGTTTAATATAATCTAGATTCACCAGTTCTTCCCCTAGTGATCTAACTATCGTCGAGTGTCCCGCCTGAAGACACTTCCACTGAGAGACAGCCGAGAGCCTTGTAGCCACATTGGCTGCCATCTGCTTACCAAAAAATTCGATTGGAATAAGATGGAACATAACCTCTAAAGCGCGTGTAGGTGTTGTCCTAAGCGCCCCGCTTATAAGCATACAGGCCGTTCTTTGCACCTTCTCCAACATCCTTATATAGGTTACCTTTTCCAGAGCTGGCCACCATACGCCCACCCCGTACATCAGCACAGGCCTTACCACTGCGGTATAGAGCCAGTGTACCAGCTCTGGTTTCAAACCCCATTTCTTTCCTATGGCGTTTCTACACGAGTAAATGGCTACATTAGCCTTATTCACCCTTTCTACAATGTTAGGCTTCCAGCTGAGCTTACTGTCCAAGATTATGCCCAAAAATCTCGCTCTGTCAGCAAAAGCCAGTCTAATGCCGTTCACGGTAGGAGGGCTAACTACCGGAATTTTATATTTCTTAGTAAATAGTACCAGCTCTGTCTTGGAGGGGTTGATCCCTAATCCACATTTGCTGGCCCATTTCGTAACGATCAGGAGTGCATTCTGCATAACATCCCTAATCGTATCCAGATATTTGCCTGAGACAGCTATTGCTACATCATCTGCATACGCTACAACCCCTATACCCTCTTTCTCCAGTTCCAACAGCAATCCATTCACCACTGCACTCCAAAGAAAGGGGGACATTACTCCTCCCTGCGGAGTTCCTCTAACTACCCGCCTTCTAATGGTGGACTCTCCCAGTTCCGAGATAATAATCCTGCTTACCAGCATCTGATTTATCAACCTACTTATAGGATAATCTACCTTCAGAAATGACAATCCTTCCATGATCGCCTCCGTTTTTACATTATTAAAGGCACCCTCAATGTCGAGAAATGCTACCATACAATACTCTTGCGAGTAAATTGACTTCTCAATCATGCGTACTAGATCGTGCAGAGCTGTGTCCACCGACTTTCCCTTACAGTACGCATGCTGCGACATTGCCCAATTCCTTGGCTCAACTTTTGTTCGAATAAGTACGTCTATCAATCTTTCCAAGGTTTTCAACATAAAGGATGATAGAGTTATAGGCCTCAGGTCCTTTGGATAAGCCTGTGAGCTTTTTCCCGATTTCGGGATAAAAACCACTCTGACCTCCGTCCATTTCCTGGGAATATAGACCAATTGCAGACATCCTCTGAAGATAACCTCCAGCCAGGGGAGGATAACTGCAGAGTTTCTTTGGATCTCTGCTGGTATAATCCGATCCGGGCCCGCCGATTTATAAGGCTTAAAACCGTTCAGCGCACACAGGATTCGTTTCCTGTCCACGATGCCATCCACATCTGTTAAAGGTGTTCCTCGATGAGCTTCAGGCTCCATCGAGTCATCAATGCTTCCCGGAAAATGGGTCTCAATGAGAAGCTCCAATGATTCCGCACTTGAAGCTGTCCATAACCCGTCCGGCCTAATTAAGTAACTAGGACTGGTTGGGTTGGTAGATAGAATTTTCCTAAGGCGAGAAGTCTCAGAGACTTCCTCCATTCTACAACAGAAGAGTCTCCAAGACCCCCTTTGTGCCTTCCTCCACTCTTTTTTGTATTTTCTCAGGTCTTCCTTATAGGAATCCCAATCCCGATTTTCCCTGGTGTTCTTAGCCTTATTAAAGGCTGTCCTACACACTCTCCGATAGGTTCCCAACTCCGTGGTCCACCATGTCGGTTTCTGCCTGCCCCTAGGTTTTATCAGGGGACACGCAGCATTAAATGACAGATTGCATGCTTTTGTGACAATATCAACCATGTCATCTAATTCCTCTACTGTCGCCGGAAGTCCAGGAACCTCCAGCGGCAATAGTTCCTTCAACACCTCCCCATATTTGTTCCAGTTTGTCCTTCTGGGATTCCTAAAGGCTTTCCGGGCAACAGGTTTGATGTTGAGGTTATATGTAATATATCGGTGATCAGAGAATGAGTGCTCCTTCGCAACTCTCCACCCACTGATCATATCAAAAATTGTTTCTGACGCACAGGTTACATCTAGAACCTCCTGTCGATTTCTAACAATGAATGTTGGTTCACACCCAATATTGCAAACTACGAGGTTAGTATTTAATAAGTAATCAAAAAATAACTCACCTCTTTCGTTAATGTCTGTGCTTCCCCAGATTGTGTGATGCGCGTTTGCATCACATCCAAGTATCACACCTACCTTTTTCAGACCTGCTTCCCGGATCAGTTCCCCCAGATTATCCGGTGGAACCTCCTTTTCACGATCCATATAGGCTGAGGCTAGCCATAGTTTTTCACAGCCTACCTCAGCGCTCACCGCTGTAACGTCCCCGCTAGTTAGTTAAGTGTTTAAAGTTATTTCACCTGTGCCTTGGTTAAGACCTTGAATCTGAGAGAAGATCGAAAATTTGAGAGGAGTGTCATTTGTAATTACCTTATTATTCACACTTATTATTATTTGGGAAGATATCACAAACTATTTAATAACAGAGAAATTCATATTAACAGCCACATAATAAATTGGCTTTAATTTATTTACCTGTTGTTGTCTGTTTGTGTTATAGCACCATTGTCGTGTTCATCAGCTTCTTGATCCTTAAATTCGCGTTCTTTATCAAAATTGGCCTTCTCGATCTAATTAACTACAATTATTTATGCACTATGCATCGGGTGCATATTCACCAGAGGCATCGCAACAACCGCAAAAACTGTTATACACCCTTGAACTTGGAATATGTATTGGTTTAGGCGTTTTTACAATGAAAGTTACCGTTTGCACAAGCCGAGGAACCCGGCTCATTAATGCCATCAGCACAACCGCAGTTAAAATCATCATTTACCTGGGGCGGTATGTTGTACCATCACTTCGAATCAAAAAAAGTCGAATTCGAAAAAAGTTGAATCGAAAAACTGAAAGTTGTATCATTCTTGATTTTCGAAAATGATACAACATACCGCCATATTCGACTTTTTTCGAATTTCGATTCGCAGTGATGGTACAACATACCGGCCCTGATTATATTTTATTTTTAGTTTGCCATCGAGACAAACAAAAATTCCTTACGGCACGCTTTACAATACAATAAAAATTGAAACGTCATCCCGAATAACACATTAAAAAACACAACATAATTGCTCTAAAAGTAAAATAGCCTATAAAATGTTGACCGATAATTAAAATTTATGTTGGTCGTGTGCCAGATATTTTGCTCAAAGATTAGAGTTTTTCAACTTTTTGGAATAGAAAGAGGGCGTGAATTACTGTTTTTATGCGATTTGATTGGGTAAAACGGTGGGATAGAAAAATCCGAGATTTTTATCCGTCGTATGAACTCGCAGTTACTGCGAGTTCATACGACGGATAAAAATCTCAGATTTTACTATCCCATCGTTTTAACCAATTACATCACGTAAATTATACAACGGGCACGCCTCTTTTCATATGAAAAAGTTGAAAATATTGAACAAAAAATCTATGACAGAAAAATCCGAGATTTTTATCCGTCGTATGAACTCGCAGTTAAAGTCGTATTCATACGACGGATAAAAATCCGGGATTTTTCTATCCCATCGTTTTACCAATTACATCACGTAAATTATACAACAGACACGCCCCTTTTCATACAAAAAAAGTGGAAAAACTTGAAAAAAAAAATCTGGGATAGAGAAATCCGAGATTTTTATCCGTCGTATGAATACGACTTAAAACTTCTAAAATAAACGTTTACGTATGACAAATTTGCTTTGAAGAATGGAAGTAAGGTCTTCAGAATTATCTGAAAACATTTCAAGCAGTCCTGTAGCTCAAAGTAATCACCGACCGGCATACATGCGTATCGGTAAAATTAGAAAACACATTTAAAATGTTTTAAAGAAGGCAAATCAATTAATGAGTCGGCTGAAATTGCATTAATACCAATACGACTTAATTTATTATTAATCTATATCACAAAATTAGTGGTGTGCTTCTAGAAAAAATCGTGGTGGCGAGAGAAATCTCAAATTAAGTGCTGCTATATTAAGCAAAATGGACGATTGTGAAATTTTCGACAAAATTAAAAAACAAACAACAAAACATGGCGGACTGCAAAATTTGTCGAAATAATAAAAATGCACATTTATTAGTAAATCAATGTTAGGATTAATTAAAAATTTTATTATCTGCGTTTTTCTGGGGAACAATCGGGTTGAGTTCCCGATAGCTTTTTCAAATTTGTCCAATTTAAAATTAAAAATTTGTATTTTTTTAATTCAATAATTTAGATTTAATAGTAATCTATGTATAACCATGTCCCAGAGTTTGGCCAGATCCCAGAGATTTGCGACGGGCATGGTATGTATGTGCAATTAGCTTAAGACATCCTAAACAAATAAAAATTATCCCCACTTTAATACGATGAGGTAGACCCATTTGTTATTCACCCCGAACTTGATCAATTTTTTTGCAAATCTGAAATAAAAGGAATTAAGACATTCAGTTTATCGGTACTGCGCGGTGTTATCTGGCATATTGTCAATTGGGTTTAATTAAATAAATCTATTGAGATTTTTGGCTACTCGCATTTTTTCAAAAATTAATCAAGTTCGGGGTCAATAACAAATGGGTCTACCTCATCGTATTAAAATGCGGATAATTTTTGTTTGTTGTCTTGTGGTCTTAAGCTAAGTACATCTACCACCACACTATACCACGTAAACATACAATGACAACCACAACCGAGTGCAAGACATACAACTTGACAACTCTAGATAATAGACGCTAGGCCTAATCGACGCACCGGATGTGCTAAAGTCAATTAAAATAAAGGTTCCTGTGGCCCTATTCTGGTTTTCCTCGGGAATAGGGAACTGGGAATTAGTGACGTTTTTCTAGCAGTTGGGAATTTTTTATTCCCCAAAGTGTATTCTGGCGTTTGGGAATTTTTTTTATTAGGAGAAAATAATTCCATTTTATAGCAGTTTTGACGTTAATTTTGCCCCATTATTTTTTTGGGAAATTGTGATTCGTAGATTTATGAATTTTAAAAACATTATTTTTCTAATAAATATGTATTTAAAAATAAATTAAACTTGTTATAAGGTCGCAAACCGTGTTTTAGTTTATAAATACATACCTACATAAAAAAAAGACGGGAAAGGTTCGGAGCCGAACCCTATAAGCATTTCTGTTGCCTATAAAATAAAAGAAATTGTTTTTCCACAAAAAATTCACAAACCACCACACCTAAACATTATTATCACCCTCACCCACCACCAAAAACCCCCAAAACCTATCTCGCCCGCACCACCCTATACCGCACCACCCATATTATCACCCTTTAACACCTCCATACCCACTTCCACACACACACAAACCACCCACACAAACCCTCATCCACCAAATCCCAAATTCCCACACCAAACCCAAAACGCCTCATCCCACCCCCTCCACCTCCCATACCACTACTCCTACCACCCCCATAACCACACCACCCACACAAAACCACACCACCCGCACAAAACCACATCCAAACGAGATATATTTTGGTTCCACATTCACATGCTCTATGAAACCAAAATAGAATAGAAAATGAAAAAAAAATCTAACAATTTTAAGGAGGGGGGTTAACAAAACCCTAATTACCTCCGAACACCCTAAACACAGAAATGTCCAAATCAATAGGGACCATTCCCAAGAATTGCTTAAACTTTTAGTGAAGAAATTAAGTTGATATCTCCATTCGTTCTCAAGTTATCGTGCACACAGACGCACAGACGGACAGATGGCAAACCGAAACCATATAGAATTTTTTTAACAAAAATGCTTAAAAATGTTCCCCAAAAATTATTCCCTGTCTGCCAGAATATACATTTGGCAACGGGGAATAAATATTTGGGAATTAGTGCAATTTGTAATTACAGCAAAATATTTTCCCAATTCCTAGGGAAAACCCAAATAGGGCCACTGGTAGACAACTAAGAGATCATGACTTCCTCCACTTAGATAGACACAGAACCAACTATGGCGATAATGAACCAGTGAAGATGATGTGTAAAAGTTTCAATAGAATTAACTATTTATTTAATTTTTGTTTAACTAAAAATAATTTTAAAAGTAGGTTGAGGCAATTTTATTCCTCTCAGTGATTTTTACTTGTTACTTCACTTTTATATTTCAAATTTTCAAATCCAACGTGGATTTATTTTATTTTGTATTCTTACATTAATATTTTTCAAGTCAAATTTGTAGACTTATTTCAGTATAAATAAAAAACAATAAAAATAATAATAATATCATGTTCGTTGGAAATCTCTGGGACCTGGCCAATCCTCGATAATTCGTTATCCTCGAAAATATTCGAATATTTGTAATTTTGAACTGAAGATGAAAATTTTATTTTTTGAAATCGATATTCAAAATAAAATTCTTATGTTATCACTATAAGGTAGAAATAATTACAAAGTGTTTTAATTATAAAATTTCAAAAGTAACAAAAGTTTTACAGTACTGGGATGATGTTTTCTCACTATCAAACCTCACCAACACAAATATTTTTTGTTATTGTCATTTTGTCATTACCGAAGTCTTACTGAATGCGTAATAATGAGCAGTTGCTTTTAAATAATCATAACATTGATTTAGTCAACTGTTTTACTAATACAAGTGCATTTTTGTTATTTCGACAAATATTGTAGTCCGCCATGTTTTGTTATATTTTAATTGTGTCGAAAACTTCACAGTCGTCAAAATGGAGTATTACTCTAAAGAAAATTCGCGAGAAAATTTTAGAACGTGAACATGTACAATTAAGCATAATTTCAATTACGAATGGATTGAAACGATTACGCATCACATTAAAACTTCCTTCTGTACAAGTTGACTGCCGAAATGCACCACGAGTGCACCACGAATAATCGACGATCAAAAGATTTCTATATTACACACATTCGGGATTTTAATTTTTGATTTTTTTTTCTACTGTCTACCAATACAATGCCCTTTACTCTCTGTATTCTAAATAATATTTCCATCTGAAACAGAGAGGGTAAAAGCGTACAGAGTGTATATTATCAACTTGGCGTGAAGTCCGGTGCAGGTTGAACCTAGTTTACCGTGATGTCATAGGTAAAGTGATAAGAGCACATGTGGTAGGTTCCGCATCCCGCATCTAATTCAGGATGAGAAGTGTCTACGAGGAAGTGGTGGAAGAGCCGTGGAACAAACCATTCAAAGAATAAATAAGTGATGGCAATTTTGGATTCTCCGCAAGGCCGGGAACTTACTTTTCACCATGTATGATATATATAATGGCCTTTCGTTAATTATATCCTCAACCTATTGACATCATTTACGATCTCGGTCTCAAATTTAAAAATATTCATTTAAATCTCATAAAATATAAGAGCATACAATTAAAATCAACCCACTTGCTGAATTGATTTAATTCGATTTAATAAATTTTGTTTTTGTTTAATCCTGCAAACTGTGTCAAAATAAATCCGCATCAATTAAAAAACTATTTTTTCATATACCGCATCTCAATTTTTTGCTGCAAAATCCTATAGTGCTCTTCTACGAGTAGGTACCATACAAAAAACAAACGAAAAAAATTATAATTTCAATTGTACTCACAAAAATACTCGTAGATTATAGAATAAAAAGGAAGACAACACAACACATTTTTATTCGAATACTTTAAAAATGTATTTAGTTTTTAAGTTCAAATGTAACATTATTCATTTAGTTCTAGATCCTACATTATATGAGTAGGGTTTTGTTATACACAGCGTTGTGTAACAATTGTAATATTCAGATAAAATAAAATAAAAAGGATTGATTTCTAAAACTCGTAATATAAAAAATTAAAGGAAATCCTGCTTTTCCTTGCTACACATACATTGAGGATAGAATTTCAAAGGGATTAATTGGTATTACAAGCAAAGCAATACACTATGGTGTGGTGAGGTTGTTAGAAAGGTGTATGGTGCATCAAAAAAGGATTAGATAATTTTTTTTAAATAAATAACAAAAAGGAAATTATTTTATTATTATTATTATTATGTTTTAGTTTTTCAATGAAATAATTATAATTTTAGGTCACGTATTTAATGTGTTAAAACATCAATGGAATATAAATTATTTTTATTATGTTTATAAAAAATATATAGCCCCATGTTTTAGGCATACACTTATTAATTATAATTAAGATTTTTATTTAAAAAAATAAAAATAATTTAAAAGAATTATTACACGTACGTGGCAACGTTTATCTATCTATCGTTATACAAGTGTGTATATTCTGTGTTCGGTTCGGGAATGTGAGAAAGGATTCATCCACACATTATGCTAATTATTTCGAATGTGATTTGAATTTTTGAATACTTGTGTTGCTGCTATTATGTTGATTGGTTTTAATTAGTTAGTGTGATGACCTATTTTATTTACAAATGAATTTTTAAATTAATTTAAATGTAAATAAAAATTATATGTATTATATAATATACACTGTTAAACTTGTGGATTATATTTTGATTAGAATTTGAACGTGATATATTCTCATTATAATATTATTTGGTTTATTAAAATATATATTTGGGAAAGGTGAAAACTATACTAACCATATATACTGTCAAATGCCATAAAATTAAAATTTTAATATTTTGCAATAAATTAATAATGTTGTTTATTTTATTTTGTATTTCTAGACTAGCCACACCAATGCAATCGGGACAACAACAGATGTCACAGGGTATGGCTGGCGCCAATAATACCACAGGACCACATTGCCAATTGGGTGGTACATCACCCTTAGTTATGCCTGTATTTCCTTTAAGAACATCACATTCAGCGCATGCGCCACACTATTCACCATATTCACCCTCAAGGTAAATACATTTATATACATTTTCTCTCTATATAGATTTTATATACGGACATATATACAAACATGTGTGGTTTTTGTCTGTATATAAATATGCACATAACCATAAAAAAGTGTCTATTTATTTTTTATTATTATTATCAATTGGTTGTTATATTAAATGTAGTATTTTTTAACACTCTGCACACACAATCTATATAATGCACACTATTTTAGTGATAAAAACAATAATAGCAATAATAATAACAATAATCAAGGCCAGAATATATAAACCTTTTGCCTGTTTGACTAGACACGGTATACACGGAATACCACTTGATATAGGAAAAACTTATCTTGAAATTTTCTTCTCAATTGTTTTAACTCGATATCTAATATGCTTAATATATTCTGACCTGTCTTTCAACTTTATTATTTTTGTACGTCGAAAATTAATTAATTGTAAATTTGTGTTATTTTTATTCCTGGCGTTTCGGGTGTACACTTTTGTGTATGGCCGGCTATCATAAAGGTATACATAACAAGCATATACATTCGTATTATGTACATAAAAATTCAATCGGGCATCTTAATTTCTAGGATTTAGACAAGAGAGCAAAAAATAAAATGAAAACTTCAGAAAATAAATTAGATTTTCATGTAATTCATTAAATAAGGAGAACAAAAACAAAACAAAAAAGTTTTATGTTTTCATTTCTTCACGAAGATAAAATATAAGAAGTTATTTCACACATTTTAAGATGAAAGCTTTCGGTTGTTATGGATCTATGTACATATACGTATGTAGGAAATGTGTGTAGTTTTAATAGCATTACGGTGATTGTGGGTTGGATTGGCGTTGGTTGTTTAGCAATTTTAATGAGAAAATAAGAAATAGAACTAACCAGAATCTCGAAAAGCTGGCTAAGCCATTAGAAATACTGGTGTTTATATGGAGGTCGTCAAAATTAACAATGTGGATTAATCTGAAAAATCAAAAGCTTTAACCCTTTGAGTGCCAACATGGTTTTTAAAGAATTAGCGAAAAGAATTGCCACGCTGCTTGAGAAACATAGAAATTTAAAAATTTATTTCGTTTTTCGAAGCATTTTATTTACGAAAAGTATTTCGAAAGCAAAAAATTAACCCTATGAGTGCCAAGGAATGCGATCGCGCTTCTCGTTACACTGGGCGAAAACGCTAAGGGTGCAGTTGCGCTTTTGCTCCCGCGCACGAACTAATACGATCGATACTTATCGATTCTTGTTTATTATTGGGGGGTGGGGGTCCCACGGAGTGGAGGGTGTCCCCTCCCCCTCTTGGCATTTTCGCCCAGTGTATTGAGGAGCCCGATCGCGCTGCTTGGCACCCAAAGGCCCATATAGATGTAACGACATAGATATGCCGGATTCTGAGAGACAGGTCACCTCCATCGATCACTATAATTTATCCACCCTCAAGTTATTATTATGTAGATTGATTCTCTCATGTTCAAGGCTCCGTAACTTAATCAGATTTTTTCCACCGAAACAGTGTTCTGCATTTTTGGATATACTGTTGCAGCTTTGGCACAAAAGATATGTCGTTGTGTATGTATATAAGTAGAGAGTCCATTATTGGAACATTTTTATAAAACAAGTAAGACGGTAATTAATTTTCCCAAAAGCGGTAATCATTTACTAATTTTTACATGCTTGCGTCGATAACTCGTAGACAACGTCGATCACACGTAGACAATCCCAACAACTAGTTATTAAAAAAGTGGAGGAATGTACTACATATTTTGAACTTCTGTTTGCGGAGATTTTACTGACGGAAGAATATCATTTTGGAAAAAAAATTAAATAAAACAATAAAAATTAAATTTTTATTGAAATATTTTATTTTTGGAAACTGATAATATTGTGGAAATTTTAAAGATCATCACCAGTAATATTTAGTAAAAATTCCTAATATTTAATCCTGCATTGCGTACTAAATTTTTTAATATCCACCATCGATAATAAATAATTCGACAACTGATAAACCAAAAATTAAAGTTGCGAATTAAAATAAACGTTGGTATTAGTGAATCGTGTTTACGTCATCTATTAATAGCTGGTACGAAACGTATGTGAAGTTACCCCAGAATTCTATCCCAGAAAATAAAATTTTTTAATCAGGCAACACCATCATATCAATAACCAATTTTTTTTTCTTGTGTGAAGTTATCTCAGCCCAGGTTTTGATTCATTTCATTCAAATGTACTATATTTGTGAAGTTAGTCGAGTACTATATTTGTGAAGTTAGTCGTCCCGGAAAAATTCCGGGAACGAAAAAACGTAAAATAAATAAAATTTATTAAATTTGATTTGTTTATAATATAATAAAATAAATTATAATATAACTAAAATAAGAAAACTGTAAAATTTTGAGTTTCATAAAGTGATGGAAAATTACAGGTTATGTAAGAAAAAATTTATTCCGTGGCAAGTTACCGAAAATTAACTCTGGGCAAACCTTTTCGTTCCGCTCGAAAAATTTAAAATTATTTTGCCAAAACTAAAAATGTCTCGGATCAAGGCTACATGGTTTCTACTAATAGCTAAATTTAAGCTGGAAAAAAAATCGTTCCGTGGCAATTTCCCGGAAATGAACTCTGAGCTAGGAATTTCATTGATTTTTATATAGTTTCTCGTCTTGCTCGATAAATTTAAAATTATTTCGTCAAAACTAAAAATGTCTCGGATCAGGGCCTAGATTCCGATGAAATGATATTTTTTCGTGACAATTTTTATTAGTACAAAATTTTGTCACAAAAATTTTGCGATGTTGATCAAATGACACATTTCATTTTATAGCAATTACTATCATCACAATTTTTGTTCTCAATCCCAGCTATGTTAAAAATTATATAGTAAGTATATGTACGATTATTATTAGTAGTTTGATATTAAAACAATAAAATAAATTAGTTTCCTAAAACACATATTTTTATTAAATTTTTTATTTTAGACAAAGTCACGTAAATCGAAATCAATGACAATATTACAAAAATTGTCAGATTTATTTATGTGACATTTTGAAAAGATCACTAGATCAGCATCGCGTTTTAGAACTCACATAATATTGTCATTTTATTGCAGTTGTATTTTTAGCACAAAGTCACAGAAAATTGTCATTTGTCACTTGATCAGAATCTACCCTCAGGGCTACATGATTTTGAAATGTATACGTAGTGCCTAGCTAAATTTAAGTTAAATTAGAAAAAAATCGTTCAGTGGCAAGTTACCGAAAATGAACACTGGGCTGGGCTGGGAATTTCATGGACTTTTTTTTTAATTTTTCGTCCCGCTCGATAAATTTAAAATTATTTCGGCAAAACTAAAAATGTCTCGGATCAGGGCTAATTGATTTCAAAATGTATACACTAGTAGCTAAATTTAAGCTGCGGAACGGGTTTTTTCTAATTTAGCTTGTTTTATGTTAGTGTTGCCTGATTAACAATTTTTTCTTTCTGGGATAGGATTCTGGGATAACTTCACATACGTTGGTACGAACTAACATTAAATTAGCTCAGATAATAAGTCAGTAATTTTGTCAAAAAAATGGTACAGGCACGTTAATTTCTTGCTAAATACAAATTTTATCTAAAATGTTAAATTCGAGTATGCGTTAAAGGTAAAAAATTCGAAAAATATATATTTTACTGACATTTGGCCGAACTAGAGAAATATTGAAATTGTAATTTGAACGATAAATATTTTGTTCTTTGAGCTGACACATAGTTTTTTGTTTCATAAATTAATTTAACAGTGTACGTAAATGACTTTGAGCTAATTCAATGGGGACCAGGTACACTAGGGATGAGACTTAATTGCGGAAGATGGTAATGGAAGCTAGATTAAATCGGGAATATAGTCCAGTTGGAAAGTATATGAATTCATTTTCATCGTCGCTCGTTTTGAAATTATAAGTATGTCCATGATACTAACCATGCAGGAAGAAAATGCTGTCCAGGTTGAGCATGCACTCACTATAGTGAAACTTTTAATGGCCATCGGATGAACATCTCTAGGATTTCAATTATTGGATTGTTTTTACAATAAATCGGGTTTGTCGCGGATAAAATTTTATAAAATTCCAATTGGCGAAAATATCAAAAATTCCAATTTCGAATAAAAATGAATATTAAGAATCTTTAACTTTTGAAAATCGTGAAAATCGTCATATGTATCTCATTTTAACTATTTTATCCTATTTCGTTTATAAACATTTTTTGTTAGATGTGCTATTGTCCGTATAAAAGTCTTGTTAAATATAAACTTTTCGTTCTAAATCAAAATTAGTAGTTGACGCTTCATAAATCGTAAACTCAAAATTCATTTTTATTTAGTGGTGTGAGTAGCAACGATGAAAAATGCGGCGGAGGCGATATTATTTCACCAATGGTAGTTTATAGATAGCATAATCGAACTCCGGGTGCGTTAGGACCTAAATGCCAAACGGCTTGGGAATGGACTCTGAATGCGGATGGATGAACTGGAAGTGTGTCGAATATGGGGCAAATATGTTTTTGCCTCTGCTGTTCAAAATAATTCAGAATTCTTATAGTGATTTTGTTTTTAGACGGCCATGTTTCGCATTTATCGTCGATTTCAAAAGGAACAGCAAATAATGTTGGCAACCCACCTTTTGTAACCACTAGATATTTATGTTTTCGTCCATTACAAGTTGAATGGAATAGGCTGTACATATCTGGAAAATTCAAAATTAAGGCAAAAAAGTAATATTTTCCACATTTACTGGTGAAAATCTATACCCAACAGCTGCTAAGATTAGAAGTGTCTTCAGAACAAGTGACATATGCTCATTTTCGACTAGTACTGCTAATTAGCAGGAAATGATAAAAAAATTTACAAGCTACACCAACCCAACAACAATTAGATTTGATAATCGTCGAGTACTACGAGAATGTTTTGTGGAAATGTTTGAACCGTTTTTGACAGAAAATCAATTTCAAAGCTTTGAAATTTTCTTCCTGCTAGGTAATGATCTTAATACAGCATTCCGAGTAGGTAAAATAATCACTTTGCAAACAGAAAACTACAAAAGAATTGAAAATATGCGAGATCAAACCGATCAAACCGTAAAGTTTCCCAGCACTTTTTATTTTTTATGTTTATTTTATTTCATAAATAACCTCTTGAAATTTTTATGAAGATTTTGGTTTACTTCTTTCAGAAACTAAGCTTTTAATTAAGTAATTCCACAGCCAAATGTAAAACAGTGTGTCTTAGCAACCAAAAGAGACAGTAATAGGGACAGACTTTTCTGCTAGATCAGTGTTACGTACACTTTTTTTAAAATATTTAAATTAATAGGTTCCACTTTCCGCTTAAATGTTGGAAACTGATCGGTTGTTGCAAATTAATTTAGAATCCGTTTTTCTCGTAAATGGCAGGCTATACTTGAAAAAAACGAAAACGCTTCTATTGAAGGTGTCACTTACGGTGGAAAAACGAAAAGCTCCTTTGGAAGCTCTTACTTTAGGTTGCCCAATTTTGGCCAAAATTCACTGGGATCTTCAAATTTGTGGAAAAACCGCGGAGTTACATCCCGATCAGACAACACGTCTGGTCTGTAGAGAGGACAAAGACATTTAGTCTGCGCGCACGCACACACAGACACACACATAGAGATTTTTAATAAAGTACTTTTTTCGAGAATGGTAAATCTGCAAAAATCTCAAGGCCAAAATTTGACAACCAATTAGATTCTTTTATGAGACAAGAGTTAAAAATCATCTAAAAATGTTTGAATTTTAGTACAAGACAAATAAAATTGAAAATTTATTATACCTGAGGATTGATTGATCACTCGTTTAAAACAAAAATCCGAGGTATCATCTCATTTATAAAAAGCACATCGCTTTCTCTAAACTCCATTTTGTAATAGTTAGCTGAGGATTGATCAATAAAGGGTCATTTTTATTGCGAAAATACATAATCGAAATTGAATTAGTTCAATAAAACATTCATAGCTCATTTGGGAAATTCATGTTACAAAATTATATAAAGCTGAAGAAGGAAGATATAAAGCTAAAATCAATTCCATTTTCGGTTTTCAGAACTAGGCAACAATTAAATGCAAAACGTCGTATAACTAACTCTGGATAATCATAATATTTCCACAAATCAACAATCAGAATCGTTTGGTTACCTGTCGTCATTGAATATTGAAAGCTAGTTGCTTTAGTTTGGGTATTAATACGTAACAATTTATTGGAAAATTCATTAAAAATTCGTTTTTCCGCCCGATAAAAGTTGCTCGATTTCTAAATGATCATTATTACTAATTTGTTAAATCAAACGATCGAAATCGGTTATCATCGACCATTGGACATTTTCACATCAGACTTCCGCCGTACACTAACGCTTAAGCTTTATATTCCAATTACTTTCTTTTGTTTGTTTTGTAAATGTTTGTGAATTTTTTCTTCGAATATACTTTTAAATATATGTTTCCTGAGCATTTAAAAACATTTAATTGCAATCAATTTTATGGCATTCGTTATGGCAACCGATGACAAGCTTCCTGAGTAATGTTGAGACCTTATTCTTAAAATCGGAGGAAATTTCCCCAATCGGAATAGCTAAGACTTCTAAGTCGCCAATGTACTCCTCGTTCTTCATTCTAGTTGATGGACAGGCTAAAGTGAGCGTACCTACAGAAGAGAAAATCCCCATACAATTAAACTTCCACCACCAAAATTTCGCGTTAACACATTGGGTCTTTTCTCTTCATTAGTACTGAATACATAAATTATTTGTTTGTCGAAAATTGATCGATTTTATTTTTGTGTAATTCAAGTGCCTAACACGTTTTACCCGACGGGCGGGTCGTGTTTTGGAACACATTTAACAGGAATTCGCCTTTGCCAGGCGCTTAACTGTTTTCGTGAATTTACTAGTGGATTTAATCGCCTATTTGGTGACATGTCATTTGAGTAGGATTTTTTAAATAATTTGCAAGCGTTATATAATGGCGGCTTAATCTTCCGCATGTTTTCTGGAAAGAGAAGTCTTCTCCGAAATGGGCTTGGATTTTGCGTTTTTCCTCGGCCGATCGGCTTAGTACTTTGCTTACTTAGTACTTTGCTTGTGAGTGGTCTCGCTCGTTTGGTCTCTTACTAAACTAAAATATTTATTCATTTGTTAGGCTTCGCGAGATAAACATAAGCAAAGGTTACTGTGGTTATATAGTTATGAAACCAAGCATTTTGAAAAGAACCTTTTTTTTTCTCAAAATAACTGAATCCTGCAGTGGGATTTTGTACGCTATTCTCATGAGAATTTGTATAATAAACATAAACAAATCCTCAAGAGAATTTCGTGAGAATAGCGTACAAAATCCCACTACTGAAGCGGGTTTTCTGTGGCAAATCACAAATACTTTCGTTTATTTTTTAGCATTAATTTCTTGAAATTTCCTAAATCAGTTATTGCGAAAAAACGGGAAACCCAGTGGTTATATAGTTATGGTTCGCACTATATATTCCAATTGGAGAAATTTCCACCGACATCAAAAATAAGGTCCCTGAATTAATTTGGCAAATTATGAGCCATATTTCTTTATTTTTGGGTATACATGTAAAAAAATAATTGCAGTTCCATGCAGTGCAATTGGCTAAAAACTATAGTCAACACAAGGATTTTTCCCTTATACCTGTAGACGGACTTTGTATAAACAATTTAGCGAAACTGCCAATGAACTTTATTTCCTTGGGAACTTGATCGCATTATGCTAACTCGGATTTATTATGTCACATTCTGTCTAGGTGTGAAGAAAAAATAAAATCATCTACAATTTTTGACGTGTTTTGAAGTTGAACAAATATAAATGCATTCGAGTGCCTAGATGTAGTGGACGTGGATCTCGGCCGTTTCTTGATTGATCTTGGTCTTGGGATGTGATTTTCATATTAACCGTTTAATTGGCCAATAATTGAGTTGGCTTTGGATTCTAATTTGAATTTTCAACTAAATTCTGGAATTCGCCCATGCTGAATGTAACTAGGCCATTTCTTAATAAATTATGGTCAAGTTGGTATATGTACAACTGGATTGGGCTTTTAACGTGAAATTAATATGATGTCCTGTATTAGACCATTCTAATTGGAGCTTAGCTATTTCTAAAACCAACCATGGTCCAATTTAGGTTGTAAAGCTGAATTGGGATTCTTACATAAGTTTTGTTCCAAATCAAGCTTGGTCATTTCCTAACCAGTAATGGTCATATTTGATATTGGGGTGCGAATTAATATTTAGACTTTTTTTATAAAAAAGAAATGTTTATAAATATAACGATACAGTATATTTTATCCAATATATTCGCCATCGTTAGCTATGACTTCCTGCCATCTCCTGGGAAGTTTGTGGATTCCTCGTTTGAAGAAGCCTTCAACTTTCCCAGCTATCCAGCCATCGATCCAATTTCGCATTTCTCTGGCGTTTCGGAAGCGTACGTCAACCAGGCCTATTTGCATTGATCGAAACAAATGGTAGTCGGAAGGTGCAAGGTCTTGAGAATACGCAGGTTGTTCAAGCCGATCCCAACCAAGTTGCTCTACCTTGTTTTGAGCGGTTTTTGCACGCTGTGGTCTGGCATTGTCATCATGAAACAAAACATTATAGCTTTTGTTCGCTATTACTGGCGGTTTTTCGTCTAATGCACGTGCCAAATTGTCCAGTTGGCGTCGGTAGCGATCGCCTGTAACCGTTTCATTTGGATTTAACAGCTCATAATACACCACTCCTCTCTTGTCCCACCAAATACTCAGGATAACCTTATCGCAATGAATATCTCGTTTTGGCTGCGATGGTCCCACTTGGCCTGGGTCGATGTAAGCTGCTTTACGTTTGGGGTTGTCGTAATAGACCCACTTTTCATCGCCAGTAACAATTCGATGCAAAAAACTATGTTTTTGTACTCAGCAAGATTTTTTTGCATGCTTCAATTCGTGCTCTCAATTGATTATCGGACAGTTGATGCGGGATCCATGTTCCTAGCTTTCGAATATTTCCATTTTCAAGCAAGAGAAATGGTTGTTCGGTCAATGTTTAACTGCATTGCAAGTTCTTTTTGCATTTGGCATGCATTTTCATCCAATAATGTGTGTAATTCGGCATCTTCAAACTTTTTTGGCTGAACTGGCCGTTCTTTGTTTGTCAAGTCGAAATAACCACTTTGGAATTCATCGATCGACCAATTGAAACAGCTTACTCTCGATGGAGCTTGATTACCATAAGTATCAGAAAGCAATCTGTGAGCTTCAGTGGCACTTTTCTTGGAATTAAAAAAGAAAAGAAGAACCCCTCCAAAAAACAACTTATCACGATCCATTTTAAATCGATTACAAAAAAATGACGTAATATGAAAAAATAACACTTTCTGCTCTGAATTAGATTGAAAATTGTGACAGCTACAAAATGCAATTGGAATTGCTCGTCAAACTATACGCAATCTCACCGCGCGCCATCTAAATGTCGAATCTAAGAATTATTTCACCCAATATATCAGTCTAGATTGGGATTCAAACAAGAATTTTGAACGCATTTAAAAAATTTGGCATTGAAAAAGATTATCAAAACAGTTAAAAGGTCGCGGAAAAACGGAATTTTGAAAAACGGGATTTCGAAAAGCGGAATTTTGAATATCGAGATTTTGGAATTCGATTTTTTGAAAAGTGGGATGTTGATTTCTGGATTTTGAAAATTGGGCAACTGGTATATCTATTACAATTGGATTTATTGTTAATTTTGCAAAATGAATTTCCTAATAAGCGACGAACCTAATTTTATTGAGTAAACACTCTAACACCTCTAACAACACTAACAGTGTATGACGAAAACGGTATGATTTTCTTGCAATAAAATGCTACGGCACTATTGTGGCAAGTCCCCGGGAATAGGGAACTGCAGGGAAAGAAATTATATGTAATTTTTGTTTAAGTATTTTTTTTTCGGCCTACTGAGCAGAAAAGTTTAATGTAAATATTTATAAATTGGGAATTATTTTACCACATTTAAATTGGCAGGGAGAGTTATTTCCAATTTAATTTTGTTTTCAAAAAATTTAACACTAGCTTTTTACGTCAGTATGCCGGGAAAAAATATTTTGAACAGAAACTACCTATAAATCCTTTGTTTTTAATTTTTGTTATCTATTTACCGTTTAATCGTAAGTGACCAAACGTTGAAAACTAGTGGCCAATCCTTGTGAAACCTTTAGATGTGGTGTTAAAAAGGCTGATCCCAAACTAAATATTTTTTACTATTCAATAATTTACATAAAATACTGTTAAATTAATCAGTACGAAATTTATAATTGCAATTATTTAATAAAAAAAATGTAATTAGCATTTTTTCAAATTTATTTTATTAATGTTAAATAAATATAAAACAATATTAATATTTATGCCTAAATTATATTACATGTGTGGTGTATCGTATCGTATGTATGTGTGTATATAAATTATTATTGATTTATTTTAATTTTGTTAATATAATGAGTAGATTTGAAATATATTTTTTATTGTTGTGGGCTTAGGTGTCATTCTTTACATATTACATATAAATTATAAAAGCTCTAAAATTTTAATGGTTTAAGCTTTATTTTATACTTTTATATAAATAAGCAAATTTTGGGTTTAAGCAACCTAATTCCCACAAATTTTATATTTTATAAATTAATTTTTCCTAAAATGTTCTTGTTTACGCAGACATAAATAAAGCTATTCAATTATACTAAATTTGTATGTTTCTTTTTTATGTTTCAGGTTTCACATAGACAAGCGATGTCAACATAGGTGCTCGTGGAAATGTTTTAGTATTGCCTTAATTTTGCTAGCCGTGGCACTCACAGCAATGCTGGCCTATTTTGCAAGTAAGTAACCAATATTTTAACATTATTTATTTCGTATTTTGTGCGATTAAACGTTTAGGTGAATGTAGGCGACCTATTCCTTAGAAATGATTGTGGGTAGATCATAAACTTTTAAAATGATTATTATATCGCTTGCCGACATCTTAATGATACCTATCCAAATATCGATTATTTAAAATTACGAATGCTGTTAGTTATTCATTTTCTCAGAAATAGTTTGTTTAATGACATTAATTATACACTTCTCAACAATGTGAATAATTGTCTGTTTTGTTCTTTTTACAATTAATATACACCACTCCCACCCACATGGTGCACACAAAACTGTTCACAATAATTATAAAGCTTAATCCTGTATTTACAAAAACATTATTTATAAAAACAAAACGACAACTAAAATGCATAAATTAATATTTAAATTACAAAAAGCGATCATTAAAATTAGATTATATGTCATTTCGAGCAGCAAAAGAACATTCACATACAAAATATTAATAGCAAACAAAACGTAACTCTTATTGTCACGTACAACGGAATTTAATTTTCGTCTGTGATGTTCTGTTGTATAATCATTATTCTACAAACAACACATTATCATTATATTTAACTTTCTAACACAAGTTGTGTGTGTGTGTGCTGTGTTCGAAGTCACAATTTAAACATTAATTCCGTTTATTTCTTTAAAATTAGTCCTACGAGTTTTTTAACCTTTTTTAATAAGAATTTGTTATTTGTGCGCTTTGCTGCAAACAAAACTAAATAAAAGCTCAAAATATAGATATAAAATATTAAAACCATACTGTGCCAGAGACAATAATCCCTAAGAAGAAAACGAAACAAGAAAAAAGCTCACAAACTTTTCTTGAATAATAAAAATAACAACTTTATCTAATCTTATTTCTTATTTATTTCTTATATTGAGATAGACCATACTCTTTATATTATACAAAAATTATATTTACAACAGACGAAAATATTATACAGACATAACTTAACTGACAATCATAATTTGTTTGTACAGCAAAATAAAAAATTTGTTAACATTTGCAAAAACTATACATAAAAATATTCGCGACATTTAGCATAATGTTTTATTGTTTATAATTTTATGTCATCAACATTTTTTTTTCCTCTCAGTTAAAATATTCAAAAAGCAACATAAAAAAATACAAACTGTATATATAGCTTATATAAAAAAAGTAGAGCGAAAAGCTCACAAAAAATGGCAAAACTTTTTTTTTTAGTTTTTTATTTCAAGTCATTAGTGTAGCAATGGGAATTCTGTTTGTTTCGCTATTTTTAAAATTCACTTAACCATGAGTTTGTTTTATTTTTTAGAGACATTTTTTAAACAAGCTGAACGAGCTCATTACAAAAATACTAAATAATGTATTAATAATTTAAGATTGTTTATAGGAAAAGAAATAACGGTAATAATTAATATTATTAAACACTAAAATATTCGCATCCGTACCTATATGATTTCCGGTGTCTTCATATATAATTTTCAACTATTTTGAATATAAAATCACGTTATAAAATTCTCACTTGCAACTACAAAACTATGAATTTTTCATCACGTTAAGACAATATATACGATCTAGTGTTGAAAAGCTAAAAACTATTTGATGACATACATAATATACAAAAATAATTTCAAATAATTCTGCAAAACAATGGCAAACTTAAACTTTATAACAAAAAAAAAAAAAAAACTACAGAGACAAAAGAATGTAAGGAACGTTTTTAAAACTTTTTACAACTGTCAGCTGTCATATAGTTTAAAAGTAGTGTTGCGAACGACTACTAATAATAATAATACTAGTTTATGTATAAGTTAATTTTTTAAATACGAAATTGTTGTCTACTGTATCGTTGTACCGGCAGAATAGTAGTATACGACGTACAATAGTTTTTTAAATTGTACTTAATAATAAATTGTTACACTTTTAGTTGTGACTTATTAAAAATTGTATGTTGATTATGTGCGAAAATAGGAAGTTGAATGACATGAAGTTGCCAGACACTCAGACTATGAAAGTTTGTTTATAACGATTTATCTTAACCCTCGCATTGTCGACCAAAAATTTATTGTAAGTTTACCTTTGCTAACATATATTTGATAAATTATTAATCCAGAATTACCATGATAATTCTACTTTATTATTTCTTTTTTAATTACAATCTAGTCGAAGACTAATAAGCAATTTTATTCTAACTTAAATTACTACATGTTACTGAAATTTAAGGGTTAATCCATCGATGTACTCCTTAGTTTTAATATTTATTATTTGATCGCGCTTTTGTTGTGCGTTAGATAAAGATTTATTTTAACTGATTTTACATTAACTCAAAAGGCTTTACTCTTTTGAGCCTTCTAACTAAATCCTTATTATCCAGTAGCTGGATGGCCTCTATATTGACATGGTGAAGTAGCCGTCGTTCATGACTTCTATGCCCAGATCTTTGTGGATGTCGCTATTTTTGACAAACCATGGTACATGCTTGGTACATCCTCACAGCTGTATACCATAAGTCCAGAGAGGCTTCAATACTTGCTTATAAAGCAAAAGTTTATTAGAGATAGGTGCGAGTTTCTTCCCAGTAACCATTACATTTGATTGTATTTTAATCTCAACTCGTCTCTTTTCTTTTTTACATGTGGTATTTCTTCATTATTTAAATAGACTGATTTGTGTACTAATCTCTTGTCCGTAAAGTCGACATGTACAGATTTGGTTTCATTTAATTTTATGCCCCATTTTTTGTTCATTTGTGTGTACTTGCTCTGTGGTGGTTTGTAATTTCTCTGTTGTATCTGGGTTGTTATCACGTACTGCCATGATAGCTGTGCCAACGGCGAAAGTGGCTATCGCGTTGTTCTGTGGGATTGGAATATCTCGGTTGTACAATAAATACAGAAGTGGCCCAAGTGCACTTCCTTGTGGAACTCCTGCGCTTATTTCCTTAAGGTCAGAATTTTCATCTTCTTGCTTAAGCCTAAAATATCTTTCCGTTGTATACGATTATACTATACTGTTATAACTTAAGTTAATCCTACCTAATTAACTTAAGTTTGTAGATTAAACCTTCGTGCCAAACCTTACTGCGGAATAAATTTTTTTCACTTCTAAAGTCTTTTCAATGATATTGGTTATGCACTATGATCACTGCTAAAACCAAATTGGTGATTCGGAATTAGGTTATTTTTTCCAATTATTAGTTTGAGTTTTTTTAATATTAACTTTTCAAGGAGTTTATAATTTTTAATAGTGGTGGTTTTCCTGGTTTGGGAATCATATAACCTCACCCACTTTCCAAAATTTTGTACCTTTCCTCGGTAGCTGCTTTATCATTTCTCCGGTAATCAGATCAAACACTGGTGCTTTTTTAAGTTCAAATTGTTTTTAATTTCGTTTGTTACTTCAGTAGGCGATGTAGGTGTGACGTCTTCGAGAATTTGTATTATGTTTTCATTCAATGTTTCTCGTAATTGACATTCATGAGGTTGGAATATATTTTCAAGTTGATTAGCAAATCCTTCAGCTTTTTCTTTGTTTTCCTTGCCCCATTTTCCATCCATTTTTCTGATTCGTCATTCGTCAACTTACTTAAGTAGAAATTAACTGACTCATTTCCTAGTTGTTGAATTTCTCTTATTAATTGTTGATTGAAGATTGTTAATCTTTTTTTGTCTTGTTTGGTGCCACTTGGACGCTTCGAGCTCTTGTTTGGTGCCACTTTTTTCTGGATTTGTGTTTATCCCTAAGGAGATTTCTAATTTTTATTGGATAGTTAGTTGATTTCTGGAGAACTTTCCCATACTGATTGTTGAACATCCGTAATGAACTTTCCTACTTCTATGTCCAGTTGATCTATAGTTTTTAAAGGAACTTTCAATTCTTCTTTATTCACGCTGTACTTTGGTTGCCAATGGTCTTGTTTTGTCTGTCCCCTCCCTCCACTTTCCTTTGCAACGATACATCCTCGATAATTAGCAGGATGGCCTCTTGTCCGCAGTTTACATACTTTAGATGAACTTGCGGATTGTTTAGCTCACTAAACACATCTTGGATGCTTGACATCTTTTGCATTGCGGAATTAGTTTAGGCTTTCTAAGTGGTTGAATTTCCACTTTGCAACCAAATAAATTAGTGATCTTATAAATTTTAGTTATATATATTTACGTCACAGCTGAATGTTAGTAGAAACATGTCTAGCTTTTTTTTATTTCTCCAGCTAATTTTGTTTATTATGCTGACTATTTTAAATTGTTTTGATGACTATTCATCATTTCATGACTCTGATTTATTTTCATACGTGTGAAAGATAAAAGAACCTTCGTTCAAGTTTTCACTACGTTTTTATAAGCATTTCCGCTATTATCTTAGATGCTTATTTTATTTTGGGTCATCGATTTAGTGATGGATGAATATTCTGAAAAGCCTGCCTTAAATCTATCATAGAATGCATGATCATTTTAACATCATCTACTATGATAGGTGGTGGGGGAGGTATATTTTTATCCTTTTTGACGTTTTTCGTAACCCTTATTTGTGGTGGTGACGGTGTATCATTTAACGTTATCTTTTTATTTTTCCTAGAGCTACCACGAATCCATTCTCTTTCTTTAGCTAAGACGAAAAATGGGCAATAATAATTAATCTATTGATCGTCCCAACCAACGAAAAATTAAGGAAAAAGGGAGGAGGTGAATAGTAGGTATGCGATTAGTCATCGGATGAGTAACAAGATTCAAGGTATATTGAAGTACATTTAATTACCCGATGTATTAGTCAAATTATTACGAACGTGAGAATAGAAAAGGGCGGGGTCTGTAGTTTGTGAGAAACGAATCTCTTTCTGTCCGTTAACTATATTTTGGTTAAGATATATGGATTTTCGAATTTCTAAGATTCTAAGGTATCTAAACGTCTGCCTTTGGGTTGTATATGTAATATGTTTAAATTGTTCAAGCTAGCTGTATGATTTTCTAAAGTTAAATTGTTATAGAAAGTTGATTGATTGCAACCAGATAAATGTTCTTTAGCTCTAACTCCAAAATTCCGCCCAGTCTGTCCAATATAGGAGAAGAATCATTGCAATTAATCCTATAAACACCAGACCGGGACAGAATTTAGTTCTAATCCGATGCACAAACAACATTAAAATCTGCAGTATAAAATGCTTCAAGTAATTTGTGATAACTAAATTTTGTGTTTTTGGGGGAAGAAATTGTACCGGCACAACGTTGATGAGACCATCAAAAAATTAGAAACAAAAAAATTAATATGTCGCTCTATCTGATAAAAGAATATCGGTGCGAGTCTAGGCATGTTCTAAATATGGCGCAATCCCCCGACTTTATCTTTCCTATAGTTATGGATTAGAGCTTTTCTGACCACCCAGATATTTTACCTATAATCACAATATGTGTCCTGTGACCCGCAATGTCTTGAATCATATGACGACAAACTCGGGCATAAATAAGGGAATGCTGAAAATCGTTTTACTGCCTGAGTTTCTAAACCCCAGGTGTAAATGGATGAACTGGGGTGGGTGATAGAATCAGACAGGATTGTGGTCACAAACTTCTGAAACCTCTCTCTGAATGTTACTTCCCCTGTGGAAAGTTTACGAGCAATCAAAACCAGTTAGGTGGTCTGCAGAACTAGGAACCTATTAGGAAGTGCGCGGGTGGATTGATAAGTCCTTAGAATGAAACAGTAATCAATTGTTTTTTAAGTCAAATTCACTTTACAACAGTCTCCTTTTAAAAATTATTTAAAATATGCTTTATCAATCTCCTCAAAATAAGCTGTAAACCTTTTAGATGAAAGTATTTATTCACTACAATCACGACATTCATTTCTTCCATATTTAAAAAAAAAATCCAAAATCACTTTACAAATTTTTATGACATTTGATTGAGTATTTTCTTAGTTAGCTAATATTCAATCAAATGTCGTAACAATTTGACAGCTTTCATTTAAAAGAACGCACTTCACGACACACAAAAGAAGTTGTTACTAGTGTCGCATAGATGGCGTCATTCTAAACATTTATAAGTCCACCCTTAGACAACTTTGCAACGTGTGCTGATAATGTTGCTATTGAGGCGCCTAAGTTGAGGCAACCTTACTTCAGTCGTTGTAACAGCTAATGGAACAGTTGATGGATTTATCTGTAAAAAAAGGTGGAATATTGCAATCCAGTGAATATTGATTACCGATCTTTATTATAAAAAGATCTTTCAAAAGAGCTAAGACTTTAGAGTTAATATACCAGAGAAACTATTTTCTAAAGCATTAGATCCAACCATTTAGCAGAAAAAGTTCTACTTCGTAAAAACATCTACTGCAATCTCAACCGATTATGTGCCAATATCAACTCCGATATCACTGTATGCGCTAATTGCTCAACCGGCACAACCGGTCTCTGCCGACACATGGTCTATTTATTATCACAACTATAGTGGAATGCGATCCAAATCATCAAAAATATCATTTGGCCTACTGAGAAATCATGTTTGATCTAAATTTGTATAATGTAGGAAATATTTTTTCCGTATCGAAATTGGATAGAAAAAATATTCCCAATTTAATTTTGTTTTTAAACAATTTACATCAACTGTCTACCATAGTATGCCAGAAAAAAAGTTTTTGCAACAAAAATACTATGAAAATATTTTTCCTAATTCCTTTTTCCCATAGGAAAGCCAGAATCGACCTTCTGGAGAGTAACGAGTTTGAGATGTTGGCAGTTAAACTTGGTTCCAATGAAAAGCAAGCAGTATGCAAACTAGCAGTTGCGGCTGCTGATTTTGATTAAGTGAGGATTTTGAGAAATATTAAACAGTCTAAAATATGACTTACTGTTAAAGACGATCGTGTGCCATTTAATAGTGATCTAACCTCAGAATTCTTTTATTGACTCAATCTATTCACTTGGACTAAGACAGACTAACAACATCGAGAACCAGAGCAGCAACATTCTTTTTTGAACATTGTATTAATGTTAATGTAAATTTTAATTCTAGTGAGTCTTCCACTAGAAAATATTAATTTGAATCGACATCAAATGGGTAGTTGAACGCTTATATTGATCAGTTTTATAAAATAATGAACTTGGCGATTGAACAATTTATTCCTCGTTCGTCTGTGGTTTTGACGGCACGCGGGCCATGGTTTAATCGTTGCCTGTCTGGCTTAAAAAATCGAAAATATATAAAGCTCATAAAAAATACAAATTGAATCCATTTGTCGTAAATGATAAAATTTTTTGTGCGATTCTTATATGATTCATATATTGTTGAGATCAAATCGAAAAGGTCTTTCAATTCTTTGACTGTTAGTCATCCACAAAGAATGACTGACATTTATTTAAGATTTGTTCGGCTTTTCGCACAAAATATTATTTGAATGGCATTTATACAATGTTTTCTACTTTCCTAGGCATAGAAAACAAAGAGGCCATTTACTCACAATATATTAGACCTCAATTATGTATTTGAAATCGAAAATACACAGCCGAGTGGGTCGTGTAGACACAAATGTTAAAGTGCCGCCATTTGAATTATCATAAATATTCATTTCAGATATATTTACCTTAAAGTGGTCCAAAAATCAAATCAAATAATAAAATAAAATTTTTACAAGGCTCTGTAAATTATTAATGATTTTTCTAAAAGTACTAAGTTTCTAACTTAGGTAGATTTTAATAAACGCATCTTCGGCTAAAATTAATTTTAAAATTATCAAAAATTATCAACCAAAACTCACCTGTATTTTTATGGTACAGCTTTATGGTTCTGTCGAATTCCTACCAACAAAAATAATTTTGAATTATTGTGCTAAATTTTTAAAAAGTTGCTAAGAAATTAAAATAATTACATTTCTACTTTGAATAAGTAAGATTTTTAAAACAAGTACTGTACGAAATGTGTAGACTAAAGAAATGTTGTGTAAAAAGTTCAATTGATATAGCTAAACCATTCGATGTTGAATTATGTACCAGGAAGCTTTAAACTTGTATTGAAGAGAAAAGAAACATTAAAGATCGATAATTTATGTCATTTCTTGTTTCGTTTGTTTTGTGCACGGAATTTCGAATACGAAGTTATTTGTATGTAGCACATATAAGGAAATATTTTTTGTTTTTTAACAATTTTTCATTTCTATTTCCCTTTTATCGATTTTTATTAAGTTTTCCATCCTTCGACAAAATGAATACGACAAAGTTTTCTTTTTCCAATTTTTGTATTTCTTACTTTCTTGTAGAAATAGATAAAGGAAAAAAAAAACACAGAAAAAAATTAAATAAATATAAATTTATTTTGAAATGGGTCACACAATAAATAAATATTCTACACAAAAATACTATTTTTGTTCCAGAAAGTTATACAAACTACGACAATACACATAAATATATAAGGAACATATATATTGAATTGATAGAATCTTAATTTTTTTTCCATTACACAAAATAACCGGAGAGCAAGAACACAGCAGATCGAAAAAGTTTTGCAAAATAGAATATCGATAAATCGTAGAAGCAAAATAAATAAACAAAAACAACAAGCTTTTTAATTAATTTCTAAATATTATATAATAAATATATGTATGTGGTATTTTGAAAGTTGGCAATATTTAATATTAATTTTTGCTTATTCATCGCATAAAATATTCCTAATTATAACATTTATATCTGACACTATTCATCTCAACAATTTAAAGTTGATATAATATAAGTTAGTCGAAGCCACAATTTTACATTTCGTTCTCAATTTACTTCTAAAAAAAGAACTTTGAATAAAAGCTTATTTCTTTCATTTTCTTTTTAAATATAATTTTATTAATAATGTACGAAAAAATGTTTTCATTTTCTTTTTAAATTTTCGTTTTCACGTTTTTTAATAAAATAAAATTGAAAAAGAAAATACGAAAATAATTTAAAAGTTTTCTTTTTCCGGGCGCTTTAAATTAAAGGGAATATGCACCTACAATAAACGATGAAAACGGAAAAGTTAATCAAAATATAAAATTGGGAAAATGTTGGACAAAAAAATTAAATTTACTGTAAAATTTAAATTAATAATAGTCAACCTACTATTTTTTCAACGTTAACAAAAAATTTTGATTTAAAATTTATAAAGCTTTTCAGAGCTTTTTTTGTTATATACATATATACATACGTACATACATATAATATTCAAAAGCACGAAAAATGTTATATAATTTTCATAATTCTACTATTGTCATTATATGTAGGTATGTAATCGTATAGAATTTTTTTTCTTGCTTTTTGTTTAAATGAAAAATGCTAGCAGCAGATTTTTTCCCGTTTTGTTCCGAGTTTTGTATTCATATTTTATGAAAAAAAAAAAAAAAAATTTAAATTGTAACAGAAAAATTACATGCATAAATGTCCTTTCTTTAATAACAATATAATAATAATGAAAACCCGTAAAAAGCGGAATGTTAAATTTGTCTTGAATTTTCCTTTCGTGTTTTTAGTAAAATTTGCTTAAAAAGCTGACTTTGTATTTTTTGTTGTACAATACCAAGCATTTAAGTAGGGCGCCTTAATAAAAAAAAAACTGCTAGAAGTTATGATGAAAATATAATCAAATGAAAGTTATAATTCCTGAGCTTCGGACTTCTGGTTACTTACCGAATAATGCTTACGCTCTCTCCAAATGTTATTGAAAGCGAGTACACATGTTCCATTCAACACTGTTTGCGAATTGCTTGTGCCTGTGCACGTTTCATTAAATGTTGTAAATAATTTTTTGTTATTTTTTTATACATTGCATTAAACTGCACGTTTGCACGTTTCATGCTTAAAGCTTATTTTGATTTAAATAGAAGGAACATATTTTACGTTACTACGATTTGGCCCAATTTTTTTTAAAATATATAACTCAGTCTTGTGTGTCTACGCGTATGTCGGAATTGTTTACATGCTGTTGTTGAAAATAGCGTAGACAGTTGATTTTTGAGTAGAAAATGTTGATAATTCGTCGATAATGTAGATTATTGATTTTGTTGCTGTTTTTCGGTAGGGTCATCAGCTTATAGTTTTTCAATTTAAATTTGGATTTATCTATATTTGTCAGGTAAAAGTAAATTTTTACAACACAAATAGGTGATAGGGGCATTTAAAATAATTCAAGATATTTTAAATCAAATAACATAATTATTATAAAAATTTGCAAACCCTAACGTCACGTATTACAATACTAGTATTTCTAATAGGATAAATGGGGAATTTTTTGCTGTCAACTCAGAATTCACAATTCTGTTGGAAAATATGATAAATTTGAATAATTATCGCTTATCACTCGGTAAATTATCATACACCAGTAGCACCCGTAACTGTCATACCACGGGCCGTATTCTTGAAATCAGTGGAAATTTTCCCAATCGGAAGACAATTTGCTTTGAAATTCTCTTTATTATTCGAATTTTTCGTCGGTTACTTTAATCTTTTTTTTATTTTTTTTTTTAATTAAGAAACACAATTTTTCCCTCTACTAAGGAAAAAATTTGGACTGGGTAAATCGATTCGAAATTATTATCTTAGTAGGAAGACAAATATTAGCAAACTAGTGTCGCCTGTTATGAACATTGTTGGAACGAATCCTTCATTGTCAATTTTAGCTTCCAATCCTTGTGCAACACATCATAGTTGGGGTTACTAGAAGACTTTACCGATAAATCAGTTTTTTGATTAATTTAAGTATTTTTGGGTGTGCTTTGGCCCAAATTAAACAAAACTGAAAAAACGCGGCCATAAAACATTTTTGTGCACTACTGATTGTTTTGTGTGGTTGTATCAGATTGAATTTTTGTGATAGCTGTGATTAATATTTTCATGAACAAATATACCGGTGGGGACCTTTTAATGTAAGCGATTTCCATTTTGTGAAGGTCAGATGAAATTTACATTTGATTCGATATTTATCAATTTATTATCGTCAATTGATATTTATCAATTTATTATCGTCGCTTGTTTCTCCTGGACCTTTTTAACTGGAAGTATATTGCTTGGGAGTGGAGCAGTGAGCCTTCTGTCCAATTTTGGCATAATTAGGTTTAGGATGACAGGAATGATCAATATTTGTCTGATTTTTTTTTGTCAGCTAGAGCATACAAGCAACATCTTTTTTTCCCAATCACTCCATTTTCAGAGCATAGTAACACATATTAGGTAAAGCCGTTATGATTAAATTGCGAAAGTGGTAAATGTTCGAATAAAATTTGGAAAAACTGTTTTACTGATCCAAAGTATTTATTAATGAATTTCTCTTGATTTCTTTTCGATTTGCTGCAACCAGTTCCCTAACTTCCATAGAGTAAACAACATGTTGGCGCATTTCCCTTGAACTTGAGGGCATACTACTCCAAGCCGCTTTTATGCTGTTGTTCGGTTGTTCTAGTACTTGGTACCTGAAGATTAGTATTATCATCAAATAGTTTCTGGAATTTCTTCCAGCAGGTTTTGTTATTGGTTTGCTAAGGTGAACTAGCTTTCTTAACAATCGGTGCGCTGATAAAAGGTATTTTATCCGACAAAATCCCCTCGCTGCTTTTTAGGTATACGTAGTTTCCGTCAACACCTGTGGTTATGAAAAATTCTTTGAGATCGAGCATTTTGTTTCTTGTTTTTTGGTCTCCTAAATCAAACTCGCAACTGCATAGTTGTCTAGCTACAAACAGCTCTCTTCCGTTTTTAGGGGACTCTTGATCCCGAGTAAGTACAGGTTGGTTGAAAAGTATTGAAAGCAAAAATGAAAGAATGTGAATTTTTTAATAAAACAACTTCAATACACTTATTCCAATGATCCTCCAATAATTTTATACCATGTCTGTAATGATTTTCCGGAAGTTCTGCAAAATAATGTTCCACGGCTGCAATAGCTTCACCATTCGACGAAAAACGCTTTTCACAAATGAACTGTTTCAGTTTTCTGAAGAGATAGTAATCGCTGCGGGAGCCAAATCTGGTGAATATAGTGGGTATTCAAGCAATTCGTATTTTAATTCGTTCAATTTAGCCATCGTCAAAAGACTCGTGTCAACACGTGCATTGTCGTGATGAAAAGTTATTTTTTCTTCTGTAAAGCGGGCCTATTTCACGAATTTTTTTATCCAACTGGTCCAAAAGGTTTCAATAATATATTCAGAATTAACTGTTCACTTTTTTTAAGATAATCAATCAATAAAATCCCTTTTGCATCTCTAAAAACTGATGCCATGACCTTCTTTGCCGATCGTTCTGACTTCACCTATTTTGGAGCTGAACAACCAGCTACACTCCACTGTAAATGTTCTTGTTTTAGTTTAGGATCATGGTGGTAGATCCAAGTCTGAACCATAGCTATAAATCTACGCACGAAATCGGTTTTATTCTGTTTAAAACGCTTCAAATTACGCTGAGAAATTTGTTTTCGATTCAGTTTTTGTTAAATTGTTAACGAATGCGGCACCAGTTTTCCAAGCAGTACTTGGATCTTCACAAACAATATTACAGACTTGCTCAATGGTTTCTATTGCGAGGTTCATCTTTACCGCTTGAACGACCACGTTTAAACTCTAAAACCCATCGATGCACAGTTGGAAACGAAGGAACAGATTCTTTAAACACTTTTACCATTTTTGTCTGAATTTCTGTACGATCTTCGGTTTTTTCCATTGTAAACGAATACACTGACACCTCAACTTCTAATGCCTTGTAAACAAAGGATGAATTGGTACCTTTCGATCTGGCACGAAATAAAAATTTTTATGTGTTCAAATGAAATGTGAAATATTAAAATAGCGTATAAATTTTGATTCCTCTACTGGTTAATAGATGGCGCTTTCAATACTTTTCAACCAACCTGTATTTTTGCAGTAAATTCACCTCCCATTATGAAACTTGACTCGAGTGATTTAAATAATATGCAATATTATTCCTTAATTAAATTAGATGCCTTCTGTTATAAATATTTATTTGTGGTTAGAGAGCCTTGCTTATCTAACCTGTTTCTTAGAGCATTTCTCTTATTTGACTAGCCGAATGTTAATAGCTTCCATGCTTCTCAGTATCCTTTGGAGCATTGTTGTACTTCGGCAGTGCTCTTCGAAATAACTTGATTTGTCATTACCACTTACGAGTATAGTTTTGGTTCATCCGTTTTACTACCATGAAATTTTGGTTCCTCTTTGGTTAAACTTTGGTTCATTTATTATTCCGGTATTCCTGGATTTTGTTTTCGATTTTTCTCTGTTTCGATTTTTTTTTCGTGAGGCTTACAGCGTTTTCTATTTCATGACCATTTTGCTTGAGATACTCAATAATTTCCTCTTTTGCGCAGGTTTAGTGAAGACCACTAGCCATAACTTTGGTTTGACAATCATTCTTATCCTCGTAGGTTAACCGTTCATGCCCCTCGGAATTAAGCTTTGGAGCCAAAGCTGTATAGGTTTTAGAGTCTGCAACATCAATTTTCCTGGCATCATTGTTTAGAGATAGCAGTTTGTACTCGCGTAACCTCCACCACGGTGATTTCTATTTTCTTTTAGCTGCGGTTGTTGTTCTAGAGCTAGCTGTTTCTTGATGATTAACTGGCTTCTAGAAGCCTCATATCAAGTTGATGGTAATGTTGAAATGAAATGGATTAAAGTCCCGTACGATTGCAGGTTTAGGTGGCGTCCTCAATGCTGCTTCACATGTTTGAACTGCTGTTTTGAGTTCTTCATTCTCTTTCTTTGAAATTGTAAATTCCTTTCTTTGTCTTAATTGGTCACGGAGTTCAGCGATTTTCAGAATTCATTGGCCCCGCCTCCGAAGAGTGTGGATTTTGCAGCATCTCTGCTGCTGTAGCACCTGAGCTATTACTTTCCGTATTTGTTGGTGAAGTTGGTTCACACCACAAAGCCCTCTGGGTACTCTAAATAGGAAAATATTGGAAATGTATAGAAAAAAGGAAAACTTGCTTGTTCACCCCCAACCGCTTGGCACTCCTCGCTTTGTAAGCATGTCAACTTTCACTTGCTCCAGTTTTGTTGTAAATGATAGTTATTTATGTGCTCTAATTATCAATGTGTAATGAAATAAATAGAAATCAAAAAACACTATTGTATCGACAGAATTGATGAATATATCAATCTATATAACTTAAATATATGTACGTGTACGTGTGTGCGAATATGCTTTTCAGCCGCTAAACCGATCATCATGAGATATTTACCTTGTATGATTTGCATGCCGAGCATGAAATCGAAGAGCTGATTTTTTCAAACTTTCGTGTCCTACGTACCTCCTTTTCTGGGGTTTTCATAATAAATCGGACAATTTGTTTGCCGATTTGTATCATATTTAGTACAGGTCTGTTCAATGAAAGTTCATTCAAGCCAATAACAAAAATTTAGGAGTGCGAATGTTGTGGCCAACGCCTGACTTTCTTTTACCTGAACACTCTACTTTCTTTTGATTTGTAAAGTGAAAAATTAAACTTACTGGAATTTCAGTCATTATTCAAACTGTCTTGAATAATCAAAAATAGTTATCCCTGCTTAAATTTCATAAAACCAACACATAATTACTAATTTAATCTTTAAATTTATTTGAGTCTTTTAAAATGAGAGCTTGAGAGCTTTTTACTCTCATCGAGCTGCCACTTTCAGTATACTGGTACCAAGCTCCTATGGAAGCTGACATTTCTGGGGCACCAATTTTGGCCAAAAATCACTGCAAACTTTCGATTTATTGAGGAAGCTTAAGCATGAAGTTTCACCCCGATCAGTTAATCCGTCTCGGATGCAGGGAAGACATAGACATTTAGTCAAAAAACTGGAGGTAAAAAATGTTTGATTGATATACAAAAAAACAGCTTTTTGTCAAAATTTGACCTTTGCGCTTAACAATAAATTGATATTAACTGATAAATTCCAAACTAAATCTTTTCTTAATCTTTTAAAAATCATAGTTGATTTTTTCACAATTGATATAAAAGTAAATATTGGCAAAAAAACGAAAAATCACCTATAAAAGCTGCCTGTTGTCGACCGGAACCGATTTCGGCCGAAAATCACTGGGATGTCCCAATTTGTAAGAAAAGCTTACGTATGAAATTTCATTCCAACCCATCCATCTTGCCTATATAGGGCCGTTTTGTTGTTGAAAAACAGTTTTTTGCTAAAATTTGATATTTCCGTCCTCTGTTTATTTTAGTGGATGGAAATTCTAATGCAAAGGTTCTTGTTGAACAGACAGCTCCCCTTACCATTAAACTACCACTATCAAAATCCCGTTTAGAAAAGTACTTTGGCTCTATTCTAACGTCTCTCATGGCTCATCAAGATTATTATTTTTTTCATCCGAAAAAAATCATCTGTAATTGAACAATGGTTAGTTATGATAAAATCGGATAGTTATCAGAGAAACAAAAGAAGTATTTTTTTAATTACCCAATCGCGTTGTATGGCAATAATTTTGGTACTGACATCATTTATCCTGTATTTCAGATGCCTAGCAACTTTTAAACACCAGTTGATTGTCCTTCGAGACACATTTATTTTTAAGCTCGCTTTTCAGACGCTTAACGCTTTTAAAAGATTTACTCGCGCTTTAAACAACGCACGAGTTTCGCGTGAACTCATCTTTTTTGGTCCTCTGTTGTTCCTTAATTAACCGAATTGCCTAAAAAATTACCAATGGTAACATTGCGATTTAATTTTTTCCCGATTTGTCTAACCAAAGAAACGTTCTTCAGAAAGGCCTACTATGATTATAATAGTTATGAAACAAGAAAATTGCGCCCTTAGTCACCATTTTTTCAAAAATAAAAATTTGAAGAAACAGGGTAAGTTCGCTAGAGTTCCACTGTAATTGAAACTTTTACAGTTAATTTTACCGCGCCATTTCCACAATTCACAGTACATATCGTTCACAGTATATAATCTGCACGTTGCCAGTTCCATATCAACTTGTACATTGACTTGGAAGATGGACCTGCGCTCAGTTCTGGTTCTTACTAATTCGTTATTCGGTTTGCACATCTTAAATTGGACCAACTTTTGCCTGCATATCATTTGACGATGTTGTTACTGATCCGAGGTATTTACTCTTCTCCACACTATCAAAATTATGGCCTCCTATTTCGAGATTTGGAAAGATTTTGTTATTGTTGATATTTTTTGTACAATTTGAACTAAATTTTTCGAATTTTGAATCAAGTTACTTTCAAATTTTCGATCAGTTTTTCTAATTTTGCCGGATGCATTGAGTTTTTTCATATTTTGGAAGTTAACATTAAATTTTTTCAAAACAGATAAGATAGATTAGTTATCAATTTTGGGGTCATCAAACCCATCAAAATGGGTACTATATTTTTTGCTGCAGATGTCACTATTTTATCATTTGTTAAAAAATATATTTTGAAAAAATACCAAAGTGTTTAAAAGTATGAATATTTTTTTCTGTGAGCCGAAAATATTACACCGAAAGCATCAAGAGATTATTATGACAATTTCGTAGGAATATTTGTATTTTTCACTGGCCAGTATACCTGGCATTTTTGCAATCATTGAACGGACTGATACTTTCGCCATTTGTCTATCTATGATCTTCTTAATTAACCAAAAAGATTTTGTTGCTCAAGAAGGTCGAAATTGAATTACAAGTCCGCCCTTATCGGAACCAAATATCATACCAAATGTACGAGCCTAAATCCAGCTCGAAATGAAACTCCCTGCGATGTATTGTCAATGTATATCAGCCACATGACGAGGTTGTATAGAGTCAAGTTTTATTGTCCGCTATAAATCCAACTACAGATAAATATTGAGGTATTTTTGTGGCTCTGTGTGGATTAATCGTGACTAATCATTCCTTGACTTGAAATGCTAACTGGAATGCATTTTTTTAATGTTGGTGACATTTATCTTCCTCTGTTCTAACTCTGTCAATTGAATTGATGGATTACGATTTGAATTGATATGATTTGGTATGCTTGGATATAATTTTATATTGATATGATTTGATACGATTTGATATGATTTGATATAATTTGATATGATTTCATATGATCTGATATGACTTGATATGATTTGGTACGATTTGATATGATTTGATATGATTTGATATAATTTGATATGATTTGATATGATTTGATATGATTTCATATGAATTGATATGATTAGATACGATTTAATATGATTTGATATGATTTAATCTGTATTGATATTGATTTGATATGGTTTGGGAAGATTTGGTAAGATTTAGTATGATTTAGTGTGATGATTTGATATGATTTGACATGATTTGATATGATTTGGTAAGATTTAGTATGGTTTTTTGTGATTTGATATGATTTGATATGTTTTGATATGATTTTATATTGATAAGATGGTTTCATACGATTTCACATGAATTGGTATGATTTGATATGATTTGATATCGTTTGATTTGATTTGATATGTTTTATATGATTTGATTTGAGTTGATATGGTTTGATACGATTTGATATGATTTGATATGATTTGTTATGATATGATATGATTTGATATGATTTGGTATGATTTGATATGATTTGGTATGATTTGATATGATTTACTGTTTGGTATGATTTGATATGATTAGATGTGATTTGATATGATTTGTTATGATTTGATATGATTTGATATGATTTGTTATGATTTGATATGATTTGTTGTGATTTGATATATGAGTTGATATAATTCGATATAATTTGATATGATTTGATTTGATTTGAAATGATTTGATATGATTTGATATCTTTTGATATGGTTTGATATTATTTGATATGATTTGATGTGAGTTGGTATGATTTGATATGAATTCCAAAATTCAACTAAAAACAAATTAACCTTGGTTATATCAAATTAATCGTGCCAGTTTTGTTTTTTGGTCAGATATTAGGAAGAGTGGACAAGTGGTTAAAGGTTCGGCATTTGGACCGGGAGGTATTGGGTTCGAATCCCAACAGAGGCTAGATGCAAATCGAATTTTCATCATCGATTACAATCGGTGATGTTAATAATCACAACTAAGACCCTCTGATGGAGTGCAGGATTCAGCGTCGACTCACAGTCCATGTCAATGTACAGGTTGACATGGAGCTTGCAATGTGCAGGTGGCATACTGTAGTTGGAGTAGGTGAATAGGTGAATGGGTTAATGATGTAGCATGAACGCGTGGTATCACAATGGGCCAAAAATCGCCTAAATGTCAATCATTGAAACCTAACCTAACCTAGGGAGAGCGGTTGATTCTGAAAATGTTCAAACCAAAATATTTATTTTCTTAGTTTGGTTTTTATTTACAGTTTATGGCAAACCTCAATAGTAAAGCTTCAAATTTTAACCTAAATGGTTGTGCCGATTCCTTTACAATTATAATAGTTAAATAAACTGTGCAAAATGAAATCGGATCAGGCATTCAGTCTGTCATTATAATAGTTGTATCAATTAAATTTGATTTTCCATTACAAGAAACTTAAGTTTTAAAATCCCAAAAAGGCCCGTTACATCATACTAATGTGGTTTCTGTGTTGCCAGTTTGACTTGTTCAGTTTTAGTTTTTCCATGTGATAAGCAGAAAATCTCGAAATTTATGAAACTTATTTTTTAAATACCTAACTAATTTTAATTATTTTTGTTCTGTTTCAGCTGTGAGTTCTATGAAACCAACAATGGATTCATCAAATTGTATTCTAGTCCAAGATGTTAAATCATCAACACATGATCAAATTACACAAAATTCTGATGGGTCAACACAGCTGCCAACAGAAGAATCATTACAAACGAGTACATCAGATCATAGCACATTTACAACATTAAATAATCAACACTACATAAATAATTTAAATAGCAATGGTATTGTGAATAGTAATGGTGGATTTTATAATAATATACCACAGCAAACACAATCTCATCAAGATTCCCAATTTATAGCGCAACACCAGCTACAGCAACCCCAACTATTAGAATTACGTGAATTTAACGATTTGCATCAAGCAACAATATTACCATATCAATTTTGGAATTCGGAGTTTCGTAACAAGCATCCCGCCTTCATCCGTTTCAATTTTACATTACCGTGGGGCGCAAATTTTGCTGTGTACGGCCGACGAAATGTCGCGCCCAGTGTGACCCAATACGATTTCGTTGAATTTGTGAAAGGTGGCCGAATCGATAATCGATTAAAACGACGAAAACGTTCGCTAATCAATACCGAATCATTCGACGATAATATTTTTAACGATATTGACGATATTTATGAGTCCGCTAGTAAAATACTATCGGACTCGGACGAACGACGATTTTCTAAAACACCGATAATTATCGAAAATTTTAATGCGGACGAGGAGGCGCACAATAAACGTATTAATCAGTTTATAAATCATGAAATACATTTTTCACCGGAAGAAGAACATATTATATCGAAGCGATCAGCGGAAACGATGCCAAAACTAGACATGGACACAATGATGGTTAATGTTAGTATATTACAGTATTTGGATACGGGTCGATGGTTTTTATCTGTGTACAATGATGAACTACTACCGCACACTGTAACCCTAATTGTATCAGAGGCTGAAGGTGTTAGTACAACGTGTCCAAGTGACTGCTCTGGACGAGGGTCTTGCTATTTAGGCAAATGTGATTGCATCGATGGTTATCAGGGTGCTGATTGTTCAAAAAGTAAGTAGGGCATAATAAATTTAATTCAGACTTTGTGATTAAATTAAATATTCTGTCATTCAAATCATACGTAGTTAGTTTCAAAATAGAGAGTATTACAAAAAAGGGTTGATTTTAATCATTTATAAATTATTTTAACCTGTCAACCTAAAATATTTTGCTATCAATCATATAAACGACATTTTTTTATGTACAAAAAAAAATTGTAAATCCTTTTATTATTTTTTTTTGTTCCGTACCTAATCCCTTATATACATAATTTAATCGAAATTAAAGGATTTACAAATTTTATTTTATATTTTTTTCTGCTCTAGGTGTATGTCCAGTGCTGTGCTCTGCCCATGGACATTATGGTGGTGGGGTGTGTCACTGCGAAGAAGGGTGGAAGGGACCCGAATGTGATGTACCAATAAATGAATGTCAAGTGCCTGGTTGTTCTGGTCATGGACGATGTATCGAAGGTGATTGTCATTGTGAACGTGGTTGGAAAGGACATTTTTGTGAGCAACGTAAGTAGAACATTAGTATAGGATTGCGTTTCACATACATATAGAAAATAATAATTTTCATGTTTGTTTTACTAATTTCCTCATGTGTAATTGGTATTTACCTATATATATTTAAATTAACATGTTTCAAGTAATTTTCATGTAATTTTGTATTTTGTTTGATACCGCCTTATTTGCTTTTGTCATAACCAAATATAGTTTTTGTTTTAATATTATATAAAAAAAACCATTAATGACGTAGAATTGTTATCAGTAAATTATATGCTAATTTATATGTTAAGGATTGCTATCTAAACAAATCATTCTCTTTAGGCTACAAAATGTTGTTATGTATTTGCACATTCAACTTGGTATAAATTGCAGTGCACCTTAACTGGTTTCGGAAACGGACGTCGATCGATTCAAGAACTTCTACTCAATTTACGCTACATAATATCTATTTTTTGTATCAAAAAAAAAATTCAATTAATTTGGAACCCAAAAGAAAAGTTTTCATAATCAATTTTAACAATCAAAAAGAAATTTAATTTTCACACATCATCCAATTTTCTTTTACCTCTACCTTTTCTATAACTACTCAAACAAAATGAAAATTACAAAGAAAATCAATACCATTTTTCTACACATGGAAAATTATTTTAGTTAATTTATAAATTTGTATAGGTTTTACTTTTTTTTTTTTTTAATAATCATCAAAATTCTTTCTGTTAACAAAATTAATTTTACAGCCGACTGTATGGATCCATCTTGTTCTGGGCATGGTACATGTGTAAATGGTCAATGTTACTGCAAGGCCGGTTGGCAAGGTGACGATTGCAGTATTGTTGATCAGCAAGTGTATCAGTGTTTACCTGGTTGTTCAGAACATGGTACATATGATTTAGAAACAGGTACATGTGTATGCGATCGTCATTGGACTGGACCCGATTGTTCACAAGGTATATTAATTACAAAATGCTTTTGCTGTTTTATGTTTTATTTTTGCATTAAATAAATTGCTACTATTTGTTATACTAACATTACCAAATCGCATATATGTTTTAATAACCACAACCTAAATATATATATATATAAGTTATATATGTTTAAGCCTCTTTTTATCAAGCATACATGAGTAGAATAACAATAAAATATAAAAAGCTTTTCGTACATTATGTATCATTAATTTAGACAAAAACTTAAATCGTTTGTCATATTTAAACATTAAAATAAAACATTTTATTATTATCAAAATGATTATTGTTATAATAAATTATTAAAATCATTTCCATATACACGCACTCAAATCATATTTTATCATTTTCGCTAACTCTAAAGTAATTTATATGAAACTTTTGTGATTATAAAACGAAAACATGGAAGCAAAAAGGAAAAAAGCTCTTTTTCAATTTTATATATAAATAATTTTTATTTCATTCAAAATTCCGCTTAAAAAATATAAATCGGAATTTAAATTTCCGTTCGTTTTACACACATATACAGCAACAACATAAAATGAGAGAAGAAAAATCAATTTCATTTTTTTTTTCTTTTTTACTATCATTTTTCATCAATTCTTTTATTATTATTATTTTATATAATATTTTTTGTTGTTATCAACGAATTTCCTTTCAAATACAAGAACAAAAAATTAATTCGTTTGTTTGAAGTAAATTGTTCAAAGTCATCCATAAATTTTAACACACAAACGAGAAGAACTTAAAATTATGCCTGATTGAAAATTTCTTTGGGAAAATCTTTATTTTCCTCTATACATTATATTACATTCCTTTTTGCCGGAAATAAATAAAACGTAAACATTTATTTACTCAATATTTTGTTTTTCCTTATAGCTGTTTGTAGTCTTGATTGTGGTCCGCATGGCATATGTGAATCAGGACGTTGCCGTTGTAATCCCGGATGGACAGGAAACTTATGTGATCAATTACCATGTGATTTAAGATGTTCCGAACATGGTCAGTGTAAAAATGGAACATGTGTTTGTTCACAAGGATGGAATGGGCGGCACTGTACATTGCGTAAGTATTTTTCTTTATATCATTTAAATTTCATAATAATATTTTGGTCTGAAAACTTTCATGTAACTTCTTCGATATTAAGAGATAAAGTAGTTTGTAGGTAAATGTTTAGTCATATTAACCGTTTTATGTATGGTCGAACCAAATATTGCGACTACTTAGGTGTCAATAATGTCTAGATACTCACTAATTTTCCAATAGATAGGCAGCACTTAAAAAAAATTAAATTGCTACAAATTTGCAACATAACGAAATCTGACCAGTCACCTCTATAAGCATCAATAAAAATGCCCATAGTTACAATTTTAATTCTTATTAGACTAGGTACAGACATGTAGATTTAACAAACGAAATTTTGTTAAATACCGCATTTTCTTAAAGATTGTTATGCAATCCCACTACATGACACAATGGATTTATCCATAATAATATAAATGCAGAATAAGAAATTGGAGCGGTGTATATGACGTAGCTACCCTTAAATAAAAATACAACTTACCGGAATTTGGGTAAAACCTGTCCTGTTTAACCAAAATTCTCCATTCCCGCTGAACTTCAGAAAACCGACAGTGACAACGCTTCTAGAAAATTTAATCTTTAAGTTTATTAGAATCTTATAATTCTTGGGCGGTTTTCGTAAATGCTTTATTTATCAACAACATTTCACAAATTAAAAAACCTTTTGTGATAGCTTCCATTTCCAGTTTTCAACTAACACACAGGTCCCTCTCTCACGGTGATCTTTTGCCGGCTAGATCTCCAGGGTAATGACATGGGTCGTGGGGAACTAGATGCTTGTGTGCTCCTGGCCTACACCGTGGAACAGAAAAATCAGTAGCAAATAATAAAAACTGGAACAATTTAATTCGACCAAAATTCGTCATTACTTGAGGAACTGATAGAAATTTATTATAACCGGGTGTGCCCATCCAAGCCCAGCTAGTACTTATGGAACAGACACCGAATGGAGTCGCCTCTCTCACGATACCGACTCGTATAAAAATTTAGTAATTCATTTTATTTATAAAACTACTTCCAAAGGGGGAAAAATTGGAGGAAAGAAATAGATCGACCGAGTGAAGAAATAAACCAAAAGCTGTGATCCAAAACGTAATGCGATTATTTATGATTTTTAATTATTGCGAGACCAACGTGCACCGAGCGCGCGACAAGTAACCGTTATTCGGCGCTCGATTACAATATTGAAATGCCATGTCATGCCATAGCGCCACGCCTGGACCGTTGTGCGTCTTCCCACCGTAATAATAAAAATTTACCGTTGGACGTTGTTTCGCCAAAACCGTTGAATGAAGTAGCCTCACCTGGCCCTTAGATTTGTTGTGCCGTGATTGAAAAAAGCACCCGTTGCGGCACATCCGCCGTTATTTAAATGTGATTGGCCACGTTGTTGTGAACCATAGTTTGGTTGTGTTTTATCTCACCAAAAATCCGTAAATTCTACAGTATAAACGTTGTAGTAGCCTAACCTGGCCACCCGTAAATGATTAGTTGGGCCTTAAACGAAAAATATTTTTGCGCGTCCTTCGCCTCAACCGAAGATAACTGTTGGGCGTCTTTTCGCCAAACCTTGAATGAGCTCACCTGACCATCCGTTAATTTTGGACGTTGTCTCGTTAAAATACCGCCAAAAGGGATAACCTCAACTGACCACCCGTTGAAAATGCAGTACTCCGTTACTCATGTGACAAGTAACCGTAGACTTGTTGCAACCGTAGATACACGGTGCCTGCAAAAATGTGGTGACACCTGTTGAGTATCTAGTACTCTTTAGTTTTATTATTTGCGACTTCAACGAAAATGTCGTATCCACAACACGAATTCAAATATTTATAAGTTTCGCTTTTAGATATACGTTCAATGATACACCGAATCCCACTCTAGCGTACCATAAAAATTCACTCACAATTTAAGGATGAACACCGGGTGTAGAAAATGAACACCCATTATGATACAAAAGAAATTAAATAAAATTCTCACCGCATTAGGATTTTATTTTATAAATTACAAACTGAATAAAATGTATACAAATTACAATCCGACTCTTTATATTTATTTCATTAAATTTTAGTCACAAATCGAAAAAAATAACACAATTTTTCACCGAAAAATTATTGTACCACACCTCGTCAATTTTACAAAAGAAATTCTACTTGACCGTTTATTTTCAAACAATCAAACTCGATTTATTTTCTTACCAAAAACCAAAACCAGACCAGAAAAAATTTCACGATGGAACAAATGACTTCAGTATTGCTACTTTCTCACAGATGCCAATGCCGGCACTACGAGGCATAAATCAATCGATTCAAATGAAATTAAAATCCAGAATAAAACTGGAAAACAATGTTAGCACCATGAGGTCGTAACAACTTCCCAAATTATGAAGAAAAAAACTGACGTATAAAGTTTAATACCGATCAGTTAATTCGTCTAAAAAACATTCCCGCTAAAATTTTGGTGTCATATTTCGTAGAAAATCTTATTTAAAATATTTTTGTTTAATTATTTGGGAAAAACTGCCGATACTTCTCAGAATAAATGATAGTATTCTGATTTTCTCCCCACATCACTAGGATCATTGAATTTATGGATACATCTTAACTAAAAAGTTTCATCCTGATTATAATATTTCACAGTCAATCCGTCTGGGAGAAGTCGATTTTTTGTTTAAATCGGGTTTTTGTCAAAAATTTGGAAACAACGAGAAGATCCGAGAGAATTCAGGTTTCACACTCAACGTCACTATGTCCATAGGCTGATGATGCAAAGCCATGTGTTTGTTACACTTCGAACAAGCGAGTGGTAGTCTTAACAAACCGCATTCCAATTTTATGTAATAACATAATAATAAACCCTTAGATGTCGATTGTTTTACACGTGACTAAGAACTTTCACTTTTTACGCTATTTGCCGTAGGCACTTGGCGAAACACACTTATACTTAATAAACTCATTTTTATTAATCACTTGTTTTTTGTTTCGCAGAATATTTTGAATAATTTTCCAAAAAGTTTAAAAAATCACTCGATCGATTTCGACTTGTTAGGTCATCATCAGGAGTATCTACGAGTAGATACTCCCGATGATGACCTAACAAGTCGAAATCGATCGAGTGATTTTTTAAACTTTTTGAAAAATTTTCAAAATATTCTGCGAAACAAAAAACAAGTGATTAATAAAAATATGTTTATTAAGCGTGACTAAGAAGATTTTAGGAGCCGAATGTACTTTTTACTCAGTCCACATAATTCTTCTTTTTAAGTGATCTCTTTACTCAATGCTGAGTAAAGAGATCACTTAATCAATGCTGGGTTTGGAGCCAGTTATCTTGTTTCCTAGACTACATAAGTGTCTAGGGGACCACAGCAAGATAGCATCAATAACAGGTCCAAGTTAGCTAGGAATAGGACCTGTATGACCAGTACTAGCGATGCTGTATGGTTTCCGAGATTAGAAAGATCTCAGTTTTTTTAGTTTAATTATAGTAGTTTTTGGCCCGTCAGTGTACCGTATATATTGTGCATGACGAGGAAGAGAGGCCTTTTTCGGTATTTAAATCCGGAGAGAAATTTTTATGAAATCTCATTGTTTTTAGCATCAACTTCGATAATTGAACAATTTTATTTGCGTGATTTCGTTTGGTCAAGATGGCTGGATTGGTCTATGGGGTTTTATTTAATTTATTTAATATTTTTAGGTTGACGGTCCTTAAACCGGCCCTTGGCCTTTGATATGTAAGTCCGAGGGTGTGATCCCTCACAGCTCTTTAATTTGGTCCGATTTTCAAAATGCGGTCGACGGTTATTTTTTAATCTTTCGAGTAATTGGTTCATCATTGACAACTACAGAGTAAGTGATTATATTCTCCATTCGGTAGGGTCACTGCGTTAGTACAGTTTCGTCACCGAAAGAGACCTGCTATTTAACTTATTATTAGCCTATCCTTGAAAGGCTTGAATGAAGCACTCAAGAACCGTTTCTCTAACTTGTTTTTTGATTATTTCGAAACTGATTTCGAAAATGAAGTGCCTTGTTTATCAATAAAGATACGCAACGATATTTCTTTATTACGAAATAGATCGTCGATTGCTCAGCTCGCGTAAAGCGGTCTCTGTGGATTTCCAAGTCTGTAGGCATGATGACTGAGATTGAAAGGGTATCGTTGTAGTGTATTGCATCTGATATGGTGATTCAGTATTTCCTCCATGGTTTCCGCCGGCTGGATTCCACCGGCTGCCTCATCACTTGAGCCTGATTGGTTTGTAAGCTTGCCCTTCGTCCTTTTCCAAAAAAGGTAGAATTTTTTTAAATCAAACATGACAGGTGTCATGTTCCATAGTATCGTGATAACTCTCCTAATTAGTTTTGGACCTACGGGTTTGGTGCCCACTGCAACAGAACCTCTTATGGAGTAAAATGTTATCTTGGTCAGCCATCTTGGTCATTATCGAGGCTTTCCCCTTTAGATCCCTTTAATTCTGCTTGACGCAAAAATACCTAAATTACGAACTTTAATTTTAATAGCTTTGTACCTCCTTTAGTATGTAGAGCAGAAATGCGATCAACGCAGTAAGTATTAAAAAAACACCATAGTTTACAATCACGATTTTTAATTAAATGTTAGTGATTTTTATCTGACAATCATATTCCGTAAAGGGACTTTGCTGCCTGTACTGTTGGTTTTCATCCCTCACGATCCTAAAATAGCGATAATTTGACTACAGGTTTGACACTATTATTTACACCGATCTTGTTCGGTGTCGTCGCTATAGTCTCTATCTTCCGTTGCAACGAACCCCGACAACTTATGAAGCCCTTTGGGCTACGGAGCCTTTTTGATCACAACAAATTCGATTGAGCTGAGAAAACTTAGCATTAAGTTTTTATATGGGCTTCCGTATATATTGAAAATGCTATGATAAACTATTTTGTCTGTTCCAAGGAATTCCAAGGGTCCTGGACCAAGAAGCACGGGGTCGTCTACATACTCAAGGATATGGCCTATATTAACAAATATACAGTTCATATGTTGTATAAATCTTTTGATGGCGTACTCGTGCAACGATATAGTTTTAGAGTACGACTCCCTTCTCACGATTTTAGCTATCTATGCATGTTCAAAATCAATGTAACTGGATGAATGATACTGCTGTAAAATTGATAATTGATTTAAAAACCACTCAAATAGTCATCGATAATATCTTCGGTTGTTTAACAAAGCTATTTCACGCTAGTTCTCTCAAACCTTATAGTCGCCAATTTTATGAGTCGAATAGATGAGTTCAGTCTCCCGGTAGTTTCCCATGTTCCGAGATTACGATGACTGGATCGTACAGATGAGACGAAAAATTTTGGAGTCCCTGTTTAACCTTCATGTGAGTGAAGAAAAAATATCTTAATTTGAGTGATTAGTACCTACATGCATTTTGTATGGAAACTTATTTTTTAATCGCTTAATTTCTGATATTAACTTCGGAACTGTTGTTTTGAACTCATAATTCCCCATATAACGTTGAAGTTGTTTTTTTTCGCCTGTTTTCAATTGACTTGAAGATATCCAGGTGTACATCGGCTAATCACGTTCCTTATTCGAACTTTTAAAGCTAATCCGCGTGAAATTTTCGACGCCTTTGTTGCAATGAATGTAGCAAAGTGCAATAATCCGAACATTTTCTGCATGTTTCATAAATTTTTGGTTCGATTTTAGTGATCGCAACCTGGAAATTGTTCTGCCTTTCTTAGCAATCTATAACATGTGGGGGAGGTCAAATATACTTCATTAATCATAGTTAACGCACAATGGTTAACAAAATGATAAAAATAACACAATTTTATGTTCACGCTATTGCTGTATAGAGTTTAATTGAAAGCTTACGGCCGACTGGTTGTGGAAATTGGTACACAAGTACTACCAAGAAAATCTCGTACAAATCAGAGCATGAAGAACTTGTGCGAAACAGAAAGATATCACGTGATAGCCCGCAACCAATCAGAACTCAAATTAAATGCTCCTAACTGTTTTATACAGGGCGAAAGCTCTCAAATCGAAATAGGAATCAGATTTCCTACCATATGACAACTACCAGCTAATTATGAGAATAAAATGAAGCGTGATGGTTTTCAACCTCCAATCATTACATTAAGCAAGGTCGACTTGCATTTCGCCTGTATAGATAATAATTTGAGAACAAGGCTATCTTTCAAATTTCTTTAATAAACATTTAAATAAATTTTTGGAACGAATTTTATTGATTATGAAGTTTCTGGGAGGTTTGCGAAATTTCAAGAGTGGGGGAGAGCACAGTGTCAGAAAGATCAGTAAAATTAAAAGCAATGCGACACAGACGAGAAAAACATGTATTCTGTACACTATTCTTCTAAATATCTGTATCTGGACTATCCTGGAAAAATATTTTTTCGAGAAAACTAATTTTTCCTAACATATTTCTTTGAAAAAAAGTTTCTTGTCACACAGACAATAATTCCTTGAAAAAAGAAATTCGATAATTTTTTATAATTATTCAATAAAAAATTATCGAATTATCATTCTTAGCGGCACCTTTAGCAGAAGAACTTGTTTTCGAGAATTGTTTTACGAAGAATTATTTTTCGATGAATTGTTCGTCACAACTATTTTTTTTTAAATTGACAGTAGTTGGTAGGTTGCTATGTCTGTATTCTAAATTCAGTTCGGACAGTCGACCACAAACTTCATAAATACTCTTTTAATAATTTATTAATTCAAAAAACTCAATTTATATTTTAAACATCTAGTAAACTAGAATGCAACTCGATATGTCTTTCGTCTTATCCTATAAACCGTATACCAGAGACAAAAATCAATAACGAAGATATAGAAAATAAAAATGATTATGAAAGTTGAATTAAAAAATTTATCAGCTTACAAAAAAAAAATTAAATAAGTTTACATGAATTTTCCAATATTTGACATAAAACCTTATAACAAGAATATAATTTCTGTCAACTTAGAACTTTTCCAATTATAAACGAGTAACACACATATACCAGCATATATAAAGTAATAAATATGTTTTGAATAAATTTTCCTATTTACCATAAAAAAATAAACTGAAATATTCCAACGACAGTTGACATGTCAAAAAGAAAAATCGCAATTCATGAATTTCGTTTATGTATTGTATGTCGGAGCTTGGACAGAACATTTTTTCCTATATTTGTATTTTCCACATAATAAATAGAGAAGACAAATTGAAAAACTGAAAATTAAAATACAAATTTTGTTTGTCATGTGGTATCGGAAATCCATATACATATACATATCAGGGTGCACAAATTTTAACGAAACTATAAATTTTCCAGTTCAATTTTTTCAGGACTTTTGAAATCTACAAATAAATAATTTTTTCTTTTTTTTTTTTATTTCTAGCTGGATGTGAAAACGGTTGTTCACGACATGGGCAGTGTACGCTAGAAGACGGTGAATATCGTTGTGTATGCATTGACGGTTGGGCTGGTTCTGACTGTTCAATACCATTAGAAATGGACTGCAAGGATAATGTTGACAATGATCGTGGTAAGTTATATACAAGCAGATTTTTATTTATTTTCTTAACTGAAATGGTAAATAGATAAAAAGAGCGACAAATAAACAATTATTCGCCCAAAGTTCAATTCGTATATCGGAAGGCTTTAAGTTTTTATATTTGTCGATAAAGCGTACAAAACTAGATAAAAAGTTAACGAATACAATTTTTGTTTTATTTTACTAAAACACACACCTAAAGCGTATAACAAATGAATCTTCGCTTGTTGTGTAAAGCTTTATAGTTTCAGAAACTTTTGTATTTTATAGTTAAGCTTTTTCTATAGAATTTATTTTTATTTCAATTAAATAGTTACTCGTATTTTTCTACGCTGTTTACAAATGATGTATCTTGTACGTATATACATACATCAACAGTTAAAAGCTTTTTGATATTGAAATCAAATAAGCTTTACATTTGTTTATTTAATGAAGAATTTTCAAAACAAATACGATTTAATACGATTATGTAAATTTTTGCAGTGTCATAGATGTATTACTTTGTTACCTAATTTAAATTTAGCGTTGGGAAATCAATTTATGTGTTATGATTATACCAATAATTGAGCTGCTTTGACTTATGTCGGAGCCACCTATATATAAGAGCCATGACATTCCGCCATTTTTAATCGTAAGTTTTAAATACATTTTAACTTTAGTTTATATTTTAAAATTCAAGTACTTTATTTATTCGTATGTTAAGTTAATGCAATAATATTTGAATTAGGTGTGACTCACAAAAGTTTAGTATTTTCGTTTAACAGATTTACTTCTCACACATATGGTACATAACATAAGTAAAGAAAACCAGAAATTAGAGTGTTCTAGTCAAAAACTTTACATATTGTTCTCCAATATAAAGATTCGTTACACAAATTTTGTGTTAATAATTCATTAGATTTTAAATCCTATTTCAATTTTAACATACCACGACAATTTGTTTTTTTTTTATATAAATTTTTTATATTAAAGGAAAAATTTAAGCATATAAGTATGTATACCCTTTTATGATCTTTATGAAATAACTAAAACCAATCGATAGATGTCTCTACGTATAAATTAATTAAACCGAGAGAAAAAAATTAAATATGCCCCGATACGTTCAAAAATTAAATGAGAAAAGGAATATTGAAAGGAATGGAAATTGAAAATCGACATTTTATGTCGAAGACTATGATCTTTGACTATAAATGGTAGTATACTTGCACAGACGATATGATTTTGTATATATTATCTTTTTTTCGTGAATCAATCTCGGTGGAAAACTGGCAAATTCTAAAAAAATATCTAAAAAAATCCATTAAGACTGTACCAATTTTCGATAGGTATTATACGGCCATGTTGAATACTATTTTTGACAGCTGTCATTGTCATTCCTGTTCAATAAAGTTAGAAGTTTTGTAAAATGGAGAGATACATATTGCAACAAGGTTTGAAATTATTAAAACTTATTATCAAAAATAGTGTTCTGCCAAACTTTTCGTCCACTTCGTGTTATTTATGGTGTATAATATAATCGTCCTCCTGAACGTACTGTTCATCGAATTTGTTGATAGATTTGAAAGTAATTATGCTTCGCATAATGGAGCAGTATCAAAAAGACAAAGAAATGCCGAAGTAGAGACGTACACTCGAATTATCGAAATTCATCATTCACAATAATTAGGACTGCCATATGGCACAACATGACATATTTTACGTAAAGACTTGGCATATAAGAACCAGTTCAAGAACTGAAGCCATTGGACGTATGTTCTGTTTTTCATGCTGGTAGTGTCATCCGTCCTTATTTTTTCCGAAATGAGCAAAGACAGCAAGTCACCGTTAATGGAACACGTTACAGATCAATGATTAATGATTATTTGTTCGAAAACATGGAGACATCAATATCAATGTAATTTGGTTACAGCAAGATGGATGCACCGATTTGTTAAAAACAAAATTTAATGAAAAGATTACCCCATGAAATGGACGAGTGAATTGGCCTCCTAGGTCTTGCGACATCACTCCATTGGATTATTTCTTGTTGTAGATATTTCAAGTCACTTGTTTATGCTAATAAACCGACATCAATTGACCAATAACAAACAAACATTATTCGTGTTATTGGTGAGATCGGGCAGATTTATGCGAAAAATTGGTTTAAAATTAGACTGAAAGAATGCGTTATGTTCTTTAATGGTTTTCTAATAAGAGTGTTGTGACTTTAAAATAAAACCCTAAGTGACTCGTTTACAGTAAAACCAATGACAAACAACTCGACTAATTGTTAGGTAACTGTTAGGTAATTGACATATGACTAATACGTCGGATAATTAAATGTACTTCGATATATCTTGCATTAGTAATTTTTTCGTATAAACAACAGATGGTTGGGACGATCAACAGATTAATTTTTATTGCCTATTTTTTGTCTCATTTCTTTTCTGTTTATTTCTACTATATATAACTTAATTATTATTTTTGCAAATCAGCAGATACACCTGATGATGGCTTAACTAGTTGAATTCGATCGAGTGGTCTTTTAAACTTTTTGGCCTAATTTTTAATTAAAATATTCAAAAATTAAATTTTTTCTCCGAAATTAAAAAAAAACATGTGTTTAATAAAATGTGTTTGTTAAGTATCTTTGAGATTATTTAAAACTCTAGTTTTGCATTTTCTATCTAATTTATTTGATATTGTTTTGATTGCTAATAAAATTCGAGTTTTATTCGCTGCTTTGTAATTTTTAAAATAAGTTTATGCACTGCAATTTACGGTAAATCAATTTAATTATTTTTTTACTAACCTTCACGACTAAACAGAAAGTTCAACTATATAGCCTAACATTAAAATTATTATCTCTCTTTAATTTTCACGTCCTATGAAGGGATTTTGCCGCCTGCACTATGGTCCTCCAGTTTCAACATCCTAATATGCGTAGGTCTTGTTCGACGTCATCATGCCAGCGCATTCGGGGTCTTCCTCTACGAAGCTAGTTGTTGGTTGAACACGTTATTAGTCATCCGTTGTTGTCTATACCTTGCAGCGTGGCTGAGCTATCTAACTCGATTGGATTTGATGAATTTACTGGATTTATTTGAAGAATTTAACCTCGTGGTTCATACGAATTCGATATTCGTTGTTCGCGTAGAAAACTCCTTAGCCGGCAGCGATTCGCGCTTTTATTTCTGTCTTTGCTTATCAATAAACGATGTTATAATTGATCCACACTATCAAAATTATGGTCGCCAATTCCGAGATTTGCCATAGAGATGTTCCTGGGTGTTGCTAAACATTTGGTTCACCTCCAAAGCAAGTCTTCTTGCGCTGCGATTGCGCAGTATGAAACTGTCCAAGATATCATTAGGTATTTCTCCAAGAAGCACGATTTTATCTGCATATTCAAGAATTGGGTCAACTGAAGCGCCAAATTGAACAGCACAGGTGCGAGTGCAACTCCCTCTCAAACACCAGATGTAATTCCAAAGGAGTCTGATACAGTTTCTTCAATTACGATTCTACAGACCCATACACCCCGCCCCCCCCCCCCGCTCCCTCTCCAAATAAAGTGCACATTTTAATATTCCAGCTCTTCAAATCATAGATGGCTCTGCTTATGTACTCATATTATGATTATAAAATTGTTCAAACACCAAAGTAAATTATAATATCATTGGTAAATAATTTTCAATTTTTATTTGTCCCTTTTCATTCTTTTATTAATTCCACCTTGAATTATCCCTGCCAGTTTAAAAATATGGTACCAAGCAAAGCAAATTTCACTGAAACAGAGCATTACACTTTCTAAGAATCAAAATCGCAAAGAATCATTTTCCTTCATCTTATTTAGTTAGTAATCCGGCGACACTTTACTTTATATTATATAAGAAACATTTCGTCTAATCAAATAAAAAAATTTTGAAATTTTTATAAAATGAATAAGTTTATCATAAAAATAAATTATGTTCACCTTAAAGATGAAAGAGTTTATTGAAATTGCATTTTGTTAATAATTTTAGTATTTAATTTTGTTATCAAAGCAATTTTATATAGAAAGTGTTTTACGTACTGAATTTTTAATTTCTGGAAAGAAATACAAAGGTATGTGTACTCGTATAAATATTAAATGATGAAATCAAGACTGTATTCGGAGGATAACAAGATTGAGTCGTTTTGTAATCCCATTAGGTTTTGAACTTCAATTTCCCAAAAGATATCAACTATAAATAATATAGAAATTCATGGTTGTATATCTATGCTAACACACATATTCGACCCGATTCTTCTGAAAACCTTGTTTCTAACAATAATCTAATTTACAAAATATGTATTTGCAAGAACGAAAATCATTTAATGGATTAGCTAGGAAAATCCTTTAATGGATGCATCCGATTGGCAGGTTACAACTAAATTTCGCTCGGATTTTATAGTTTTTATTAAAAGCGGAAATATAACGGTTTATCGCCCTTAAAACAGACCCCATTAAAAAAATATGTTTAAAAAGACTCCACCTCTTAAAATTAAAATATATTTTTTTTAATTTAAATACTTTCCAATTAAAAATTTAATCCAAATTTGTTTACCGTCAGAAGTAAGTAAGTAAGTAATAGGGTAACACCGTCAATAACGGGCACTCTTAGTGGCAAATCTATGTTATTTTCTTTAGAACTTTAATAAAAGTTAATATATTGTTAATATGTTATTACCTAATTCAAAATCTACTTTCTGGTGGAATAGAGAAAAAATGTATGTTTTGGGTGGATGCAAAAGGGAAAAGGCACCAAAAAACCCAATAACAAGGCTTTATAGATTCTAAAACCGTCTATAGCATTTTAATCGCCTAAGTGTCTTATTAAACTTATTTTCCTAAATTTAAGGTCAAAACTGTATTACCATAAAACTGACAGTGTCACATATTTTTTCTTTATTCTAGTCAAAAAAAAAATTAATGAAATAAAGAAAATTTACTTTTCAAAATTTTACAAGTCTGATTTTGTTTTTTGTTAAAATTTAATTTGATTTGAAACAGTTCAAAACTGTATTTCCAAAATTTTATATTTTTCCGATTATATATTTCTTTCTTTATCATGCACTGTATCCTCAAACTTATATTCTATTTTCTAGTTTTGAGAATTGTTTGCTCTGAAAATATATGTATAAATATTTGAAACAATTGTAGTAATTTAAACCACTTCCAGAATATTCCTGAAAATAATCTTCTTATCGTAATATCAGATATAATAGTATCTCAATAGTTTTCTTAATATCCGCTAATCAATCACTAAGACAAAAAAATTATTTCCAAAACAATTTTTTTATCCAGTCACATCACTAATTTTGCTTTAAATAACAGTGGCTCCTTGTGTACAGCTCACCCGTATTTATATGACGCGCTCTTTATTCCATATTCTACACAAATATTTGCAACGGTTCTATTCTACACTATACTGCTATACAACTAAACGGTTATAAAACTACTTCTAATGATTAAATTAAGATGTCACTATTGGAGAAATGTTAGTAAATTTATAACCAGCCTATGCTGAATTAATGTCCTGCTCAAATGACCAGTCCGCTAAATTGATACCCACCAAACTAAGCCTGTCCATCTCGATACCATTCAACCTCGCAGTTACTCTCTATAGTCCATTTCATTTCAGCTTCATCCTCAATGACAATCCACTTTGTCATTGCTTGCCACTCAGCACGGCACACATTTCCCCCATACTCGGCCTAAAATAGCCATCTCTCCCCACCAACGTCTTTATTGACAAGCATTTCGTCGGTTATTTTTCCGCTGTCATCCGATCCCTCACCACATGGCTGTGGCTCGCTAGAGCTCGCTACCAGTTCTTCCAGCAACCTTGAGGTATATAGTATCTTGCCTAGGCCAGTATGCCCTCCAAGGACTTTCAATATCCTATCCAACGGACTCCCATCCGATCCTGAGTGGTCCACTTCATCAGTCTCAACTTTGTTCTGGCCGGCATTCGTTTATGTTATGAATCACTATCCGGTTCAAGCGTAGCTGGTACAATCCTCTTCCCTATCATCCGAGAGCATTGCCGTACCTACAACAAATTTCTAATTTTTTATACCGACATCATCCATACTCTGCACTCCATGTCCGATTTTTTTCGTCATCTCAACACCTCGAGCATAAGCATTATCACTTTCCTGAAGTTTACTGCATAACGCAGGTTTTCTGACGATCCCCGTATACAATCCACGCAGCAAAATCAGCGAAATACCCACCAGGCGATCCAACGTCATTCCCGCTCACCATGAACTCCTCCAGACGGCACACTATGAGACGTCGATCGTTCATATGGTTGGGGATCCAAAATCCCAATCAGTTTGCGTCCCTCTTCTTGACGTATGGCCATATGAATTGTGCATCATTTTCGAGGTGGCTCAGCTGACTCTCGTTATCTGCCGTCTCCTCGCCACCACCCAATTGCACAATGCCCAAATATTTTTCCCAACCAACAGCAATTCCAAAATCTGCCCTTAATTTTTTGATAGCCTCATCAATTTTTTGATTAATTTTTTCCGCTGCTTTCTGCGCTGCTTTAATTGGAATATTAATTCTAGAAGTGTCAAATCTGGGGGAGGTCTAAGCATCTTGTAATACTCACAACCCGCCCACTGTCACAAAATTAAAATAGCAATTCTCGTAATTATTCCGGAATATTCCTGAAAATAGTGAAAATAATTTTATGACAACTTCCAAATACTAGAAATATTCTGTAAATAAAGGCACCCCTCCCCCCTTTAACAATCTTCAAAGACTAACTCATTGCGTTCATCGCACCCATATTTTTATACCACGCTGAATATTCCAGATTCTACACGAATAATCACAACCGTTCTGTTTTAGACTACTGTGCAATAAAATTACCTGTTATAGCACTAAAATGTTATTAAACAACTTCTAATGTTTTAATCTAAATGGCACTTTCGTAAAAGCCATTATATTTCTAACCTTTGATTAACCATACTGTTAAAGTTAGCCGACACGCTCCAGCCGAAAAATGTCGATAATGCAGATTTGAAAACCAATGAATTAAAGTTATTACTCATGCTCACACCTGGGAAATTTTTCAGGTTAATTTTCATGAAGTCCGGGAAAATTGGTTTGAATATATCGCACACACAAAACTGAAAATTTCTAAAAATCTACCGTTTAAGTGCCATGGCTGGAAAAAGATTCCAAATGAAAGGTCTTAATGGTGCCCACACCTGTGTCGACATGACGTAAGTATCACTTTTTTCGTTTCGATGCGTTTTCGATAAATCTTACTTCTATTTCACGTCAATTTTCTTGTGAAGAGTCTGGGGAAATTAGTTTGAATATATCACATACAAAAAGTTTGAGAACTTTTGACAATTCAACGTTTGAAGTGTAATGGCTGGAAAATGATTAAAATGAAAAACCTAAGTATTTAGCTACTCTTGTAAGAAAATTTCAGGTTTCGGTTCGATATTCGGTTCAAGAAAGCATACAAACAAACTATTGAAGTTAGCAGAAAAACTGCGTTATCGACATTTCATCCGGAATTTTATCAGAAAAACTGTTGTACCGACATATTGAAAGAGACGCTCATAATAATATAAAAACTGCATTATCGACACTTCAGCCGAAATTTCGCCACAAAAAACTTTTATCGACATATTGCGAGGGAATCAATAATAATATACTATAAAACTGCGTTGTCGGCATTTCGTGTGTAATTTCATGATTAAACTGCATTACCGACAAAATCGTAGAATGAAACAAAAACTAGAAGATTCTTTTAATAAATAAACTAAATATTTTAATAAGTTTTAAAATCAATTACAAATCGGTTCTGCGACATATCTATACATTGGATAAAGCCACCTAATTAATTAGCTAAGCTTCTAAGTATTATGATAATTATAAATATTGTATAATTATAACTTATAACGTGCCTATGAAAATCCGCGAACTTCTCATAATTTATTTGTCGTGTAAACGAGTTAACATTTTAGGCTCAGGCGTACAAACAGAATATCTATGTAAAGTTTGAGGCCAAAGTTTATGTGTGATCATAGTTATATATCCGAAAATCCTCAACCATGTCTGAAATCTTCTTTTCTCATGAAATGATCCGCATTCAAAAAATCTTTAGGCGCATTATTCATTTGTCGTGTAAGCGGGACATATTTTTAGGCTTGGGCCTGCAAATAGAATATCTATACAAAGTTTGAGGTCGAAGTCTATTGCAATGTTAAGCAAATTCTAAAATATTAAAGAAGAGAAAACGATATTTCAGTCATGTTGAGGATTTACGGAAATCTAACTATTATCCCCCATAAACTTTGAACTGGAACTTTACATGGATGGATATTATCTACTACGGCCTGAACTTTTAAATTGTAGCACGCTTATAAGACAAACGAATCTCGCTAATTTCGCGAATTTTCATATACAATATTTTCATATATAATGTATTTGAAATCTAATAGACATAACCTTAAGAATTTACTAGTACATTTTAATTTATATACACATTTAAATAAATTTGTATAATTTTATCGATTTACTTAATTATGTTTAAGCATTTTGTTAAATAATTATTTTATTTTCCCCTTAACATTTGTCGATAATGCAGATTTCCAGATAATGCCTATTTTCAGACCAGATTTTTTCCAGATTTGGCCATGGTTAAGACATTTCATTTGAATCCTCTCCCAGCCATGACACTGTAAACGGTCAATTTTTACAACTTCTCAGAGTTTGTGTGATCAAGATATGTTCAATCAAGTTTTCCCGAACTCCTAATATGAAAATTGGTCTAAAATTGTTTCCAGCTGTGAGCATTAATAAGGCCTTTCATTTGAAGCCATTATCAGCCATGATTCTTTAAAAGATCAATTTTTAGAAATTTTCAAATTTTGACCTGAAACTTTTTCTGGGTGTGAGCATCAAGACCTTTCGTTTGAAATTACTTTTATCTAGAAATTTTCAAATATTTTGTGTGCGATATATTATGCAAACGAGTTTTTTTGAACCCACCAAATTAAAATTGACCTGACGTTTTTTAGATGATGTCCATTATTCACTACTTCATTTAAAATATTTTCTAGACTTGCCATTAAGGAAGCATTTCCCATCTTACCTCCCTAAACATCTAATAAAGCACTTACAAAAATTTCGAATGAAAAATTCCTATTTTATTTTTCTTAGTGTTTTTTAGGAACAGCAAATTAATATAAATCATTAATTTCCGACTTAAAATTTGTATCTGTATTATCGACATTTTTCGGCTGGAGTTTGCGATGGACATGTTATCGACTGTCATTTTCGTTGAATCTGCATTATCTGCATTCACACAATTCAATTTTTTTTAAATCATTGTCTCTGTTACTATAAAGTTTTAAGATTAACTTTTAATTTTCTTGTGTATTTTATTTCATAAATGATTGTCATCAACCTTTAAACATAAAACTGTAATCTCGTGTATTTTTTTTCTATTTTTAGATGGCATGTCTGATTGTTCCGATTCCGAATGCTGTTCGCATGCCATATGTGCCGAACACATTATGTGTATCGCCTCAAACGACCCCGTTGAAGTACTTCTACGTAAACAACCACCTTCTGTAACGGCATCGTTCTATCAACGGGTGAAATTCTTGATTGAAGAGAATTCTGTTCAATCATACGCCCACATGGATGAATACAGCGAAAGGTAAGTCACATTTTTTTAATATTTACTTTAATTATATTTTTTATTTATATTATCTGCGAAAAGAAAATAATTTTTTTCTTTTAAATTTTTTTTTTTATTATTATTATTATTAATTTTCAATAATAATAATTATTCCTTATTTGTAAATATATTTAAAATGATAAAAATGTATATTTATTTTACTAACAGTTTTAATATTTTAATACCGAATACATAATTTTCTGACAAATGTCTTTTATATTTTATTGTTTATTTCATAAAAATAAAAAATACATTAAATATTAAAATTATTTTTGAAATAAATATAAATTTATATAGATTTTTTTTTATACAAACATAAATGAAAACGAAAATCAAAGTACTAAAATAAATTTTTAAGGAGGATAGAAACGAGTGTTTTTTGATTGTTTTTTTTGTTGGTTATTATTTATTTATGATGATCAGGATAATATTTTTTCGCAACATGAAAACCAATAAAAATTTGTATTTTTTTAAACGAGTAGTAAAATTTTAATCAAAAATAACATTTTTTCCAAATCAAGGATTTCAAAAATGTTTTGGTTTTCATAACGTAAAAAAAATATTATTAGTATGTATTAGGGAAAAAAGGATAAATAAAAATAATAAAATATACAGAAAAAATTAGGATTTTAATGAAATTTTAGAAAGCATAAATATAAATAAAATATGTGGTTTACTCGAAATCATTGAGAGACAAAAAAAGGCTTAGCTAGGAAAAACCCGTACCAAAAAGAGTTTGTTTTTAAATTTGAATTTCAAAGGAATATTTTATTTAAAGTAAAATCAAAATGCAAAAACGTTTTAACACGTAAAAAAAAAACTTTTACATTTTATTTATATATAATTATTACGTTATGTTGATTTTCCTTTAATGTTTTTAACAATTTGTGTGTATAACAAACAACACGTAATGGTAACACACACATTTGGTAACAACACCAAAGGTAAGAATTATAAAATAATTTTTTATTTTATTCTATTCAGGTGCAAACGAGCGGTGCATTGTCACAATTTGTTAAACATTAAAAGAATATATATTTTTTAAAGAATTAAATAGCGCGAATTGCGATAATCTAAAATAAAATAAATAAAATGTAAAAGTCTAAATCTCATGACGTTTTTAAAAATACGAGTAAAAATATAAATTTAAAACTCAAATACTATTTATTTATATATGAAATTGTAACTTAATTACTACACTGGAAATAAGAAAAATCTCATGAGATTCGAAATAATGCATCCACTATCCACATTTATAACAGAGTATTTAGGAAACTAAAGGGATATATTTTCAACCTTCAATAAAATAAAATAAAGCGAGAGGAAAAACAGATTTTTTCATTCCATATCTTTTCGTAAAAAACGAAGAAAATTTTATATCTATAGGAAAATAAACATTATCCAATTCCAAAGCAAAAAAAAAAAAATCTTTCTACTTGATTTTTTTTTTACTTCTATTTATTTTATCCAATCTATTTATTTTACGTTATTTTATTTTGATTTTAATTTATTTTACTCCAATATTTTATTTTTTTATTTAAGAACCCAATAAATTCCCATGTGCTCTCCTAAAAACAATATAACAGTAAAAAAAAATAATCCCCTCGATTTTAAGTGAGTCACTTAATGTTCGATTATATTATTATATAAATCGAACTTATTTTATTTTGTTTTTAATTTAATTTAATTTTGTTATTTATTTAATTTAAATTTATTTATGTATTTAATATATATATATTGCAAAATATATAAAATATTAGTTGGCTCATCTTAAATCGAGTATTGTGTTTTGTCTAATGTTTTTTAACCTTGTGTGTGTCTAACAAAAAATAATCCTGTACAACCCTATATAATATTACCTTATGTATTGTTTTGTTACGAAAAAAAAATACAAATAATAATATAATTATTATTATTATTATATATATTTAGTTAATTTAATTTTTTTTTATTTATTTTATAGTTAAATTTATTATTAATTATTTAAACGATGAATTTACCTTTACATATCCTTTTTATTTTTTGTGAGACATCAAAATATATAACTATTTATTATTTTATTTTTATTTTAATGTAGATAAAAAATTATCATTTTTTATTTATTTTTATAATAATTATGATTTTGTTTTAAGAGATGATGGACACAATTTTTTTGATTGAAAAGTGAATTCATATTTTACTATTATTATTTTATTATTTTTATATATAAAAATATTTTTTGTTCTTTAATTTATAGTTAAAACTTTGGGTAGAATATAATATTGTTAGATAATTTATTATTTTTATAATATTATATATTATATTTTCATAGTTAAAATTATTGTTTATGCTTTTATTATCTAGCAACATTTATTTCGCCCAAAAATATGTTCTATTTATATATAGAAATATATAAAAAGGTTAACAAAAATATATTCAAAACACAGATCACGTCAATAATGATATTACTTATATTCTATTTCCTTTTCCTTATATAAATATACAATTTTTTTGTTTCTTTAAATTTTCTTACATTTTATATCGTAAAATATATAAAACATTAATTTTTTTTTTAAATATTATAAAAGATATTGAAGTAAACAATAAAAAAAAATGTAAGGTAGTAGCAGTATACAGGAAACCCTTCTTTTCGACAATTTTATTATTTTCTTTTCATTGATTTTTCATTTTACGATTTATTTTTAGAGTTTTTAATGCAAATTTCATTTTTATATTATTTGTTTTATTGTTAAAGACAGCTTTTGTTTCAATTCATATTACTTTTTAATATTTCCGCAAGGGATGGATGATTCAAAATACGTGCAAATCTAATAATCGTCGTAATATCGAAAAATTTCCAACATTATAAAGCTCTTCATAATTTCCTAAGAATTAGCTTAAGCTTTATGCGCTAGCACTTTGAAAAGCACAAATTTATCACCAACATTTATTTAATCGCCATCCCTGCAAAATTACGCTAAATAATTTTAATTATATTTTATTACAACAACATTTTTTATAAATATCTTTTATATTATAATTATTTTTTGTATACAATCGGGGAAAATTATCAAGAAATTAATAATTTCCATCTTAAATCTTGTGTCCAGAATTTTTCTTTACAACTATAAAATTAACCTTTTATTATTTTTATATTTATGAAATTTGTTTAATTCGAAAAAAATACGAAATAGACAATTCCCCGCAAAAATCGTACGTTTAAATTTTAGTTGCATACGTTTTATTTTTAGTACAGGAACTTTTCAATCAAAAGCATGGGAAGAAAGGAACTTTTAGGAAAAAGTTTTTTAATGATTGATTTCTATAGATGAAAGTCTTTTAATTATTATTATATAAAAAAAATATTTATAAACAAATACAGTTATTCTCTCGCAGTTTTAAGTTAAACAATCCCATAAAGATAAACATTTATTTGCAATGATTTTAAAAAGCTACATAACTGAGCTTAATAATTAAAATATATTTAAAAAGTAATTGCCATGTTCTTAGCAGCTAACACATACCGCGAAGTGAACTTCTTAATGAAAGGTGCAGCTACACAAATTAACGAAAAGTGTAAACTATTAAAAAGTGTAGCAATAAAAAAGTCTAAATAACAACACCACCTGAAAAGTTGCTCAAAGTGTATATTGGGTGCAGGTACTGGGTGTGAATTTTCCCAAAATAATTCTACTCCATCTGGGTTTATCCGAAAATATACATGGTAATGACACTTTTGTCATTCTCAGTAGATTTGGAAATGTTACCAAATGTATATGCCCTCAAATAGTGGACAAATTCAGCTATTCAAATCAGTTAATCATGTCGTAAAATTTTTGATAAAATATTAGAGACATGTGCGGAGCTTCCTCAATTCTTTATATTTAATTGTCGCTAACTGCCTTATACAGCTCACCTTTGGTATCATTTATAAAAGCTTTGCGAATGGTAACGGATTAGCTTAAGTCGTTTCTAGCATACAAACTTTTTTTTTATAAACCCAAGCTAATGCATGAGAATTCTTGTAGTAAAATTAAACCTAATACCTAAGTTTAATCATTTGTACTTTTTCGTTAAAGAGTTCATATCAGTGTTGCATACTTCATTTTAGATACAAAACCGCAATTATCCAAAAACCTGTAGCACCTTAAGACACTGACTATTTTTATGAGCTGATATGAAAAGATTTGATAAAAATACTACTGGATAGTAGGTTGGTTGGCCCAATAAATATAATATTTGAACATTTTTAAATTAAAATACTCGGTCTGCTCATCGTGTAGATACATGAAGTTTTCAAATAATTTTTTTGTAGTTTGGTAACTGCAGCCTGATGAGGACTGCATCTTTTATTTTAAAATGTTAAATCAGGGCAGAAACAAGCTACCAAACTATTGGTAATCCAATCCCAGTTAGAAGTAAAACATTGGCTACCATCTACACAGATCGGTGCTGCCCAACACTTTTCAAATCGCGAAGCACTTTTCTTCAGAAAACACTTCGCTCAGAATTTAAAACTCAATACGAGTAAATATGAGTAATTTGAGTCTTATAAAATATAATTGGAAGAATTTCTGTTCCAGTTGTTGATCAACAAGCTCTTTTCCATCCAAATCAGTACTTGTGGTAGCATCTCCAATAAAACATTCATTATATATAAAACCATTTGGGGTGGGATGTTATAACATCACGTTACTCGATAACTTCCGAAGTTGTTTCTTTTCTAAAATAAATTGCGTATTTTATATATTTATATATTTTCTATTGTGATAGAATAATTGTGTTTTTCGAATCGGCTTGGTGTTAATATTTTGGAAACAACGTTAAATGAGAAATTTTAGTTCCTTATAAATTTTATAGGAAAAAATAATTCCCAATTTAGGTTTGTTTGGAAAATATTTACACCAAACTGATTCGATTAGTTGGCCAGGAAAGAAAAATGCTATGAAATTATTAAAAATTCCAATTTTTAAAAACAATTTTAGAAAGAATAAAGAATTATACCTTCGAACCGTTTAGATTATCCTATCTACATTTTTCAAACTCAACCTTAATTACACTTCTTCATTCGCCCCCTATGCAAGACACAAAATGTTGCTTCCTGTTGATCTCTTTGCTTAACCAAAACCATTCCTTTGACAGTTCCGCTGTCACTTTTGCTCCTCTATTTTAATCCTGTAATTAGTCAAATGCCGCCCCGGTGGCAAAGTGGTCAGCATGCTTGCTCCAGCGACCGGAGGTCCCGGGTTCGATTCCCGGTGGTGACAATGAAAATATTTCACGGATGGTTTAGGATCAATGAACTAATCACTCATTATCCGAAATGAAAATATGATTATGAAACCTCATTTAAGGCGGCCAAATCCCTTGATGGGATATAGTGCCAGAAAGAGAGAGAGAGAGAGAGAATTAGTCAAATCGATTGGTCAAAACTGATCGTATTTTTTCAGGCTCTTGACAAAATTTAATCAAACCTCTTACTTCAAATATGAAATGTTATGTTTTTATTAAAATTAATAAAATTAATTATTAAAATTAACGTACTCAAAAATTAATGAAACAGAACAAAAGATTTAGGACCATTATTTTGAATTAGACAAGCGCGTCTATTTTCCCCATTTCAAAAACTAAATATTTTTATTTTTAGTACATAGTATGTTCTAGTTTCGTCAATCATAAATTTATTTTTGCCTTAATTGAGAGTATTTCGCTGCAGTAATTAATATTTAATGAAAATGCTACATACTCGCATACTGCCAATTTAACTAATAACACATTGTACAAAATAACACAAAAAATTGAATTGTAAATTTTGTTTTATTCGAAAAATCAATACGTAACATAATATTTGAAAATGATTTCGGGCATATGGGCACCGCGGCTGTTCTTGGCGAATCGCACTCTGGGCTTCCAATTTTGGGCCACTTTTTGTAGAACTGCTGGCCGTATGTCACGAACAACACGAACAATGCTGGCCTCCAAGGCGTCAATTGTTGCTGGTTTATTAGCATAAACCAGTGACTTCACGACGGTGGCAAAGTGGCCGCCCCGGTAGCAAAGTGGTCAGCATACCTGCTCCAGCGACCGGAGGTCCCGGGTTCGATTCCCCGGTGGTGACAAGAAAAAAATTTCCCGGCTGGTTTAGGATCATTGAATTAATCACTCATTATCCGAAATAAAAATATGATTATGAAACCTCATTTGAGGCGGCCAAATCCCTTGATGTGTTATAGTGCCAGAGAGCGAGAGAGAGAGTGACTTGATGCAGCCGCACTGGAAATAATCGAGAGGTGTCAAATCGCACGACATTGGAGGCCAATTGACAGATCCATTTCTCGAAATCAACTTATCGCCAAATTTTAATTTTAATAAGTCGATGGTTGCGGTCGCCGTATGGCACGTAGCGCCATCCTGTTGAAACCACATCTCGTCCGAATCAATGTCATCCATATTTTCAAACAAAAAATCATTGATCATGGTGCGATAACGATCTCCAGAGAAAGTAACGCGATCCGAGATGTTTTATCACAATCGAATTCTTCAAGTTAAATATCGGCTACCGCATAACTGAACTGAAGCGTAAATTAGTAAAGGTAGAAACAGATATTGATAATTTTATATTTGAATTGAAAACTCCAAAATAACTTAAAATACAAAATGACACCAATCTTGTCTTTCATCTACGATGAACACGTTCTGGTTGTTGTTGGAACACTTTATTAATCTTACGTTGTTGAGGAGACCTTGCAACGTGGAGGCCCAGATCTAACTCGATATCGCTGCCCTTGAAAAGTTGATTTATCCGAAATTCATACGGATCCGATGTTATGGCAACTTTAATTTGGCCAAAGATGACCTTCCTTTTAAACATAGATACCTTTCTACAGTTGTTTAAAGTCAGGATCCAGTTATTGCATCCGAAAGCCAGCACAAGTCTTTTGAGTGCTGTACAAAGTTCTACTGCGATAGATGTTTAGATCGCAATAATTTTGATTTTGCATAGAAAGCTCGTTAGCCGGCAGTGATTCAGGCGTTCATTTTTGTCTGCATTTCAATCAACGATGTTATAACTGACCTGGGGTATTTAAAGTTATCGACGCTATCAAAATTATGGTGGTCAGTTCCGAGATTTACCAGGGTGATGTTCCTGGATGTTGAAAAAAATTTGGTGTTGATACCGTTCACCTCCAAACCAAGTCTTCTTGCGTAGCGATAGAGCGGTATGAAACTGTCCTGATATCGCTATGTCCTCAAGACAACACGGTCAAGAAACACGTTATCATCTGCATATTCAAAAATTTGGCCTGATTTATGTTGTTTTTCCTTACTACGTATTTGAGTGCCAAATATTTTTCCAAAATCATCAGCCTCACGGTTGCCGCCTCTTATGTGCAGGGGATATTTAAAAAGCACTGCGAGGATCTATGAAGCTAGGATTTCGCTCTCCATAGAAGGACAAATAAGTTTCTAATTAGAGCCCTCTATCATTGGCAAAATATGCCTGAATCAAGGCTTTTTGATATGTTTATTACTGAGTTTAAAATACTTGGAACTTGTTAATATAAGAGCTGGGTGTTCCTTATTAGTTATCCTCCTTCACTCGCATATTAATTTGCCCTGCCGCTCTGGTAATTTTCCCTAAAATAAATAAAATTAATTTATGTATTCAGTTTATGCATTCTACCCTTGCTTCTCAAAATTGCAATGAAAAAAAATATGTGGTTTAATATACAAATTGAGTCAACGGGAAACTCACCATTCCTTGCCGTTCGACAAAACTAGATTTTATTATAAAGTCCTTATATGGTAAAATATAATGTTCACAACAATAAGGGACTTTTCACAATATTGGTGCTGGTTGTGAAATGATTCAATAATTCAGTCCCATTTAAGCCGTTTTACTTTTGATAGATGAAATCGCTTTCCTGACCAAATGTCTTTCTTTCTAGCCGCCCATTTAAAGGGTTCATTTCTAGTTGATGATTAACGAAAGTGACGGACTTGTCAGGCTCATAGAGAAAGCGAAAGTATAACACCTTTTGTAGATTAGGGCATGCTCTATGATTTAAGGAATTACATGATTTTTCTCCTGAAACATTTGGCACTTATACGATAAGCGTGACGAATTTTCCTTGCCCGTTCTCGATATTAAAGCACCTACAATTCTAATCAGCTTACCAAAGCTCACAGAACTCAGAAGTCATCGGATCACAAGTCGTCGGATCTTAAGTTGATCCTTACAAATTAAGGGGTAGGGTTTTAGGTTCCGTATGACAAAGCGTGTTAAACTAGGACTCATAATTCTGGATGATGTACACCCCGCGTCACTTGAATAAGGGGATTCCAATTTATTATTTTCCTTTACTTTTGAGTTATTCTCTTTTATGCGTTGTTGGTAAGAGAAATTGCTAGCAAAAACAATTAATGAGACTCGTTCAACTCTGTGAGTAAAACCGTTAATTTTTTGAATTTTGGTTAAAATAAGAAATAAAGTGTGTGTTTTAATTGTTCACTTGAATAGAGCCAACTTAAAAAGGACAAAATAATGAACAAAACAAAGCGATAATTTAATCAGGAAACTTAAATTCAACTTCTTTATTTCTTTTAAAACAAAACAAAAAACTAAAACTAAATTTTAAGTAGTTGGTAGTTCTACCATTTTTTTTTAAATCACTTCGTAAAGTTGATTAGGAATTGAGTCGTACAGCGATTTCAAGTAATTTGAGGAAATTTCACTCCAAGCTGATTTTATTGTTTCTTTAAGTTAATCAGTGCCTTCGAACTGTTTTCCTGCCTTTCCTGAATATGGGGGCTACTGTAAAAATACAATATTTTTGTTCTCAATCCAATTTTTTACGACACGCGCATTATGAATCGGGGCATTATCGTGTGGAAACGTCCATTGAAATGGTCCAAAAATTTCAAAAAATCTGCATTCTTCATCAAACCATTCTTCAACAACCTTCTCTGCAATGATGCGGACTCAAAAACATTTCACCCCTTTCCTAATCGTGAAAAACTAATTGTAGCCAACTGGCCTCTCTAAATTAATTTCTTTTGTCATTTCTGAACACCACAGTATGCCATTCATTATTCCACGCCATATGCGCTCTAAAAAATTCCAACCGATTTTCTTTCCGAAAAGCATTCAGTGGAGGCTATTTTGCAGTTTTTAAAATCAAGGTGTTTAGCACTCTTAATAATACGTCGAACTGTACTTACTTCCGGTATGCCGGTTCTTGCTTTGATTTTCGCCACAGAGTAAGCGGAATTCGAGGCTTTCAAAACGATAGAATATTTGTTTTGCGGTTACATAGCTGTTGGTATTCGTCCTTTCATGTTTTTCCATAATTTTTATTATTATGAAGGTAACTATCGATAACCCATTTCCTTCTGCCGAATTTACTTGCAATCACGCGACTCATAAGATTTGATTCTTTGTAAGCATCAATTTTAGTTTTCTCGCCCTCACTTAAAGTTTTTCCACGACCCAAGAATCCGAATAAAATCATAGTAATTACAACTGAAATCATAAAAATTTTATTACTTATTTTATACAAAATTCGACGAATAAAAGAGAACTGCGAAAATAAGAAAAGAAAAAGAAAATATCGACGCATAAAAAAGAATAACTCAAGCGAAAAGAAAAATATAAATTGGAAAAATGAAAAAATTATGTTGGCCCTATTCAAGTGACGCGGAGTGTTCTTAATATAAATTTGGTAATATTTCTCTCCGAGAACGATATCACTAAATTCCGTAAAATTAGTTCCTCTCTTTACTCATTTCATTACCAACCTTTAACATGAGGCCCGAATTGGATAAAGCGATCCAATATAGCGTACTTTCACCATGCAGTGCTTATATGATTTTCTCCCAATAATTAAGAGACGTACAATCATCAAAAAACTTCTCTCCAAAATACCCAAAGCAGAGCAAAAAGTTCCTGTACGATTTATAAATTGTTTATTATTTAAATTATTATTTTTTTTATTTTCCTCACTGTCGAAATTATTTATTTACGTTGTTCACTATATTAAGTAATAATTTGTTTATATAATTAACAAGTCGAAAAAAAAATATTTTTTTTTAAATACTAAAAAAACCAGAAGCTCATTAATTTGATTAAAAAAGTTATATAGTTAAAAAGTATTTTAAAGTAAATTATTAATTAATTATTATTCGGTATTGATTGTATATTACAAAAAAAAATCATCTTATTTAAATAATTTATAATTTATTATGATTATAATTTGGTTTACTATTAATTTGAGTGAATTTAAATTATTTATTGTTTTGTTTATTAATTTAAAAAAAAGTGTGAACGGATTTTATGATGTGTGATTGATATAAAAAAATTGTTATTGTCTAAATAAATATATGTAATTTTTTAATTTGAATTTAAAAAATATAAATAAATTACGAAACTTAATAATTAATAATATATAATTAATGATGTATACTGTTTAGCGCGTACATAATTAAAATAATTTATTTATATTTTTTAAATCGATTAAAATTTTTTATGCTTATCCAAATTACTTTTGGCAATACACTATAAAAAAAAATTAAATTTAAATCAAAAATAATTTAAATTAAATTATTTTTGATTAAATATTATTATGTAGACTTAACCAAAAAAAAAAAAAAAATATTAATGTGTATACCAAGTATTTGGATGGTTAGTAATTTTGTCCTTGTCTTCTTTGTGTCCCTGTCGCTGTGCCTCGCCTCGGTGCCTTCTGTTGTGCCCCGTATATGCCGTATTATTGTGCACAAACAATAAAATAAAAAAATACAAATTAATATTCAAAAAAAAAAAAATATAACTAAAAATACAAATAGCGAGTTCTGGAACTCTTTTACACCGTGGTAAGTCGCAGTCGTTCTTCATTTTTTTATTTAATTTTTAATTTAATTTTACAAAACAAAAAATATTCCTTAAATATATTTTATTTATTTTCTTATTTATTTTATTTTATGTTTTGTTTTCTTTTTTTTTGTTTTAAAAGAAAAACCAAAACAAAAATGTTTGCAAACTAAAATATTACATAATAATATATTAAAATTTTATTTATTGGAACCGAATCATAAATTCTTAAATTTTTGTCACATTATTTATTAACAGTTTTTATTTGACATTTATGTACAGTAAAAGAGTTTCATTATTCGGTTCCTAATTATATTATTATTTATTTTCTGCTTAATTTATTTTATTTATAATTAAGTTTATATTTTTTTTACAAAAAATATAAATGTTCATGTATGTTATATATGTCTTGTGTCCATAAATTATCCTTGTCATACGTTTTTTTTCTTGTTTTTAAAAAAAATCATTTAATTATAAATTATTGTATATGTATTTGTGATCATGTTATATTGTGATGTTTTAATTTTACTTTTGGTTTTGTTAGTGTTTTGTTCGAAAATGTTTATACAAAATAAAAATAAAAATTAATTTTTTTACAATAATAATAATTTTTAAGAACAATATAAAATTTTTATTTTTATTTTTATCACTTATTATTTATTATTCTTTATAATTTTTTTGTAAACATAATAAAAATGAAAAACATTTTTTTGTTTAATTAAATTAAAGTACATAATTAATATAGTAACAAAAACTATGAAAAGTTTGAGAAAACTATTTAAAACATTTTCACAAACAATTTTTATTTTTTAATAATTAGATTATATCTGTTTATCGATTATGTTTTTAATTTATTATTGAGTTGGCTTTTTTAACAAAATACTTAAAAAAAATTATTACTTCAATTCTAATTTTAAAAAAATATAAATAATTAATTTTTTGTTTAGTTTGTTTTTTGAGTTTTTGTATTTTTTATTTTATTTTTTAAGACAAGAAACTTATTTAATATATATTGTTTAGGTAAAAATTGTTGATAGTTTACAAAATTAAAATTTTCATTTATTCGGATAATGGAATTCAAGTTTCTTACCTTATAAAAATAAATATCAAACTAAATTATAATTTTCGTATTGTTATTACAGAAAAACTTAATTAAAAATTCAATTAGCATGTTTTCCTTTCGTTTTCCATCTTTTCATTTTTTTTTTTTTTATGAAAATTGAATTTTCAATTTAATTACAGTAAAACTACTCGGTATATAAGACGTAAATTCTTATACATATATACTGGAAGTAGTCAAACTATATCCAATTTGTTACATATTCACTTTGAAAACGTCAATAATTCATTGTCTCTATATCCGCGTTCATTACTAATTAAATTTTATAAAAACAAAATCTTTTTATTTTTAAATCCATTAATTTTATTATCATTAATATTTTTAGTAAAAGTTGATGTTAATTAATTTTTTTTTGTGTCAAACTATTTTTGTTTAATTTTTATATACAAATATTTTTTTGTTTTATAACAAAAAAGTTTAATATTATTTATTTGTTTTTTTGTAAATCCTTGTTATTTTGTTCACAAATAACAAATCCAAAATTATAACAAAAAATCCTTTTGTCTTCGTCTGAATCATATAAACATTTATCTGTTTTATCCAAATATTACATTATATATCCTGATTCGCTTTTATATATAAAAATAAATTTATTTATTATATTTATTTTTTATATATAATATTAATAAAAAATCCATATTTATTATTTTCGTTTTTAATTATTATTTTTAATTATTTTTATATAAAAACTACCAAACTTCCTTGTAAATAAATACTTAGTAAATAAAACTACTTTAAATATTTATAAAAATTATATATATTAAAAAACGGATATTTGTAAATTTTTTTTTGAGTGAAATATATATAAAATTATTAAAAAAATATTACAAAAAAAAAATCGAAACACAAAATAAAAAAATATATAGTTTATTTCATATTTTTTTTATACTTAATATATTATTATTTATATTAAAATGTATAAATTATTAAAATATTTAACAAAGACAAAAACGATTATTTTTAATTACATAAAAATGCATGTTTCATTATATATTTATTTACTTATTACTCTCATTTTTACATACATATATATATTAATATTAAATATACATATATTTAAAAAATAAATAAATATATAAACCAAATATAAAAATTATTTTAATTTAACGATTTTTTTTTTAAATAACACAAATAAAAAAATAAAAGAAATACTATTTTATTTTATTTTAATATTTTTATTGTATTAAATTCATAATAAATATATGTACAAGAACACAAAATAAGTGAATCAATAATATTTATAAAAAAAACGTTCAATTAATTTTTATTTTTTTTTTTTTACTATAATTTATTTTATATTTATTTTGTATTAAAAATTATTATTCGAAACGTTTTTTTTTTAAATATTATTTTTCATTTATTTTGAATGGATATATTTATTTTATTTTTGTATACCAATGCACATATTTTATTTTAATTTGCATCCTATATATAATTAAATTTTTATTTAATTTTATTATTTGTTATATAATTATGTTTTTTACGATTCATAGGTTTTGAGTTATTTATTATATTACTAATTAAACACAATGCTATATACAAATTTTAAATTTTAGGTATTAAATTAAATTTGAATATTATAATAATGAACAAACCAAACTTTATATTTTGCAATATTTAAATACGATTTTTTTCAGTGATAGATAAGAAACAAATAAAATGGATAATTTTTAAAGATTTATGCACATTGTTGCGACTTGAAAATAATTATTAGTCCACGGAAAGATAAAAATGCAATTATGGCGAAGTGCGTGCAATGTGTAAACGTCGAAAAGCTTTTGAGTCTCTTAGATATTACTCGTCTGAATTTTGTTTTTCTATTTCCCTTCCGTTGGGAAATGATAAGCTAAATCGTATTTTCATTTGAGAAGATCAAATACGCAAAATAGGATAGGAGGGATTCGGGTTTCTCGCGAATTGCGCCGAGCTAATTTGCTTCAATAAAAAATCCATTAGTTGTTGAAGAAAATTGCAACCAATACCCAATATTATTTAACTTCTTCAAACCTGTAGATTAATGCCTCCAGCCTTTACAGCTTGATCATAAGTAGCCATAAAATTATACTGCAAATATTAAGACGTGTAAGAAGCAGTAAGGAGTAACGCTTTTCTACTTATTTATTTAACGCTTTTTTTAGAGTAAGCACTGCAATTTCAGAATTAGTGCAAACTTCAATCCATCAGGACCACTACATTTTGAAGGACTCTGAGCATAAAAAACCAAAAAAAATGTGTCTGTCCATCTGGTGATATCTTAAGAATGGCTTCAGCAAGTTGTTTTTTAATCCGTAAATTTTTATTCCGTCGTAAATTGACTGGTGACAAATTGTTGGTTTTTACAGAACATCATACTAACCTATCGCATATTAAAGGAAAGGGTTTAGAATGTCATAAATTTTACTACAGAAACAATAATTCTGTCATCAGAATGAATTTTAATAATCAATATTTAGGCGCTGGCAGCCACTTGTTAGTTTATAAACGGGGCCATTTAAAAGAGTGGGCCATTTAAAAGTTGGTTTTTAAAAACGCTATAAAATGAGTAGACATCTTTATTTTGACGAATTTATTTTATTGTGTAGGTTGGAGTCTCCGATTAAAGAATAAAAACAATTTCATTCATTTGGCTCATCTGCACAGTAAGCCATCTTGTGAGTCCAGTTTTTAAGAACTTTTTCGATGATTTCGGCGCCTATTTCGCGAGTAACTGCCGTCGCAATATTATGAATATTATGTTTTTAAGCTAGAATTGTCTCTGGATTATTCGCATAATATCCTTCCTTAACGAAACCCGGCGCAGGCTAATTAACATCTCCAAAACGGATGATTATTTGGTTGTCAAATTTGGCCCGCATTAGATCGATGGTCGGTCGGTTTATATTTTAGCGTGTGGTGCCATCTTGTTGAAACCTAAGATTGTTCACATTCTAAGCGTCGATTTGAAGCCATAAAAAGTTGGTCAGCATGGATCTTTAACGGTCACCATTGACTTTAACGACATTTCTGGTAGCGTTTTCGAAGAAAAATGGGCCAATTTTGATACCACTCCAAAATTCCCACCAAACAGTCAGTATGGTGGATACATTTGCTTCTCTACGATTATACGTGTGGCTGTTCCTAATCTTGTTTATATAGCCCCCGAGGTGGAAATGCCCTTCGTTTTGAAGATGATTTTTCGATCAAAAACGACGTCATTATGAAGCTGGGCTATGACCCACGCAGTAGACGAATAATCCGAGGCCTTTGTGTAGTATTCTCCTCAGGCTGATACGACTGTGGACCACTGCCACAATGCTCTCCGGTGTACGCACTGTCCAAGCTTGGGGCCACTTCTGTCATCCAATAGTAAGTCTTTCTCACGAAATTTTCTCACCAATTTCACTGCAGAGGTTCCGCTTGGCGCTGTTTCACGTCCATATTTCTTTTCAAAATTCGCACGGTTTCAGCTACACAACACTGACTTTGAAAATAAGTTTTCAATATTTCAAAACGCTCCTCAAGCGAAAACATAATTGTTTCCTCACGCGAAATATTAGGATAACGAGCTGTTAAAATTTCAAGCAAATCGTCCAAAAAAAAATTGCCATTGCCTTTGATTTAAAAACAGACCAATAGATGGCCTATCCGTTATATATGCAGAAACATGTCATTGTTAATAATTGCAAAATCGATTGCACTTCATTCATCTATAATTTGGCTTTAATTCCAAAAACCAGTTATCTAAGGGCCACATGGTGTCAACAAAAAACAAAATTGAAATGCTGAAAATCGCCGATGATAAAAACAAAATTTTTCAAGGTGGGTCGGTTTCAAATTTTCATTATCTCGTGAGGTTTAAGCCTCTAACACTTCTTTATTCAACTTCAATAACTCTACGCACTGTGTATCTTTTTCTGGCCAGGGAAATTTCGAAATTAGACACGAATTTCAAACCTAATTATACGACTACTGTGACACTATTCTGGCAATTCCCCGTGAATAGAGAATTGGGGAAAGATTTTATGTGTAATTTCAATTCAAATATATTTTTTCTCGCCTACTGAGGTAAAAAGCTAGTGTTAATTTTTTTCAAAACAAAATTAAATTGGGAATAATTTTCCCTACCAATTTAGGTATGGAAAAATTATTCCCAATTTATAAATATTTACATACATGGAACTTTTTTCGTCAGTAGGCCAGAAAAAATATATTTTAACAGAAATTACATATAAAATCTTTCCCTAATTTCCTATTCCCGGGGAATTACCAGAATAGTGCCATAGCTGTTGTTTAATTGTGTTTGGTTTAAATTTATGAAACTATAGTTTAGCAACTGCGAAATTACGTTAGAAATTCGTATTCGGTAAGCCACTCTCGTAATACATAGAATATGTACGAGTATTCCACATGTCTGTAAACCTGTTTTATTGTTAAATAAATTCTTTAATGAGTTTCTATCTTTCAACCTGGACCGATTTGTGGTGTGACCACAGTCGTGATTTTCTTGGATTAGGACCAATATTAGGATGGGGGTACAAATAAGTTTTGAGTTTTCTTTTATAACTTCGACGGAGAAATTGGTACAAGGTATTTTATTCAAAGTATTGCCCATCGTTAGCTACGACTTTTTTCGCGATTGAGGTGGTCCTAGAATTAGAAGAACCAATTTATGGCTTCTTCGTAAGCAGTGAAGTGCTGCTCGGCTAGGCCATGAGTCATTGATCGGATCAAGTAGTAGTCGGAAGGAACAATATCTGATGAATGGCGGGTGGTCTAGGACATCCCATTGAAATGCATCCAAAGTTTCCTTGACGACTCTTGCAACATGTGGCAAGACGCGTTGACGTGCTGAAAGATTACTTTATCATGTCTTTTGGCATATTGTAGGCGTTCGAGTTCAATACTCGGCTTAATTGTTGATAACGTTCTTCAATGATGGTTTCGCTAGGCTGGAGTAGCTCGTAGAAGATTACTCCTAACTCATCCCACCGGACGCACAGTATTAGCTTCTTGCCATGAATATTAATTTTGACGGTTGAAGTTGGTTCATGATCGGGCTTACCCCACGATTTTCTGAGATTTGGGTTGTCGTAGTGAATCTGCTGTTCGTCGCCGCTCACGATTGGATGCAAAAACCTCTTCCGATTTTTCTTTGGAGCAGTTTTTCGCACGTGAAAAAACGGCGTTTGATGTCTCTTGGGTTGAGTTCACACGGAACTCAATTTCCTTATTTTTGCACCATACCGACCCAAAGTTTCGGCCAGCTCCTCTTGAGTTTAGCATTAATCATGGTTCAATAACGCCTCCAATTCAGCGTCATCAAACTTTACTGATCTCTCTTCGCGTTCTTTGTCACTGGTGTCAAAGTGTCCACTTTTAAAATGGCGAAATCAGTGCTCACATGTTTTTATTGATGGAACGTGTCCCCCATATGCTTGGCTCATCAATTGATGTCCATCAGCTGCAATTGTCTTCAAATTAAAACAAAAAAGCGACGCTTCCCGCAAATTTTGTTTTGTCGGCACGAAGGTTGACATTACGTACAACTCAAAAAATATGTATTTTGTAAATCCCTCAAAACTTATTTGTACCCTCAATAATTAATTTTGGATCATCGTTCTTCGACCAAAAGCATCAAGTAACAATGGCCGTACGTAGCGAAAACACCAGTTATTTGTAAATATTTCTGGCTATAGATCTTCTCGCTGTTGTGTTACGCGGGATTTTGAATTTCTTGTTCAGTGAAATGCTAAAAATAATTCTACTTATGCGGAGTTAAATGCCAAATTACCTTATCACGGAATTAAACGGCGAAATATATTCATATTTTCGTGAAATGTTTAAAAATGGTGAATTTTGCATATTTTATTAGAACAACATAATTTTAAAGTATTATAACTCGTAATACAAACAATCTCATGTTTCGTCGAATTTAAAATACGAACAAAAGTATCGTGGAATGAAAAAAAAATTAAATTTCAATCTAAACAGAAATTATGTCTTTTTAGTAAAAATGCACAGAACTTGAACTATGATCCCGCATAAAATTGTTTTAACTTTGTTGGCATTAAATTAACATGTTTCAATTTAATTTTACGTTAATTCAATTTTGTATTTCAAAATGCTTGCTCAACTGGTCCAAAACGATATGCACTAAAAATCAATTTTTGACCACAAAAAATTACCGATTGGCCTAATTCTTTCTTTAAGAAAATTGTTTTCTGAGTACCATACAGCGGTACAGAAATATTTATACTGCCGAAAAAATATTTAGATTGTAACCTGTTTTCTCGATTTAGAACAAGTTCTAAAACGTTTTTCTCGTAAATCAAACAAGAATTCAAATTAGTGGAATGAAATTATTCAGCGAAGAATGTCCCTCGTAAGTCCATTGTTTTCGAAAAATTACCTACACACAGCATTTTCAAACAAAAACCAAGCAGCACTTGCTTCTCCGCGGAACACTCAAGTGCTACACTGAATGCTAAAATAAATTCATTTTATATTGCATGATTGAGTGCGAAAGATTGAAAAAACAAAAAAAAATTAAAACATCTAGTAGGTAGTGAAACTCAATGTAAGTGTTAAAGTAAAATCGATTGTCTTGTTTTACTGTCCCTAGATGGCAAATCACTTAATAATTAATGTGTCCAACATAAGTGGTTATTAATTTATTATAATGTGCAATGTTTAGATCAGAAATAATGAAAAATTTGTTAATGAATTTTGCACTTACAAACAATATAAGTAACGTTTAATAAGAAAATGACTCAAAATAATGTAGTCCAAATTTATTAAAGTTGTTCAATCTCGTTTCCTGATACGACCGCTACTTGTAATAATTGCAGAGTTAAAACTTGTTGGATCTAATTTCTGTAAACTGTAAAAGTTCCGATATGTACTAAAATGGTATTCATAAAATGTAACTCGGCTCTATAAACGGAAGTTTTGTTTTGTAACTTTACAGCACCAAATTCGGTGGTTCGGTGAAATAGCATATAACTCGAAAAAAATGTCTATTTCTTAAACGGTTTTTGCATAAATATGTTTTTACCATAGCATCTCTACACCAACAAAATCTGAAGCTTATGCCAATTGTACTTTTTGAGCTTTTAAATAAAATTTATTTGATGAAGATTTGTTACTTTTTTTCACTGCTCCTAAATGTTGATAATGCAATACAAACACGCACAGTCGAAACAAATAGCTTGTCTACGATGTACACAGAAAAAATATTGTTCTTAAGGGATACAAATGAATAACGCCAACTGTACTAATACGTTGTTTAACAACTGTACAATACATTCTTATTTTAATTAATTTACATAAAATTCAATATTTATATCGTATTGATTTACAGCGAGTTTATTGATTTACAGTGGCGAAAAGTCTACAGTTTGTGAATATTTTTTAAAACACTGTATCTTTTTCTCTGTAAGCAATTTCTGTAAAGTTGAAACTATAGAATATTATTTATCTTTTATTGACGCCCTTTGAAATGAAAACCAATGCATTTTTAGCCACTGGAAATTCTTATGTTTCCGGTAAACTTCAGCCACATTTACAACACCAACGTACTCTGTTTTGGTGGTTCTAATGCAAATACTTTCAATATACATTTCATATACCGGACGAGGCTCAAGCTTTACGTTTGATTTACAAAGCATCTCGACATAGACATAGCACCCGAACATTAAAACATAAACACGTTTTAATGTCTTCAGTTTTCTTATGATGCTAGCAAAAAATCCTATTAAGTTCTCAGATATGTTTTTATAAGTTATAAAAAAATAGTTGGAAAACTACTACATACTAAAATTAATGGTTTTCCACCACTCACTTTTTGCTATTAATAGAAACTAATATTCGTTGCGATTAAATAAAACAATAAAAGTTAAATTTTAAATTGAAATACTTTATTTGATGAGAATCCTTATACGAGTAATGGAAATTTTTTAATATTTTTTACTTACACTGTAGAACAAAAGTTTACATACACCTGCTGTTTCTAGTACATTTCGTAAAACTACATTCGATTTTCAAAATTTTTTTTTTGGAAAAATATTTATTTTTTTTATATATAAATTAATGTTATAAATCACACTTCAATTTTACAGTTACATATCCTGACAAATAAAAAAAACATAAAAATTGAAAAGACAAAAGTCTACATACACTTAGCATTAAAACCAGTTTGCACTCGAATGCAAACGATGTTCCCGTTCTGTCCATTATTTAGTTATGTTTGCCTGTTTAATGGCAGCGGTTCGCAATTAATCGTTGACTTCGACCTGTTAAATTAGTGAAAAATTCATTAAAATATGGTAAAGAAAATTGTGCCAGTATTCGGAATTTTTTTGAAAATAGTGGTACGAAATCCAGCAATAGGATGCCCAAAATAGGTCAGTCGGATCGCCAATACATCAGAAAAGGACGTAAGTTCAAAAACTATTGGTAGAGTACTCAAATGGTCTAGATATAATAGCACGATTCCACGAAAAAACTACTAATTTCTACCAAAAACAAAGAATTGAGGCTTAACTTCGCTAGAAGATATTTTAATAAGGCATCGGATCCTGGAATACTATTTTATTTAAAGACGAAAGTAAATTCAATATATTCGATGGTCTATTTCAGTATTTGATCATATTGAAAAAAAAAATGAAGAGATCTTTTGAAAGGCTAGGGCTGGAAAGGTGGTGGATCTTTCAACATAACAATGATCCGAAATATACAGCTCACGTTGTTAATAACTGGTTACTGTATAATGTACCCAAACAGTTCCATCCATCATTCCAGTCGCCAGATTTGAACACAATTAAACAAAATTGAAGAAGATCTCCAACAAGGAAACACTTAAGGATGCGCCGAGAAAATGCTTGGGTGGAGATTACTCCGGAAATAACCAACAATTTTGTATTATCTATGGGTCGCCGTCTACAGGCAGTGATTGATGGTGATGGAGGACCTATTTGATATTAAATAAAGGATTACCTGTATTTATTATATAATTTTGATTAATAAAATTGAATACTGTATGTAGAAGTTTGTTCTATTAATTTTTATGTATTTTTTATTTATTTGATTATGTGGCTATAAAATTGAAATGTGATTCATATAACATTAATTTATATATTGGGGGTACAAATTGAAAATGCGGGATTTTTTTCTATTTTTGAACGTTTATTCTGAAAAAATGGTAACAAATGAATTATTCAAAATATTGTCCATCGCTAGCCACAACTTTTTCCCATCTTTCTGGCAATTTACGGATACCGTCGCGAAAAAATTCGGCCGGCTTGGCTGCTATCCAGTCATCGACCCATTTTTTGGCTTCTTCGTAAGAATGGAAGCGCTGGTCAGCTAGGTCATGTGTCATCGATCGGAAAAGGTGGTAATCGGAAGGAGCAATATCTGGGCTATACGGCGGGTGGGGTAAGACTTCCCATTTCAGCGTTTGTAGGTATGTTTTGACCGGCGCTGCAACATGTGGCCGAGCGTTGTCATGTTGCAAAATTACTTTGTCGTGTCTTTGCTCGTATTGTGGCCGTTTTTCTTTGAGTGCGCGGCTCAAACGCATCAATTGAGTTCGGTATAGTGCTCCTGTGATGGTTTCGTTCGATTTCAATAGCTCATAATACACCACACCCAGCTGGTCCCACCAAATACAGAGCATGAGCTTGGCGCCGTGAATATTTGGTTTGGCCGTCGATGATGATGCATGGCCGGGGTAACCATATGATTTTTTGCGCTTCGGGTTATCGTAATGGATCCACTTTTCATCACCAGTGACAATGCGATGCAAAAAACCCTTCCGTTTTTGCCGTTCGAGCAGCAGTTCGCATGCAAAAAAACGGCGCTCGACGTCTCTCGGCTTCAGCTCATACGGCATCCAATGTCCTTGCTTTTGGATCATTCCGAGGGCTTTTATACGATGGGAAATGGCTTGTTGTGTCACTCCCAATGAATCTGCGAGCTCTTGTTGAGTTTGACACGAGTCTTCATTAAGTATTGCCTCCAATTCAGCATTCTCAAACTTTTTCACTTGGCCCGGCCGCTCTTTGTCCTCAACGTCAAAATCACCACTTCTAAACCGCACAAACCATCTCTCGCACGTTGAAACCGATGGAACATGACTCGGATAAGCCTCGGAGACCAATCGATGTGCTTCAGCAGCACTTTTCTTCAAATTAAAGAAGTAAATTAAAACTTCCCGCAAATGCTGTTTTGTTGGCACGAAACTCGACATATTGAGAGCTCAAAAAACTATGAATTTGACACTGCGACAAATTGACACATACTGAAAATTAAAGCTATAAGACGTAGCTTTGACATGAACATAGTCACAGTACTGCCTGATGCGTATAGCGTTAGTAACGCCATCTGTTATCAATCCCGCATTTTCAATTTGTACCCCCAATATCAAAAAATAATCATTTTTCAAAAAAAAAAAAAAATTTGGAAATCGAATGTAGTTTACGAAATATACTGGAAACAGCAGTTGTATGTAGACTTTTGTTCTATAGTGTACATCGATTTCGATGCTAAGGTATCATGGATGAATAAAATTTTCTTTGAAAGTTGGAGCGTCTGTTTTACCGAAAAATTTCGTTGGCTGCACATTACGGTGGTTCCAGGGTTAATTCGTAAGGATTAGATTTGTTCTTATAGATGTCCAAGTTTAATTCCTCTAAATGATTCATTAATCCGATGCACAACTTCCAAATTAGTCATAATGTCTATGTACACTACCTCGCAAAAATAAGTTTCCACTTTTAGAAATTTTAAAAATTCGACGTTTTTCGTAATATTTTGTTTATTTATAAAGGAAAGAAATGGCTTAAGAATTAATTGAATTACTATAAAGTTTAATACATTTAATTTATAAGAAAATCTTCAGTACTTTTGTATTAACACTTTAATGGCCGCACGTCTGCGGAGTTAAGCTTCGCCAGGGGCCGGCAATATTTTTAAAGAATTTATTTAAAAAAAGTTATATAAATACATACAATTTTTTGTAGGTTTTTTTTTAATTTTTTAATTCATTGTTTTATTTTTGCGATCATAATTGCACAAAAAAAAATAAATAATTCCGCATCATACACATGTTGTGTGAGCGGTCACTAACAGTTGTTCATGCGGTCACACGCATGTTGTGTGAGCGCTCTTTAAAGTGTTAAGGAAGTTTTATCTTAGTTAAGTGGAAATTTTGAAATAGTAAATTTCCTGCATTCTTCAGGGGTGATGTTTTCTTACGGTTCCTTTATGCAACTCTTTAATTCATTGATATTCCTTCGCTCTGTCGCAGCAATTCGAAATTTAAGCAAATCCCAGACATTCTCTACTAAGGGGAGAAGATCTGGACTTTGCGGAGGCCATTCCAACACATTTGTATTTGGAATTTTAATGTATTCCTTAACAATTTTTACGGTATGTATCGGTGCGTTATCTAGTTGCAAGATAAAATCTTCACCTATTAAGTGCTTTCCTTTCGGTATGATCACCCCCGACAAAAGCTTTAAATACACTACCGCATTAAACTTCCCTTCCCTTTCCCTCCCAACATCATGATTTTTCCTGTTCCATATGACGAGATACATCCATATACGAATACACCTATCTGCGCTGACTTTAAAGTGTGTAAAGCACAGTTATAGGATTATGCTACTCCAGCCTTTCTCCATACGAAAATGCGACCCTGAGAAACATCGTATCATCGATTCATCTGTCCACAAGCTGCGGTTCCAAAACTATGCTGGTTGAAGGGCATTTTCATGGAAAAACTTCATCTTTCCCTATCAACACGACCGTGCTTACCATCTTCATGGAGTTTTGGAGCGGACAAGCATGGATTATGTTTCGATATAATTTTGATCTTTTTATTAAATTGTGTGTTGGTTATTCTTGTACGTCCTGGTCGAAGTTTGGTAGTCAGATGACCTTCATCGTTGAAAACATTAATTACCTTATTATAATGGCTGTATGAGTTTTCCCAAAAATGTCAGCAATTTTTCGATTTGAGTAAATTTTTTTAAGCATATTAATTATGGCTGTACCTTCCTTGTTATTGAATTGCCTAAATGATCCCATTCTTCGAGGCATTTTTACTGCAAAAATTGAAATATTTTGCAAAAGGGACAATTAAAGCTTGCTATTTTTGAAAAGTAAAAAAAAAAATATTGCAATAAACTTACTAAGTCACAAAGATTACACGCACCAACTTGATAACTGAACTGTGGACACTGGTTTTTGCTGCACCGATATTGGCCACTTGCACGCAACTAAACGTAATATTGTGAAACATTTAAAACAATTTGGATAATTCGTGTTTGTTCATGCATGCTCAAACAACGAATTCTTTAAAACGGAATTCAAAATTTGCTTATTTCGCGGAGTAGCGATGCATTTGATTTCCAAATGATGTGTGGAAACTTATTTTTGCGAAGCAGTGTAGTTCTGTTGCGCGGTAATTATAATGGAGGGCATTTTGAGTTTTGATTCTGCAAATTTCTTTGCTGTGTTTTTTATCAACTTTACTTCGAACGACCTTCTGGTTTGGCCTACTATATAAAAACACGATGTTTCGATATCTTTGCTTCCAAACAATTTGATATTGTTCCAATTTTTTTCGATTCGTAAAAACGAATCATAGCAATTCGTATATCCTAAAATTTTTTAGTGTTGTTTGAATGTGGAAACCAACACTGATTTTCCTTTTTTGTGTATCATTCGTCGTAAAAAGAGTGGAATTAAAATAGGCATTTGGTGGCCATGTGTTTGCAAATGGGCTTCTAGCACTGGATATAAACTTTTCTTGTAGATCTCTTTCTTTTTTCTTCCTTATAACACATATAGCATGCACCTTTGTGTGTGTACCGACCAGATGCGTCTCTATCCATTAAATCATCTGGAATGAATGAAACGCTCTGGGGCTCTCGAAATTCTTCAATACAAACACCTAGAACACATTGTACGGCAATTCTTGTTGCAAAATGGGCTGTATGGAGTAACTAAATCTTTCACGACGCGTTCACCTTGATTTTTCTCCCTGATGTTTCCAATTGTGCAGGTATATAACTGTCCATTCAAAGAGTACGTCATTTCAGAATCGCAGCTCCACCAAAATCGATACTATACTTTGCTGGTTTCGAAGGAATTTATTGCATGAATTTCGTTCGCTCTCTGAAAGGGAAGAGCTGCACATCGATGGTTATGCTTTTTTTTTGTACTGTAATTACCTTTCATGTTGGCATTTAGCATTTTAAAAGATTCCGAAATATGTGCTGCTTTATCGATTTCCATTCTAGAATTTCTGGTAGCATCGAAATCAAATTGAATAAAACGCAACGTTAGATCCTTTTTCCAAACTTGCCGAACAGCTATATAATTTGATCTTTGCATCCCAATGACAGTAAGAATTCGTATATAGGGCAAGAGCTCCTCTTCGTTCATAGCCGCCTCCGCATTCCATTTTTTTAAATTCTTTTTCCGCCTTCATATTTGTATGTCTACAAATTATGTTCTGCATTGATGCGTCAAGCAAAATGCAAAATGTATCCACATCGTTCAAAAAGTTGGTGTTAGAATTGGGCTTAATAAAAGATGGCTCACGTATTTATGCGCCATTAACCGTTGTAAGTTTGGAGGTGTTTTCTTCCATTTGGTTCCATCTTTACCGATATAATAATCTTCTAAATCCTAACTTAATTCCTTATTGGCTCAAAATCGCATTATCTTCGGCTTCAGAGTCAGAGCTCTCGTTTACCTCCGCCATAACATGATCCTTTTCAGCATTCGATTCCCTGACATCATTTGAAGCAACAAAAATCTGGGTCGATATCCTCATCTTCTTCATAAGGGTCATCTTTAGATTCAGAAGCTAAATGTTCCATAAAATTTTCCAAATAAGGCTTCTATAGTATACAAATTCAAATACAATTTAATTACCTTGCCATTTGAGCACTCGAAAGCAATTTTATTTCTTTTTTCTCCATGTCACTGTTTTAACCCGCAAAATTAAAAAAAATACATTTAAATATTTTTCAGTATCACTCTTCAAAGTATCAGCATGAACTAAACCTGCTATTTATAAAAAATTTACTCAGGCCATCACAAATGCACAATGCATAATACTCACTTTTACAGTTATACAGAGAACAAGAAACATATAGACTATTTGCGGGGGTGTACTACGAAACCTCGGTTTTCAAAATCCCGGATATCAAAATCCCGGTTTCCAAAATCCGGTTTTCAAATTCTCGGTTTTCGCAATCCCGGTTTTTGATTTTGTACCTGCAACATTTTGTAATTGCAACATTTTGTAGTTGCAAGATTAATAAATAAAGCAATATTTTGTTAATGCAACATTTTGAAATGCAATAACTGTAGAGGCTGACGGGTTCGATAACTCTCACGGGCACTTAGCCCTCCATCCAAACTCCATCCCTGTTAGCCGTTTTCTATAGAACTTTATCGCAAACTCATTTTTGATTTTTGTCAAAAAATAATTTAAGAGTCCCATTTTCCAACATGCCAAATTTTAAAAATTCAAACCGGGATTTTCTAAAAATCGAGGTTTTTTTATACAAAAAAATCCCGTACGAAATACATTCAATTCAAATTTATATTCCCAGGTATTTGTAGTGACGATTAAGGATTTTTAATTAGTGACAGGGTGAAGGTTAAGTTGTTCAATGATTTATTTTTGGAATCCAGATTGTGACGAAATATTTGATTATATTCATTTATATAATCTTTTATGGCCGATGGAATGACAATGATGTGTGTTCTCTGGATGAAGCTTACCACCTAAATAACGTAACCACATGAGTTTAATATATTCTTCATTTTGAAACGAACCCACCAAACAAATAAAAATCCTAGCTGACAAGGCGCATTCCATTAACCTAAAACTATGTCACTTTTAATTAATTCTAAGTTATTTTTGACCTTTTTGGTCAAAAGGTGTTCAATATTAATTTTGCACTGTCAGTGTCTGCTGCGGTCAACGGTCACATCATTATTCCATCATGTTAAAAATAACCGACTAGAAACAGTTCAATAGCACCTGATATTTATTTTTTCCTCCTCCTACATAATATATTTTCCAGACACATAAGATAATGATATGTTTTGCCAATCGACCATATAGTTATCACACACACGCACACTCATAAAAAGCAAATACTGTGTTTGTTTTATTATTATCAGAATAATTTAAAATTAATGAATTTAAGTTTTCGCAACAAAAAAAAAAAAAAGAAAAATTTTGTCACAACTCATGTCAAAATAATTTTTCATTTTATTTTTATCATCCAACAGAAATAATATTATTCTATATTAAATGATATGGGTTCAAATGTTTTTAGTACACAAAATAATCATTTTTTTTTTTTGCCTGTGTTGACGTTGGTTCTGTTTCTGACACACGTAATGTGTATAATAATACAGAAAAATCATATGTTTGAATTTTGATTATTTTCCCACCACCCATAACCAGGATCATCATCGTCAAAAACATATACACATATTTTTTACGTTTTTTTTTTTTTTTTGTTGGATTCTCTTTCACATCGATCGATTTCTGTTATACAAAAATAGTATGTACTTCTATGTAATATTCAACCTAACATATTTTTTTTTTTTGCTCAAATACGTCATTGAGTAAGCTTTTAATATTGCTTATGTGCTTTTAAGTTTACTTACTAATAAAGTCTACTTTGAAAAAATATAAGGTAAAAAAAAATCTTTTCAATATAATCTTTATTATTAAAAAAATATGTTAGTCTATTTTTAAACCCAAGTTTGTTTTTCTGTACGTTACAAGAAAATTCTATATCTAGGTGAATTGATCAATTTTCAATACAACTAAAAAACAGTTGAACATGGAACATAATTTTCATACCGAGTATGTAGGTTAACTGGATAATTACAAAAGGAAATAGTTGTTATTAAAAATTAATTTGCATGTTACATTCGATTTAAATATAAAATGAAAATTATTATTTAATATACAACAATTTTTTTTCTAATAATAATTATTTAGTCAATTGATTTGTGTACGTCAAACAAGAAATATATCAGTAGCACCATTTCTAAGTGGCTATCGCACGCACACATAAAATTGTGTAATAAAAATAATCTTTTTGAATAAAATTCCAATTTTTCCTCATTAATCTCTCATCCCATGGAAAACTGTTTTTTTCTCACTTTGCAATATTCATCTTTCATTTTGGTACAGCAGAGAAGCGCAAAAACAATAGAATAGAATAATCGTTAAAATATAGCAGGAAAAAAATTTTAAATTAAAATTTTGTATTTCGTGATCATAATTTTTAAAAAGCATATAAAAAAGCTCTTCAATTAAAATCGTGTTTTAAAATAATAAAATGACTTTTTTATACTTATTACTATTATTATTTTTATTTTATTATTATTATTATAATTTTGGGAAAAGTCAGAATTGATTACAACTTTTTTTGGTTTTTGTTTTTTCGGGACAAAAGCAGCAGAAGAAGAAACCAAAAATGTCTAGTTGGTGGATTTATTATTATTATTGATCGAAGCTCCGAGACAATATTTTTTTTATATTATTTTGTTGGCACAAAGGGAAATAAACATTATTATTTTTATTATTATTGTGCTTATCTAAGAATATAATATATTTACTTATATTAAATATGACCCAAATAAATATTATAATAATATTATTGTCTTTCTGAATCCAAGTTTTTGTTTTATAATGTCAAAACACAATACAAGAAAAAACATATTATGATAACAGTTTAGTTTGGTTGAACAGTGGATGGATTAATAGCTGATTAAGTATGATATTAATTACATTTTTTGAATTGCCAGAATTAGACGTCCATGAAGCTAGCACCTATCACGTAAATTTTGTATAAACAAATTTTGGGTCTAATTGTTCACTGTTTGGTCAGTTGTTTTCAGTAATTGGTAAAGCGTCAGGAATTTTGAAAAAATCGTTTTAAAAATGTTCAAGGTCAACAAAAAATTGTGGGACAACAAGGAAGATCAAAAAATACATGAATATCGTCGAATTAGTCAGCTAAACCCAATAATTGGTCAAGTCAGCAAATACGAGGGTTTCTGAAACGTTTCCGACAACAAATACAAAACGTTTTTTTTTTAATTTTCACTGCACCAAAAAAAATCGAAACTGAAAATTTTTTCGAAAAAATTCTCAGATTAGAACGCTTGTATCTTGGTGAAATAACACCTTTCAAAAAAATAATTTTGCTTCTAATTGAAGAAAAATATGCTGCAGTTTGAGGTTGTAAACGAACTTGTTCGGTACTTTATTCCCAAATCTAAATTAAAAATTTTATAGGGGATTTAGAAACGTTCAAAATGCTGTACGACAACTCCGTGTCAATTTATTGAAGCTACGAGAAACGTAACCAAAAAATGAGATACGCATATTGTTTGTACAGTAAAAAATTTGATTGACACACGTAAAAAAAAATACCGGATTTTTCCTCGTTTCTTTCCCCGTTTACCTATGATGATACAAGTTTTAATTGCGATTTAAGCCGGAATTCCATTACTGCGGTTTTCTTATGCAGAAAACCAGAAAGAGATAATATCAAAAATCCGACAAAGACAGGCTATCTTTATTTTATAGCGAAATTTTAAGGGGAATATTTGACAACTACGAAATTATAACCAAAATTAGTTAAAAAATGAAAATTATTGTTAAATCAATTTTATTTGTACCTCTAAAGTACTAAAACATCTAAATATTATGTATAGGCATCATTTTATTACGTTTTTTAATTATTTCCTTTCAATAATTAAAAACTAAGAAAACGCCTTCCTATAAAAAGTTAGGGGAATATTTGACGCGTTTGTATTATAAACTAAATAATATCTCATTATTAAAATTATGTAATACAGAGTAAATAATAAAAATTAAAAATTGTAAAATATTTTAATTTGGGCATTAATATAAATTTATCATGAAAACGCGATTTATATTACACTCCACTAAACATATAAAATGTATGAGCCAAGTGCTCACCATAAAATTAGTAAAATACTAAACATTTGCTGAGAGTGGGGGGTATTTTTCATTTTGGTTGCCATAAAAAATACTTCGATTTGTATTTTTTATTTATATTTATGGCAACCAAATCGCTACAACAACAAAAAATTTAAGAATAAAAAATTAACTGTTGCGCCGCTCACACACATAGGGATTTTTGGTTGCATCTCTTTCTGGTTTTCTGCACAAAAAAATCCGCAGTAATGGAATTCCAGCTTTAAACAAATTTTCTGTGCAACCACACTAACCCAAACCATAAAGCAAAATATATATAAGAGGACTCATGTAGACTTTCCGAGGTTAATCTATCTTACTTTTGGCAGCCTGTATAAGCCTAACAAGAACAATAAACTATAAAATAACTATGCCGATATGTTTTTACGATACGTATATATGGATTAAATATAGAAAAAATTTAAATTTGTGTATATAATTATATTAAAACTATAAAATAAGATTAACCTCGGAAAAACCTGCCTATAAAATTTGCACTACTTGATTTCTCTTATATATTTATTGCTCGATGCCCAAACAAATGAAATAAAAAATATTTCAAGGGCAGTTTTCATTTTAGTTTAAATTTTATTTAAGAGAGAGCAGAACAAAACTAAATAAAACTAGTTTGCCTTGAAAAAATAACAAAATACAAAAAACCCTGTGTGGAATGGGAGATTTGGTGAAGTGGAATTTTTAATGTCGCTTGTTTCCTTCTCTAGCCCGCATTCATTAATATGCCGTTGCATATTTACAACTTTGTGTATTCGGTGCATTGTGATATGTTGTCATTCTTCTTGTAAAGCATCTCGGAGTTCCTGCAAATTAGGTATGAACTTAGCGGAGGATGGTTTATTAAATTAATGCGGTGAAAGAAACTAAACAACTAATAGCTAAAGAATTAAAATATAAAATTTAACACGTTATAAAACTAAACCAAGTATTTGTTTATTTAATTTGAAATTCAAAGACATTTACATAAACGATTCACTTTATTAAAATATTTAGATTGTATATAAACCAAAATGAGAAACTACTCATTCTCACGGTCTATCGTTATCTGTCTCATCAGTCGACTACGATCCTTTTTCGATTTTCAATGCAGGGTCACCCAAAAGTTTTATTGTTTTCGAATCACCCAGGGTTGTTTAATGGTCATATTCGCACATCCTGAGCTTACTGATGTCCTCATCAGAGTCCTCAAAATCCAGATTCTGCAACAAACACCAGAGAACCGATTTGGGAAGACACACTTAATCAAATATGGTCCTCGTTACTAAACGTTACTATCTGCCTTGTGTGACGATATCATTAAACTTTTCTATTTCAATATCATTGGTATCATAATATGTATTGTTGAGAACCAAAAATAAATTATTTTGCAGAATATTTCTTGGATTATTAGTTGAGGGTTTTTAGGATATAATTTTGTTCTATCATTAACCTTATTATTAATCGGCCATTAGAGGTTGTTTAATTTGGCATCGTATATTATATTTTTATTCATTGCCATTGCATTCAGCTATTGGTTTGCGATTGGCTACTGGGGTCGCTGTTGCTATATTCGATTTTCTTTATAAAATTTCGCAAATTTCGATGGTCTAAAAGCTGATCAGAGGTCATTTATAATTCTTGTTTGTATTTCAAAATTTTCCATCATTTTGAGTGTTGGGTGAGAAGATATGTCCTTTACAGCTTTAATTATAATATACTTTGAAAAACCACAAATCATCACGATCAAATTACTATTTCCGGATTTATTCCTCGGAAATGGTCCAAGGGGATCCAAATGTAAGAATAGTTAGTTTCTGTGTAACAACATTCGATACATTTCGAAATATAGCGGTTTACAAAATGTCTCACACGCGGAAAACAAAAATGTCCGTTTATTTATTACAGTTTTATCCACTCCAACGTCGTGCCCAACATCGTCGAGCATCAGTTGCTTCCATTAATTATGCGAAATAAACGTCCATCGTACAATTCACGATTTTCATGAAATTGTCTTTCAGCAGCAGTCCCAGGACTTTGTTCTAAAATTTTAGTAGTTTTCAATAAATCTTCGTCAAGTGGTTGCATCCCGATTAACCAATCGCTTTCAAATTGAGAAATTTCAAAAACAAAAAGAGTGGCTTATTCTCGTTCTTCGCCTACCATCACAGTATTTCTGCTTAACACACCCACGTGCTGGATTAACTTTCGTGCCTTATGCTCCACCACAAAATCAAACTCCGTCAACTTAAACCACCATCTCCCTATTTGTGGAATAAAGTTTTTCTTCGATGCGTTCGATCGTGTTGACAATAGGTCAACAATTTAAATTGTTTTCTTCGGCAACCATTCAAGTTTTTAACTTCTAAAAATAAAACTTTGCTTCATTCTCCGTCATTTTTCAACGGAAATATATAACTATTTTTATCATCCGTTTGTAGTAGCACATCCGAAAATTGAATTTGCATCCCCAACTATCTATTTAATCTATTTAATAAGGTCTTTAGTTCGTCAAAAGCTCTATTTTGTTCGTCGGACCATTCAAAATCATCGCTAACCCACCAAATTGTTTAATTTCATGTCAGTTCTTCGAGATAGGATAATTAGTAATAGCGTTCGTTTTAGAAGCTCCCGATTTCAGAGATGTATTCGAATTCATATTTTTGGAACTTAAAGGTTAACCCGTGTCGCTGAATCACGGTTAGTAGTTTTTCAAATCGTACTATACCACACGGTATGGATCGACTTATAGGAGGTATAGTAATACCATCTGTATATAGACAATTATTTTGTCGTCTATCTCGCAGTTTTATTCATTAGCTCCTACCATACCATTGGAGCATAAGACAGGCTGAACGACATGCGCTTAAATTCATAATGCCCGTCTAGCGTAACGAAGGCTGTCAACGATATGGAATCTTTTTTTTTGGGAATTTGGTAATACTCCGAAGCCAAATCTAAAACTGTAAAAAAACTCCAAACTCCAATCGTTGTAACTGGTCTTCGATTATAAGCAAAGAGAACCGATTATTTGTGCTTCCGTTTAAACTTTTATAATCCATACACATTCTAAGCAATATTTCTTTTTGGTTAAAAGATCGAACTCGAATAGAGTGATTCAGAATTATGAATGATTACGCTTTATAAAAGCTCATCAGTTATTACTTTTACTTCATTTCGCTGGTGAAACGATATTCGATATGGATTGTATACCACAAGATCCGTATTCAAGAGTTCTATTTTCATCTCATTCGTTTCTGTTTTTTTTAATTGTGCCAAGCCACATAGAAAACAACTTCTTAATTTGTCAATTAACCTCGACAAATCCCCCGCGTTCGTTATCTGTCAAAATATCTATTTAATTTTCTCTTCAAATGATTTGTCATTTTTGCATTCGCCTATTTCGATTTACTGCCAATCTCTAAATTTTACTGGTCGCCATTTTCAGTATTAATTCGTTCCACTATCTTTATTACACATTTTCTCGCCTCGTATGATTTTTTACGCGGTTAGGTCTATAGTTTCTTAGGTTTTCGGTTTGGCTTATATCATTACAACCGTTCTCTTAATTCATCGACCGTGACCGTTTTCTGCGTTTTCAATGGCGCTTTGTTCTCGTTTTCGAAATGTTTGCCTTACTTTTTCGTGTAACTCGATTTCATTGAATCATGATTTCAAAATTTTCATAATACCCATTAGTAATTCCTCCCAGTGGCACTATTCTGGCTTCCCCTGGGAAAAGGGAATTGGGAAAATTATTTTCATTGCATTTTTGTCTAAATTTTGTGGAATAAAAGTTTCCCAATCAACTTTAGTTCGTAAATAGTTACACAAATATAATTTAGACAAAAATGCTATAATTTTTTTTTCTCTACTCCCTAGTCCCAGCGAAAGCCAGAATAGTGCCACAGGTATCTTGAGATGCAATATACTACAATTTCGCAAACGATTTCAATTTATTATCCACAGTTAACCCGTTTACCGATATCATGTAATTCAATAAATGAATTTATTTTTGAAACCCATTTTTTGCTTGTAATCAACATTAAGTTATTGCTCGGCCAAACTCAAGTTGCGAATCAAGTTAAATTTCCTTTATGTCATGCAACGTTAACTTACCTCGTTTTGTATTTAAATTTAATAAAAATTCCCATTTTTTTATGCAAACGTTTCTCCCATAACACACTTTCGCTATTATTAATACTTACCTCAGATACCGGATCGGGTCTAACTTTCGTTTATTAACCTAAACTCGGGTCTAACCTTCGTTTATTAATCTAATCGTTTATTAGAATATTATTCGATATATTCGATCTCGTAACCGTGTGGAAATCAGAAGAAATTGCCCACGACACTCGTGACATTCACAACACGACATTCATAAAATCATTGAAAAGATCACATGCAGTTATCAGCCCATTGCACCTATCTCAAGACATTTTCAACCAACCATGACAACCATATATAATTAAAATAAATAATAATCACAAATTTCTCAATTTTAAAACCCTACCATGACATCACAGAATTGTGTGTTTTTATCGCATGTGTAGTTGAAAAGTTGAAAATTTTGGCGTTGAGGAATTTAATATTTGTGATTTGTTTTTCACATAAACTTATGCGCCTTTTAAGAACATCAATTTGAGTGACCGGTGACGATTTTGATTCGACCACATTCACATCTTGAATTCTTGTTACGGTCCAGGTTAGTCGACGGTCATCTATATTTTATAGCAAGAACCGCATTCATCAATGATTCTTTCAATTTCTCAACTCTTTACGAGAATTGTTTATTTTTGTTCGGTGATGGTGTAATCGATCTAAATATTCGGAACAAAACTATTGCAGACGATGGTGCACGAATTTTGGTCGGAAATTGAGAATAAAAGTTGGTAACTTTACTGTGGTTTTATGTACAACATTTAATCATAATATTTGCCGTGTTTCATGACATCCATTGATCCGGGTCAGTTCAAATTTTATATGGACTACCTGATCCAAGTTTTGTTTTTGATCACAAATTTTGATTTGAAATCTAGTAAGCACGTTTGAGTTGTTTCATGAAACATGAACTGAACCGGATCAGATCAAGCATCAAGAAACACAGCTATTGTGTAATACAAACGGCGAAACAATTTAATATTTACATCTAGTACGCAAGTGATACAAAAGTAAAACTCCTACATTTTCCTCATCAGTTTTCGACCAATATTGAGCCCTGACTTTAATTTAACGTTATTTGCTTAGAAACGGCACAACTTTACATCATTACATTACCACACAGAAAACTACAACAAGCAAAAAACTCTTCGGTCATATTTATCAAATTGCAATCTAAATACTTTTTTCAATGAATATTGAAAGGTAAATAAGGTTGATACTGAAAAGTTTGGGAATCCCAGATATTTGGTATACAAATCATTGCATTGTGCCTATAGCAACACATATAAACAAACCTCATTTTAAAAATAAAATTCATGCTAGGATCATAAATCTAACCTATAAACTGAAGTCAATTGCGAATAGTCATACAATGTCCGATTTTCGATCAGCACTAAGTCAATTTAGGCAAAAAACATATTTTGATCAAAGAATTATCGTCTTAAAACTTCTGTTGGAGTGTCAACGTCTTATTCTTATACCAATCAACTTATTAATCTTCGTCCATAATTCATTCGTACAAATCGAATTTTAAAGTATCCGATTAAAAATAAAATCATATTCCCCATTTCCTAAAACTGAAATTTAAAATTCAATTTTTCTCATTCTTTCGGATTTTCCAAGCATAGAAAATATTGAAAGAAGATTCTAGAAAACGAATTGGTCCCCTCCGTGCACCACTGCAAGGACATCTATCTAATAACTCCTTACTTCGTTTAAATAAACCGGTCTCATTCAAGGCGATGATTCATGTAGAAATTTTGTCTGACAGATCTAAATAATAATCGCTCTGATTGGTTAATATTTTTTTGTCTTATACGATAAAATGAAATTCACAATTAAGCGATACATGTATAAAATTTTGTCGTATGGGTATTTTTTGACATTTTATGTGAAAAAGTGTTTTTTTTGTCCTTTTTAACTTTTTTTTTATATTTTAGAATATGTATTCTTTTGTTCTCACTGCCATCAAATCTTATACAAAAATTGAGCAATGTTCAATTTTTTATTTTGGTTGTACGATAAAAAAATATGGCCGACATTCAACTAATCAGAGAGATTATTATTTATGTCTGTCAAACAAAATTTAAAACATGAATCACCTCCTTTAAAGTTATGTTTTTATCGGGGACCTACGCCTAAATTCGACTTTTTTAAAAATTATATTCACTTTTTCGATGAATTTTTCAGTTGTTAATTTAAAGAAAAAAAAAATATTCTCTGCCATAGTAGGTTGGTTGACTTTTGTATTTTACAGAGTAGATCTATTAATAGTTTTGTTCAGTGAATTGTATAAAAAATGTCTCCAAGTTCCATTATCTCACCAAGAAATAAAATACGAAGAGTTGTCTACAGTAAATCGCAGTGCTCGTTTAATTGATTTATTAATTACACAAGATAACGGGTGGGGCAAAAGTCCCGCTAACATTTTGATTGCCTATATAACTTTGTTCAAAGAAAAGATAAGTAAGTTTGGTTTTCATAAAAAGTTTATTTGGCCTTTACATTTTTCTTCGCTATGATTGGAAAATTAAAATGGTGACCGCGGTTCGCTATGCAACTTTCGGCTCTTTTTAAGGCATTTTTCATGACATCCTACAACATCTCAGGCTGAATTTTTTCAATTTAGTGACGAATATTGTCTTTAAGATGTTGAATCGTTTGTGGCTTATTCACATAAACTTTAGATTTTAAAAAACCCCATAAGAAAAAGTCTGGTGCTCTTAAATCCGGAGATCTGGCTGGCCATGCTAAATTGCCATTTCGCGAAATTAGTCTTCGTGGAAAAACGTTATTCAATAATTGAATTGTTGAACGGGCCATCTTGCTGAAACCACATGTCCTCTAGTCCTTGCTGTTCCATATCAGGCACAAGAAAATTTCGAATCATGTCTTGGTACCGTTCAGCAGTAACAGTAACTTCAACACCTCGGTCATTTTCAAAAAAATAGGGACCAATAATGTTTCCAGCATGAATACCACACCATACAGTTGTTTTTAGTGGCAATGATGTTTCATGAATTAATTGAGGATTGTGTGTTCCCCAAAACCGACTGTTTTGTTTATTGACTTGGCCACTGAGAAAAAAATGACCTTCATCGTTCATTATCAATTTAGACGAAAAATCTTCAATTTTTCCAGACAGCCTTAGGATTGCATTACTGTACTCAACTCGTTGATCATGATCTCTCGGTAGCAATTTATGGACTAATTGAATTTTGTACGGGAACATTTTCAAATCAGTTTTCAAAATTCGCCTTAAACTGCGTGCAGAAATGTGTAACTGGGAACCACGTCCCCGAATTGATGTTTCTGGAGACTCTGCAACACTATCGCGCATCAGAGCCACATTTTCAGCGTTACGAGACGTCCGATGGCTTTCAGAACGAAGTCTGTCGTACCGTACTGTCGAAAATTCGCGTGTAAACGATAAATTGTGGTTTTGTGAGGCACTGGACGATTAAAATATTTTTGACGAAATTTCCGCTGAGTGGCAATAATGGAACGATTATTTTCAATAAATATTGTCCCTATTTCTGCTCGTTCATGTGGCGTATATTTATTCATTATAAAATTTGGGCGTCTACACAACACAATGGTTAAAGCGAAACTGAGCTAAACGTCACATAACAAAGATGGCGCACAATCAAAATGGTAGCGGAACTTTTGCCCCACCCATTATAACTAATTTTATTCTCTTCAATCCATTCTCCATCCACACGCCCCATTTTGAGCAACAACTGTTCATTCTAGTGAAGCACACTGCGTGGTATTGATGAAATAAGTTAGAAAAAGAAAAATATTTACAAGAAATCTTCATTAAAGTATAATTGTTGCCGTCTTTGTAGCTGAACCGGGCACTAGATGTACAGGGTGGCGCACGAATCGTGCTACAAAAACAAAACGTAATAACTATTTTTCTGTGTGACTAATCTGTTTTTTATTTTTTTTATTTTGCAGATTATTATTTAAATTTACTAAAATGGATGCTTGGAATACCGAAACGAGGATTTGGATAGTGCAGCGCTACCATGCTTTGCAGTCCATCATTTCCGTCCAGAGGGAATTTAGGCGGGAGTTTGGCGGCACTCCCCCGAGTAGATGGACCATTATGAGGTTGGTACGCATGTTTGCTGAATCTGGAAGCATCGCACGTAGACCGTACAATCGAGATCCCTATGTTCGGGTCGAAGCCACAATCGCAGCTGTAGCATCATCAATTCAGGCAAATCCAAGTGTTTCGACTCGAGAGTTATCGGCGCAAATTGGAGTTAGCAGACGGTCATTACAACGGATAATTCATGATGACTTAAACTTGTTTCCGTACAAAATCCAAATTACAAGCAAATTAAAACCTCTGGATTTGCCTATTCGCCTGGAATTTTGCCGGAAAATTATTGAAATGGCCGAAGAAGACAACAACTTCATAAATTGCTTGTTTATGTCTGCACCAGATTTTTTTTTATGGGGTTATGTCAAACAAGAGGTGTTTAAAACGAAACCAAGGAATTTGACTGAATTGAAGCAGTCCATTACAACAATAATTGAGGCGATCCCGACTTCAACCCTTCAGTGCGCAATGAATAATATTTTCTGATCAGGTGTCGCACATGCGTGAATGAGCATGGAGGTCATTTACGGTCTATCATTTTCAAAACTAATTAGTTAAATAAAAATAAAATTGAATTATCTATACAATAAAAAAAAATAAAGCCGATTAGTCACACAGAAAAAAAGTTATTACGTTTTGTTTTTGTAGCACGATTCGTGCGCCACCTTGTATTACGGAAGCGGAACTTCGATTGATCAACAGTTTAGAATATTTGAAAATTGTGCCGGTTTTAATGCTGTACTCCATTGGTAGTTGTATAGCAATTTCTCTAAACAAAATTACATTATGACCAAAATTATCTCAGGCACACGAGAGCGATGTTTTCGACTAAATTGCCGACTAAACTAAATTAATGACTGATTCATATCATTATTTTAAAGGTGGCACTAGTATCTTTTAAATATGCTGTACCTCCGATTGTAAACTAAATTGTAAAATGTAAACTAAACTAAATTATGACTTTTCATACGTCATATTGTTTTCAACAACACCGATTTGTTATTTAAAATCAAGGAAATAGCAAAAATAAAACAAATATGGATATGGAATCCCATTATTCATGAATGTGATTATAAATTACAATGAAAATTTAAGAATGATAATATTTTGTTTTAAACATTTTTTACTCGTATGCACACGATAAAAAAATAATAAAAACCGAAAATGAAACTGACAACTAAATAGTCAAGCAACTTCAGCAGGAGTCTAAATGATAAAACCTGGTGTGTTTGCCAAGAAACATGACGATAAATTCAAAATTTATATTTTTGTACTCGATTTACCTACAACGGCTTGCAGTTTTTTACAAATATATTTGATAAAGCTACCATACGTATTTTGGTGTCGTGACTAAACTTCGTTAGCAATTGAAGCAACCGATCCAAGGTCAATTATTTGTGTGTCCAGCTAAAGATTACTCTTTCAATACATAGTTAAGTTCACTACTGATTACTCTTAGTTTTGTGTATTTTTTGTATTTCTGTAATATTTGATGATCGTTAAATTTTTGGTCTGGTGCCGATAGACCAGAATACATCCTGAATCATCTTTTCCGTTGAAATTAGCGGACTGTGCATCGTTTTTGCCTGTGGTAGCTCTCTCGATGCGAACATATCGGGTAATATATCTTACACAGTTGTTGCCTTATGCAGCTTCATGACGACTGACTTCATTTACCGCTGTGTCACAATTCCTTAAGTGAGGCATTTAGTATGGGACATTTCTCATTTTATCATTTCTTCAAGTACAATATTAATATCGTGTTTAGGATATTGCGTATATATCCTATACAAATTTAGCGAAACGGTATATTGGGGATACATAATGAATCTGTAATGTAAGAAGCACTCTATGATTCTTAGTAAACACATTCCGTTAATTACTAATTTTCAGTATGTAAGATAAATTATGTTAGTTTTTTTTTCAGAACCGTCCAAATAAATTAAACTAATTTCTGAAGAGCCACTTTCATTGAAATTAAATTTTCTTCAGTTCTTATTTCCTGATAAAATTCCTGTTATATATTGTTAAATTGAAACATGTCTGATCTTAAGAACATTTATGGCAAGTTAATTAACTTAATAAACACATTCTAGTATTACTTAATAAAAACTTGTTTTTTATTTCGCAAAATTATATTTTTGAATATTTTAATTACAAAATTTGTTCAAAAAGTTTAAATAATCACTCGATCGATTTCGACTTGTTAGGTCATCATCAGGAGTATCTACTGATTTGTAAAAGTAAAAATTTTATATATAGAAGAAAAAGGTAAAAAAAATAAGCAAAAGGAGGGAGAAAAATAAGCAATAAAAAGCTATAAAAATTAATCTATTGATCGCGCAGGTGTGCGATTAGTCATCGGCTGAGTAACAAAATTCAAGGTATATTGAAGTACATTTAATTACCCGACGTATTATTCAAATTATAGAAAACGGCGGGGTCTGTAATTGGTGAGAAACGAATTTCTCTCGTTTCGTTAAGGATATTTTCGTTAAGAAATATTGATTTTCGAATTTCGTAAGACTCTAAGGTATCCAAACGTCTGCCTTTAGGTTGTATATGTAATATGTCTAAATTGTTCAAGCTAGCTGTATGATTTTCTAAAGTTAAATGGTTTTGGAAAGTTGATTGATTGCAACCAGACAAATGTTCTTTAGCTCTAACTCCAAAATTGCGCTCAGTCTGGCCAATATAGGAGAAACTACAATCATTGCAATTAACCCTATAAACACCAGACTTGGAAAGGCGATCAACTCTAGGTTTATTGTTAAAAATCATTTTCTTTATTGTGTTATTATTATAAAACTAATATTGGTGTAATTAGACACGATGTTGCTAATCCGTTGGCTTGTTTTTCCTATATACTCAAAGGGACGCCAATTTTCGTGCGTTGGACTATCCGGTGGATAAATACCCGTTAGAGTTTTACGCTTTAGCTTTTTATTTAATAACTTTAATATATGTAGTTCTAGTTGCATATCCGTTATTCGTTGCGATTTGTAGAATTATATTGAACTCTATGGTATAATTTGAATTTGTCAAAGGGATATTTATAAGCTACTCCGTCATACTCTTCTTCTGCTGCTTCTGAATAATACTAACCTCGTGATTGGTGCGATAAAGAAAAAACTACGTCACCATTTGGTCCGACAAATATTTCTTTCATACGTAAATTAATTAAACAGTGCATTTAAATGTTAAAATATTCACGGAATAAATAAATTTTGCAAATTGGTTCTAAGGCAGCTGGCGTATTTTTTCCTTAAATAATGTGGAATGGATGCAAGATTAATTCGATATCGACCAGCTGGAAAGTACACACAGCAGCACAATCACGGGAATAAAGAAAAAAGTTGAAAAAATAAAAAAACAAATTAGTTTAAAATTAAATATACGTTGATTTATGAATACCTAAGATAGGTGATAGAATGAATACCCAAATTCAGAGAAAAAACCAAATATTTTATTGATAAATTATGAAAAACTGTGATAATGGAAATATTCTACTCTTTTGAAAGGTAATCCTTTCAGATAATCAAATAATAACCAATTTTTTAACCAACCGGTTTCCTCAGTAACAGGCGTTTCCTCCATAATCTTTCACAACTGCTTCCATTGGTATTGTCATGCTTCCGATAACACTGTCGATCGTTTCTTCTAATAAATTTCCCCATACATCAGACATGCTCTATCGGTTTCAAAACTGGACACCTTGCAGACCAGTTCAGCTTGTCCAACACTCAGACAAAAAGGTCGTACAGTATGCGACCGAACATTATTATGCATTAAAATAAAATTTTCTCCGACAAATGGGGCAAATGGTACCGTATGTTCTTGCAGAATATCTCTAATTCTGTATGGGCACCTAAACAAATACCGGCCCAAACTATAATTGAGGTTCCTCCATAAGCGATGGTTGTCGTAATATTACATTGAGAATACCGCTCACATATTGTCCTCTCCATACTCTTTGCCTTCCAACGGTCGAGTTCACTAAGAAACGACTCTCGACTGCGAACAAAATATGGCCACACTTCAAAGTTCAAAATCGGTGTTCTTGAGCAAAACTCAAACTTACTATTCGGTGATTTCTCTGCAGTAGGGGTTGTTTGGATGGAACATATGATCTTAAAACGACTTTTTTAAGCCTTCGTCTCACAATACGATCGCTTATTCGCACTCATCGAACCTCTTCTAAAGTGTTAAGGGTTTGAGTTGCCGTTTGAGGACTGTTTCTCAAAATTTCAAGGGCAACGAAACGGCCATCTCTGGAGCCAGTACAACGTTTTCGGCCTTGATCTCGTATTCTCTTGTAAGAACCCGTTTGCTTATACCGTTAAACAGATCGATAAATGGTAGACGTGGACAAACCGAACCTTCCATGTTGCTCATTTTGAATGAATAACTCTTTTTCTTCAAATTCTAATGTTGAAAGAATTCACATATTTAACAATTAATTTATATTAAATACAATTAAAAAAATACTTTACCACTAAAAGCGTGATATTCTGTTAATTGTTAATAATTTAAATTTCGAATTAAAATATTGAAAAACACAGCCGTAACAATAAAGATTATAAATTAGAAAAACAAAAAATAACAAAAAATATTGTATGCTCTTTTGTTTTTTCTTAATAAATCGAGTGTTACTTGTGTTCCCCTAACTGTGCCGCTGTGTGTATATGAATACATTTTCGCCGCCGATCAATGCTCTGATTTGTTGTTATTTGTGCTACCATTTTAAGTGTGTTCAACATACTAACGATGAGTATGTTTAACAGGGATTGTTGTAAAATCGCGTTCCTTTATACTGAATGGGAATATAATTTGGTGGCCGAAACAATTGATTACCGCCGTTTTGGTGGATGCCCATTATCTTCCCGAGACGTGGTTGGGATTTTCTTATATACAGAAATTCAGAGTTCGAAACCATTCCGGACAAATGTTTCAACTTTTAGGTGTAAATACAATATAACCCAACTCTCGGTAATATACGCTAGTTACTATTGCATTACGTCAAATCTGTGAATATGGTAAAGCTAAACTAACAGTGGTTTTCATGTTGCTATCACCATGTCAATTAAGAGCCTTAATTGACTAAAAAGTCGTCGATGCCATTAAAAAAAAATTTTTGTCAGATAAGGCCGAAAGAAAAATCTTAAAAATATTAATATCACGGACTATTATGGAATGTACTACTAGTAAGTAGGTTTGCCTTAAAAATGACACTGTGACAAAATTAGTAGACAATTTTTATTTTACTCTCAATTAAACAAAACAGAGAATATAAAATGAATTTACATACATTTTGGTGTTAAGTTGCGACAATTTTGTCATGACATTCTATCGTCATGACAAAATTTTGTGAGTGAAGACCAAGCATAACTCACCCATCCAGTGACCCTATTCTGGTAATTCCTTTTGAAATAGAGAATTGGGGGCAAAATTTACATATAATTTCGATTTATATTATTTTTCTGGCATACTTCGCTAAAAAGTTAGTGGTAATTTGTCCGGAATCAAAATAAAATTGGGCATAATTTTCGCTGACAATTTGTGTCCGTCACGCCAGCCGGAACCATATCAGCCGGAACCAAACAACGATGGAATAAGTAGCACGATGCATTGTGCATCATTGTGTACTAATTGGTTTTTCAGCCGGAACCTTATAATTCCAGCCGGAACCTGATAAAGCCATCCAGAACCCTACAACAGCAAAACTAACTATGGCACTAGTAGCACGATGCATTGTGCATCATTGTGCACTATATAATTTTTCAGCCGGAACCTTACAAATCCAGAAATATACGATTTTTCGGAAAAGAACCTTACAAATTCAGCCGGAACCGTACCCTCTACAGCCAAACTAAGTATGGCAAAAGTAGCACGATGTATTGTGCATCATTTTGCACTATATAATTTTTCAGCCGGAACCTTATAAATCCAGCAATATATGATTTTTCAGTGGAACCTTATAACTCCAGCCGGAAACGATGGTATGGTAATATACAGTCAAATTAACTACATCACTAGTAGCACAATGGATTGTGTATCATTGTGCACTAAATGCTTTTTCAGCCGGAACCTTATAATTTCGATTAGAACCTTATAAAGTCATTCAGAACCCTACAACAGCCAACAAACTATGGCACTAATAGCACGATGCATTGAGCATCATTGTGCACTATATAACTTTTCAGCCGGAACCTTACAAATCCAGAAATATAAGATTTTTGTGGAAAAAACCTTACAATTTCAGCCGGAACCATACCCTCTACAGCCAAACCAGCTATAGCATTAGTAGCACGATGCATTGTGCATCATTGTGCACTAAATGCTTTTTCAGCCGGAACCTTATAATTCCGGCCGGAACCAGATAAAGCCAGCCAGAACCATACAAAAGCCAAATTAATTACGGCAGTAGTAGAATGATGCATTGTGCATCATTGTGCATTATATAATTTTTCAGCCGGAACCTTACAAATCCAGAAATATACATTGTTTCGGTGGAAAAACCTAACAATTTCAGACGAAACCTACGGTCAAACTAACTACATCTAAAGTAGCACAATAGATTGTGTATTATTGTGTACAAAATGCTTTTTCAGCCGCAACTCAATAAATATAAATATTCGGGAATCGTACTGTAGCTGTGGAAACTCACATAATCTAAATAAAGTATATAATAACGTAGTAACGTTGGAGGTCGAGCCTTTAGAACCACTAGAAAAACAGCAAAAGGTGGCTATAAGCCACATAACCAAATCGCTGAATTTAGGAGGTAATTTGTTCAATTTGCGCGGTGTCATTGAGTATGACAGTGTAAATGAGCATTTCACTGCACATGCACTTAGAAACGGTGGCATATGGAAAACATACGACGATTTGCAAAAGGCCGAGACCAGCACCAACACTTCACGAAAAATGCTTGCCTACATGTTGTTCTATGTACAAGAACCCAAATCAAACAAAGTTCTTCTCTAAATGATGAAATATGTTATAAAATATTATTAATAAATTATTAAAAAACAAACTGTTATTTCCGGTCTTTGTTAAATGTTATTTAAACTTTTTATTTAATAAACACTTGTAGCGAATCGGGAATTATAATGTATCCAAATAATTCCACTTGAAATTACAAGGTTCCGGCTAGTTCACAATGACCGTCAACCATGCTTACTCTTTATTGCTCCGAATGGTTCACACCGACTTCATACGGTTGCGGCTGGTGTTGCTGGTTCTGGTTGGGTTGGCATTATAGTGCATAACGTTTTGATCGTTCGGGGAAAATCATTTGTTGCACTATTTATGTAAACATTTTGTTTCGACTGGATTTTTATGTTTCTGGATGGCATTAAAGTTTGGCTGCAAAAACATATAGCATACAACCCATTGTCCTACTTGTGCCATAGTTAGTTTGGCTGAAGAGGATACGGTTCCGGCTGGCTTTATTAGATTCCGGATGGATTTCTAAGGTTCCGGCTGAGAAAACAACTAGTGATCAATGATGTACAATACATCGTGCTTCTTATGCTATAGTTGGTTTGGCGATAATATTGTTCTGGATGGCTTTAACAGGTTCTGGGAGGAACTATAAGGTTCCGGCTGAAAAATTATATAGTGCAAAATGATGCACAATACATCGTGCTACTTGTGCCATAGTTAGTTTGGCTGTATAGGGTATGGTTCCGGCTAAATTTGTAAGGTTTTATTTGGTTAGTAATAGCCCGAGGGCGCAATCGGCTGAATTTTCTTTGGTTTGTAAAAATTTTTCCAAGGCAGCCTCCATAAAAATCCATTATCGAATCAGTCTAAGTAACAACTTCGGCACTTTCGGATTTAAGTGAGTCACAGTTTTCAATACTTTGGTTAGCATGAGGGCATCACATTTGAAGAACCCGTACTATTGTAATTTTATATTTTCTGTAAACAGCCATCTAGGAATAGTTATTTTGTCTATTCCCATCAATTTCCATCAAAGTTCCTTCCACCTCTTAGTTATGGGTGCTAGTAATGGATTACTCCATTGTAAATTGAACAGCCATAAGGATTGGCATAATGTTTTGACCATAATTGTGGACGGAGGCCGCCATACGGGCGGGTCCAAGATTTTTGAGGTTTCAGACAACATTTCTCGTTTGATGTGGGTAATTTTTGGGTAGATTAAAATTTTAAAATTAAAATAGTTGCCTCTTGAACAAAACATGTACATGTGATTTTGATGAAAAAACTATCGTTAGACATATGTCTGAAATAAGTTTGTTATCACAATACCAACAGCTTCGAACTCGAATTAATGACAACATTTTAAAACTCGGAACATGGTACAAAGTTAGCTCTAATCGCTCGGAAAGCCTAAACATCCAGCGCCAAGTGGAGAAAACAATAAAACCAATTATTTGTGGTGTTCAAATCACTGTCAGTTCTTAGCATGTTATGCATTTCGGGAAAACACTTTATGTTCAAGGTATATTTCTTTTATTTTGCATTTTGTGCAGGAATAATATCCCGAGTGACTTGTTACACCTAAAATAAAGAAGATTGGATTAATTATCCAATATAATTTTATAGCATAATAAATATAAAGTCAACATAATAAAAAAGCTCTGGCAGGATCATCACATATAAATGCTCTCAAAGAGATAAAGTTCTCATGTAACTGTATCTCTGTATTTAAGTCCATTCTCATACAGATGTTTAACCCCTTTAACAAAAGGTTCTATGAACACATTATTGCATGGAAGTTTCGTATGGCCATATTGGCAAAAATGGGTAACAACTGACTATAGTGGTACACCGTCTAAACGATATCCACTTTGGAATGATGGTTCCTTAAAATTTTTCAAAGAGCATTGCTACACGTTACTGAAATATTGAATTCAATGGACCATTTAGCTATATCGTGAGCAACATCTGGTTTATTAGTTGATACAAACTCCTCAATGATGGTATTGAGATTTCAATTTACCACAACTTGAATTCTTGGTGATCACAATTATTGGCCATTTTACAATTAAATATTTATTATTTAATAAATTCTTACTTGAAAACAAAGACCACAATAAAACCACAACAATGAAATAAAATAATTTATTTACTCTATAATTTATAAAAGCTAACACTTTCTTTTAAAATGGCGTATGACAAAATATATTTTATATAGTACTAGACGACTGTTAAAGTTGGATGTGTGAATGTGACATCTAGTACAAAAATAAGCTCATTGAGAGTTTTTTCCATTAAATTTTAGCACGGCCGTACTTTATGAAAATAAAAATTAAGATACAAAAATATACCAAACAAGTTTAATTTTTTGCCGCCAGATCCACTTATATTTGTCTATAGACAACTATAAGTGGATCTGAAGGCAAAAAAAATAAGCTTGTTCCGGACATTTTTATATGTTAGTTTATATTTTCATAAAGTATGCCGTGCTAAAATTTTATAGAAAAAAATCCGCATTGAGCTTATTTTTAATGCGCTAGATGTCACATTCCCAACTTTAACAGTCGTCAATACTCTCGTATAAAATGGGCTATAAGTGTTAGTGAAAATAAAATAATAAGCGAACTTTATATTTTTGTTTGAAGGGTAGATGTTGTTTTTCATTTAATTTTTCTGGTGGTTGTCACACTTTTATGTATATTTTGTCTCGTTTCATAACTCGCAGACATCCCGTTTTTTGTCGCAAAGATTCTCAAAGCAATATAATACTCATCTGTACGATCGTTTAGAGTGGTAAGAAAAAACAATCTGCAAACTCGAACTACATATTGGCTTGGACGAGAAATCTATATGAATAATTCTTTATTTCCGAAGAAACTCGCTGCCGGCCTACAAGCATATATACATTTAACAATTTCGTTCGACTCCCAGTGGTGACAAGGAAAAAATTTCACGGCTGGTTCAGGATCAAGGAATTAATCACTCATTATCCGAAATGAAAATATGGTTATGAAACTTTATTTGAGGCGGCCAAATTCCTTGATGGGATATAGTGCCAGAAAGAGAGAGAAAGAGAGTCAATCATCATCGGTCAGATTCCAAAAATTCTCAAATATTTTCTGTCGATGTTCTTCGGATAAATTTTTGGTACATAGTTAAGCAAGTATGTTTACATTCGGGTTTCATTTGCCTTGCCACCATTGGTTCTTTTTTCCAATTCGTATATTCTTTTCCTGACTGTTGGATCTTTTTGTTTAGGCTTCACTTCCACATACTAACACGTTCTTGTCTCTTTTTTGTTAACCGTGGAGACGAAGTTTCGGAGCCTGTAGTAATGTGTGATTATATTTAGACAATATATTCAATAATGTACTTCAATTTAGTTCAGCTCCTACCGTAAAAACTCGAGTTAGATGATACAGTATGTGCAACAAGAGCGTGTACGGCAAACAACTAAGTAAAAATAAAACTACGATTTTTTTTCATATTGTTTATATGGTAAATTTTCAGTTTAATCTTCATGAGTGCGCATAAATTTCGATCGGATTGGAATCAGGTGACTGAGTTGGCGAATCCAATGTTGTGATGCTCTTTTTGAGCTTAAATTCCGAACAGAGTATGCTATGGTGTTTTGGATAGTTGTCTTCTTGCAAGATCTAATTAGGTTCCATGTGGAAACGATTAATTTACCAAAATTTTGCTTGGTGAAGGGTGCTTCACAGTTCGGACAATCTTTTTTTTTTTGCTTAGTTGACCAAACACGCCATTAACATTAAAATTCCAAAAGGACACAATATTCATTCAATAGTTGGTTTTTTGTTCGTTCGCCCACTGTAGTCGCTTTGTATTTTTGTGTTACCAGTGGTTTGACCAAAGTGTTTCAAACAACTGTAAAAAAAATTGTTTTATTAATTTTGTTTTATTTCTGACAAAGCATCTATTTTAGAACCCGAAATTTTGTTAAGTGCGTTTTTTATTAAACACGACTTACTTTGTGAAAAAAAATTAAGCTGCTTTAAAGAACTGCGGTTTCGTAAAAATTCTGCATCCACTGTACAGTTCAGACTTGGTACCCAGTAATTACTTTCTGCTTCCCAATTTAAAAAAATCAAAAAAGCCGGAAATTTACCAGTGGTTATGAAGTCTTTGGTAAATTAATATTTTATGGAGCAAAAGAAAACTTTTTTTTAGAGGACTTAGGCAAGTTAATTGGTCGATGTAACAAATGAGCAAAAATATTGCTGTCTCACTCACTCTTTTGATCATAAGATATTGCAAGACATTTTGATTCACCCTCGTATCTGTTAACTTTTCCATCAGCTAAACTCGCTTTTTCTATATATGTAACTTATGTATACGCTCATGTTTCGTCGGAAATATTTATCCTTTTTATTGACCTAACTAAACCCTATTAACTATATTTATAGTTATATCCAACATATGCGAAAAATAATTATATTTTCTAAAAATATATTAACAATAACTATTTATATTTTACAATGATAATCATGAACAACTAGCTATATAGAAATACTCGTATATATAAAATGAATACGATAACAATGCATATATCAATAATAATCTTTATAGTTGTTTGTCACGCACAGAAATCGTGACAAGATACAAAATAATAATAAACTTGCAATAAAATACTACTACTTGGGTGTTACTACCCTGCTATTTAAAATATGCTATATTTTATAGTAAATCAATTCTCATATTTTTTTTGTAAATTTTTTCTATTTTCTCGTTTGGTTTGTTTATTCATTATTATAATAAAAATATAAAGAATATTAAAATAAATTATATACTTAGTACAATTACATATACTACGTTTGTATATATGATGTGTAAAATATATAATAATTTTTAAATTTAATTTATATACAAATAGCGATCAAATTTATTGTAAATACATACACTTTTTTCTTTATTTTATTCAATAATAAATTAAACAAAAAAATGTTTTTTTTTTTTGTTTTTATTACAATATTAAAAACATAACAATTATTGTAAAAAAATTAAATCGGGTCAACATTTTTTTGTACAAATGTTTAAAAAAAAAAATTAATTAATTTTGTGTAAATATAAATAAATTTTTATTTTGATTATTATTTATTTAGAATTATTTTGCTTGAAATTTTCAGTCTGTAAAGATAATCATTTTTACGATAATAATTATTATTATTATTTTTGTTTTGTTTTGGTTCTAGACATTTTTATTTTTATTTATCCTTTTTTTGTAAATACGATATATATTTAATTTTTTTTCTCTTATTTACAATAAACTTAAAATTCAAATATACAACAATTAAAAATAATATTAAGTTGTGTGCTATTTAAAATTTATATATAGATTGTTTTTATTCTGTTCATTATTTTTATAAAAATTTATATTCAATTATTTTCTTTTATTTATTTTTAATCATAATGAAAATGATGCGAAATAATATGATGTACAAAATAAATGCTCCATTAGGGAAAAAATATTATATTTCGTTTTTAATTGTTTTGTTTTTGTGCATACAAAAATAATATAACAAAAAAAAAATAATATTTAGTTTTCTAAATTACAACAATATATTTTATTGTAAATATTAGGCCATTCAGTTCACCACTGGTGTGGTAGTGTGTTTATAAAAATTATTCCGTTCGAGCTTACAGCGGATTACCCGCATTAATAAAAATTTTGAATAAATTTTAATAAGTACGATAAAATTAAAAATTATTCCGCTAGGGAGAATATTTTTGCATTATATTATTATAAAACATATATTTATGTTTATTATATATATTTATTTATTTTTTAATATATTAACGCATTTCATTATTTTATTTATTGATTTATTATTGATAAGAGAGAAAAAAAAATTTAAACAAAAAGCACGATCCAAAATAAAAAAAATTTGTGGTTTTATGGAAATAAAATCGAACAGAAAAGAATAAAAAGAAATTTTTGTTTTTTATTTATTTATTTATTTTAACTTAAAAAAAAAACAAAAGTTTAAGTTTATAAATAAGCTTTTTTATGATGCAAAAAAATTTCTTTATTTATTTTATTTTATTTTTATACATAAAAAACTAGTATGTGTATATATTAAACAAAAGTTTTTTTTATATAACTATATATTTATACATATAAAACATAATGTATGTATACAAAACACATATAAATACAAAAATTTATTTCTTATAATATAATATATGTGATTTTTATATATGTGTAACGTAATTAATCAAATTGACCAATAAATAAATAAAATATAGAGATATTTAATATTTCTATTCCCATAATAATAATAAATATTAGATGGCACTATAAAATTGAAAAACAGTTTCAAACTAAAAAATATATAAATCAATAAATTTTTAATCTAATTTATTATCCGTATTCATAAAAGATATATATCTTCCAAAACATTTTATTATAAAATCTATAAAAATCACATAAAATATATTTTATTTTAATTTTGTCTTGTTTCATATATACACCCAAACATCATCATATATTTATTAAATTTTGGTTTTGTTTGTTAAATATATTTAAATATATATTATATATATATAATAATATAATTTTATAAAAACATATACTTATTAATTATAAATTCAATATATGGTATTAATTATTATATTTTATAAATTTTGTAGCCGTGTTTCTGTTATGCGTGGCCAGGTTGTTACACCGCAAGGTTTGGGAATTGTTGGGATACGTGTTTCAGTTGATCGTGATTCTCGTTTTGGATTTACGCTTACACGACAGGGTGGATGGTGAGTACTAAATTTTTAATTAATTTATTTTATTTAATATATAATACTACAATTATTGGACATTCATGCAGAGAAAATACGAAATTGTCAAATTTATCGAAGCTATGTTTACAAAATAATATTAAATATTAAGGTATGTTAATTGAAACCTAGTTTTGAAAAGCCCTTTGGGGTTTAATTAAAATTTCTTGCAATAAAAAAAGGGTTTCATCTGCTTTTATAACCTGAAAACCCTTTTCATAGCAGGGTAACGTTGATGTTCTTCTAAATTTTGAATTTGGATAGCCTACTGTAAATTTTCTAATATGTATAAGCCTTTATTTCACCATGAAAAATTTACTGTCAGTAAAAAATCAGAAAAAAATATATAATAGCATTCGACAGAAACAAAATTTATGGGAACATTTTATAGTCATAAATTTTGACACCTTGAAAATAACAAAACTTCACAAAATAATTTTACTTCGGCAAATTCATTTTTTTATAGGAATTTATTTTACAGGAATTTATTTAATTCATCATCAAATAAAATATATTTTATAAATTTCTACTCGCCAAGAAGTTACATTTTATAAAAATAATAATGTTGGTTCACCATAATATTTTTCCAACCATAAAACGATCTTAGCGTGCGAGAAATATTTCTCGTCATATACATTTTTATGTAAATGTACTGAAATGTTGCTATAAAAAATACTCTGGTTAGTATTTTTTCCATTTTATTATAGCAACCCACCACTACATATAAAACGATTTTGTCAGTAAAATTTTACTGATTTTTTTTTTGTTTCATTCTATTAAGAAGGTCACGTATATTTTTATCTCGTTTCGTTTTTATTTATAGTAAATATTTCTTGGTGGAATGAAGGCAATAAATACGTAAATTTTATTTGCCGAAATGTTAATTTTGGTATTTAATAAATTTGGATTATTCCTATTTTTATCAATTTGGAACTCCTCTTTTCGGTTTAATTATCGCTTTTCTTCATTTTATATAAAATGATCAATTTTAACTTATATACTCCTAGTTATGTAAAGTAAAGTGTTGTTTATTTGCATGGCAAAATTTGATTCGCGTGAAGTTTGTCCTAAATTTGTTTTAAAAAAATATGGTTTCGTTGTTTAGGACACACTTCACGGTTCTGAACAAATTCGTGAAGTTTTCCTTAAATCCTAAAAACTGTATATTATGTGTAAGTGAATATAATAACTTCTATCGTACAAACGAACAAAACTGAATGATTTACCATTTAAAAGGAATTTTATTAAATACGAAAATGAAGTATCTGGCAACTTTTTGGGAATCCTTATGAATCACAACACTTCTATTTATTTCGAAAATCTAAGGATTTTTTTTGATTGTCTAGGCTATTATGGGTCGGGTGTTACGACAAGCCGTTTTTGAAAATTTATCTCGATTCATATAAAGACCATTACTATATTTTAAACGTTCTGAAATATTTGCAATTGTTTTGAAAAAAATAACCGTTTTTCTTGACGTATATCTGAGCCGGTTCAGTTCAAGTCCCGTGAACAACACAACGGTGATAACTAGATGCCGAATCAAATATTGTGATCCAAACCAAAATGTTGATCAAGTTTTTCATATAAAACTTTAACTGATTCGGAACAATGGATGTCGTGAAATGCAGCAAATACGAGTATAGCAATCATTAGGAAAACGACTATGTCTAAAAAGACTCTAAATTAAACCGACAACTATATTGTTCCACATCAGTTTTTCAAAATGAAATTTCCCACCCAAATTGAACTTTGTTAGATGCCTAGCAGATCTACTGTATAGGATTGTAGGATAAATTGTTTTCAAAGTTTTCTGCATAAATTTGACAGACCCAGTGAATGATATAAGTGGCGAGGATGGGCAGAACTCTAACCAGTTTTGTGATTTTTATACAATTACAAATTTTTTAAAAACTCTGTCATGTTTCCAATTCCACATGTTCTGTTGGCGTAATTGATCCGGTTCGGGCACAAAAAAGTGTTCCAACATGTCCCGATAGCGTTTACCAGCAACTGTTACAGCGTGGCATCGAGCGTTCTCAATGATGAGGCCGACGGCCAAAATGGCACATCAATGTCATACAAAACAAAATGGCGGCAAAACCAAAGCGACCTGGAATATAAAAAGCGCCCATTTCCATGTAAATTGGTAAAAGGATAGCAATGGGTCTTGGTTTCAGGAAAATTCGTTCAGGTGGTTCCCCGGTGGGCCCGCGTTCCTTTTTCTTATTTTTGTTCTCAGCTCAAACGACTTTGATCATAGTTGCTGAGGAAGGGTTTTTCAAGAACCAGGGATCGATTGCTATGGGTTTTGATTTTTTTAGGAATAAGCTTAGAGGGTCATCTATTAGAGCTCGGGTCCCGTGTTTTATTTATTTTTCTTGGTTTACACGTTTTTAAAATTGGTGAAGAGTGGTTTTTATTTGCCAGGAATCGATTGCGATCGGTGCTAATTTCTGGAAAATTCGTTCGTCTGATGAGGCCTGGGTCTATAAAAATGTTTAAAAATTGCTGAAGAAGCATTTTCGAGTACCAAGAACCGATTGTGATAGGTCCAGACATTGGGAAAATTGATTTAGAGGTGTCCCGTTTTTAATTTTTTTTTTGTGAAGTGGGGGTTTTAATTGAATCGATCGCGATTGGTTCAGATTTCGGGAAAATTCGTTCTGGGAGTGGAACGGTTGGCTCGGAGTACCTTGTCGAGGGAAGGTCTTTGAGTGCCAGGAGTCGATTGCGATGGGCGTTAGTTCTGATAAAATCCGTTCAGAAGGTTATTCTATTGGCCTTTAATTTTTTTCGGTTTGCACAATTTTTTAAAATATTGCTGGATGAGCGTCTCCAATTACCAAAAACAGATTTGGATGGTTTGATGATTTTGATAAAATTTTGCGGGGAAGAGTTTTCGAATGTCAGGAAACGATTACGGAGTTCTAACTCTGGATAATTCATTTTAGTCCTTTGGATAAGCTGTCATGTTGCACCATGTTGCGTAATGTTTCACAGTGGTGCATGATATTGATGTTGCACCATGTTGTGAGATGTTGCTTAATGTTGTTAGATATTGCACCATGATGCGTGAAGTTGCACCACGTTGCGCGATTTTGCACCATGATGTTCCACCAAGTTGCTTCGTGTTGTGTTTTATGTTTTTCGTTAATTAAATATCCGGCAATATCTTTCATCATATTGCGGAATGTTGCACCTTGATTTGTTAGTTTTTACGGAGACATTATAGGTTGCACTAATCGCGTCTTTTTCAAAATGCTGCTTGTTATGGGTAACAACATTGATTTGTAGCACTCGCTATCTAATTAATGTTTTGACCTTAATCTCTTTTTCACATCCTCAAACGGGTTTGATATCGTCTGGTGCTGTCCTTATCTGTTTATTTTATTTTATCTTCAGCTAACACGAATTTGATAAGAATTGGTGCTGATGAGAGCTAATTTCGGGAAAATTCGTTTAGGAGGTTGTTCGGTGGAACCCGGGACTTTTTTTAATTTTTTTCAGCACAAACGATTGAGATAAAATTTGCGGTGATAAATGTTTTATAATGCCAAGAGTGGATTGTGATAAGCCCTAATTTGGGAAAATTCATTTAAGGTTTTCCAGGTCGAACGACTTTTAACAAAAATGGATGTGATGGGGTTTCGAGTGCTAAGAATCGATTGTGCTCAAACGATTTAGATAAAAAACAATTGAGAGGATTGTCCGGAATTTATTTCTATAGATCAAAATTTTAGAACATTTGTATAGAGTTGCTCCGTTTCACAATATGCATGTCCACTATGTCATCTCAATCGAACGGGATGGAACTGACACCTCTCAATTTAAATGAACCTAAGCCATTTCTTAATCGATTGGGGATACAACTACAATAAAAGGATAGAACTCCAAAATGAGTTTCGGATATGATTTAAAAAAATGAGTAAATTCGATAGCACGAAGACCTTTCTCAAACGAATAGTATGAAACTCGGTTGGTACAATGAAAATTTGTTTACAATGTAAATTCCTCAAGAAAAGTTAGGTGTTGGCCACAATATATATATACGCACCTTCATTTTTTATTAACTGCTGGAAAGAAAACGTATTTAACAATATACCTACATGAAGCCAGTTTGAAAAGGATAACGACTCCATAGTAAAGCATAGAAAATGGTGGTCTATGAAAATAAAAAAACTGTGTTTAATTGTTTGTCTCGATCAGTCGCCTCCGCCCTCCAGTCTCGTCATCAAGCAATTCCGCCTGAAGGTGGAAATTCCGGGCTGAAGCCTGCATATCATTTGGCGATGTTATTATTGACACGAGGTATTTAAAATTTTCTACGCTATCAAAATTATGGTCGCCGATTCTGAGATATGCCACGAAGATAATCCTGAGTTGCTGATAAGAATTTAGTTTTGCTGCTCCTGGGTCGAACAACAGATGTTATTTCAAAGTAGCCTGATACGGATCCTTCGATTGCGATTCTATATCTGGGCCACACTTTCTTAATTTACACTCCGGTAATCCAAGACATATGAGCGCAGTTTTCATCCACACGTTTCAGCTTTGCGTAATGTTTAGTCTGGATTTTTTCACGATATTAAAATTAAAAATTACCAATTTTGAAATATTTATACTTAATGGTTTCTAATTCAACAACCTTCGATTGAGCATTGCTGCAGGGACTAATAATAATATAATAGCCACACCAAGTCAGACTTTTTTTCAGAACACTTCGGTTGTGTGGTTGTGTTAAATGGACTTTCTTTATGTTTGTTTCGTCCAAACTCCAATACATTTTTAGTTGAGTTGTTTACTTCTGGTCGTTCAGTTATTTGAGTTGCCATCTAGTAGTAAAATCTGTAAGCTTCAACAGTTCTCTAGATTATTATGTATATGAATAAACTATAAATGGGGTCCGGGAAAAGCCATACTTTCAGAATTCATTCATTTTGAATAACCACGAATAACAGAAAGGAATATACATACATATGTATATTAAAAACGATAAAATATCATTACTCGTATGTAAATGTATAGTAAATAAAACGATATGTCATGTATGAAAACTACACCACATGCTTAAAAAACTTTTCTATTCTGCATTGTTGTAAAATTATAATGTAGTTGCTCAGTTCATCTTGTACAAAGTTTTTGTATTTAGAAAACCGCAATTGTCCATTGTATGTATATTACACAATACCGTATTTTCCTAAAATTTTCTATTTTTTTTTCTAGCTGGATTATCTATTTTGACACTACTGAATTATGTTTTGAATAGATATTTTTTTCCTCCCCCTCAAAAAAAAGGATTTTGTATTATAAATTAATTCTGGATCTAACTAATTTTCATATGTCATCATGTTAAATAGACCATAAATATTCAGCATCATTGCTCTATTGTTATCATTTTATACATGTATGTGTATATATCTGTTTATGTGTATGGTGTTGAATTATATAGTTTATTTAAGAAAATTGACCGTAGGCAACACAAAATGTAAATTCTCTAATATCAACCAAACAGGAATATTTTGTGGCAAAAAATGTGTGAATATTTTCTTCAGATTTTTATGTCTCTCGGGATCCAAAAATATAAGAAAATAGAAAATTATATGTATATGTGTGTTTAAGTATATACATATACATATATATAAATTTGATGTGACAAGATTGTCAGAATTTTAAAATTGATGAGATGATGACGTGAAATAAACTTTAAAGGATGGATATATTGAATATATTTACCTAGATATACAAAGCCATATATAAATATAAATTTAATCGAAGTCATTCTTGTACATCCCGAGCATAATAGTATACGTAGCTACTAGGGATGAAGGATACACAAGCAAACTTAAAATGTAAAGAATTTTTTTTTTTTACATAAAATAATGGGAAAAATATCAACTCCAGTTATTACTTTTTTGTGCTCATCATCATCGGTAGGAGTGTGTATGCTCGTACAATAAAAATGTGAGGGAACAAAAAGGGAAAATGGCATACGTTTTGAATATTATGGGTGAAATATTTATATTGACATATATTTTAAATATGTGTAAATATTTGTCAGAAAGCTTTAAATTAAACTTTATCCTGAAAAATGATGTTTACAAAATTTTGTTTTGTTCTGTGTTACAGGATTCTAGAGAATATGTACATAAATATTCTATGTTATGTATTGTTCTACTTGATTTTTGTATCATGTAAGCACTAGATACTCGTGTATGGAAATTTTTTGTACGCTTTTCGTAATAAATTTTAATTATAACTGGATAATAATTATATAAACCTTTTGTCATCATTTTAAATAAATACATAAATAGGATAATATTATGTAACTTGAAAAATAATAATCGTTATATTTAACTGCGTAATCCAATTTAAGCGCTGGAAAATGTATAATTGGAACATAACATTCAAATATAAATTTCGTATAACAGTATTTATAGTGATCAAAAAGTTTTACTCAAATATTTATAAATAGATTTCTCAGTTTGAACGAAAGTTGAAACTATTCCCAAAAGGTAAATTCAATTTTTTGTTTGAAGGTGTGCAACATGAAGGTGTGCCGCATGCTGTAAAATGTTCCAGCCTAAGGAGAAGATGTGCTTATGGGTTGATTTTGTTACATGTGGACGAGGGTTGTCATGCATCAATATCACCTTCCGCCTTCCTTGGCCCGTAAATGGTCTGTTTTCCTCCAGAGCATCACTTTATTTGATCAATTGGGCCAGGTAACGTTCAACTGTAACAGTTGACCAGGTTTGACAAGTTTGTAGTAAATGACTCCTTTCCAATCCTTTAATTTCTTGCAACTAAGGATTATCGTACAAAATCCACTTTTCATCAACCGTAATGATTTGGGCAAAAAATTCTTCCTTTTGTACGGAGAAAGCAAATTCATGCAGATGGCAATTCTTCGGTTTTTGTTTTCTTCGATCAGTTTGTGAGAAACCCATTTTCCCATTGCATGCAATCGTAGTGATATTGCTTGGTGAGTAACTCCTAACTGGTTTGCAAGCTGTTTTTGACACGGCTTTTCATCCAGTAAAACTTTAAGTTTCTCCGTCTTCAAATTATTTTACTGCAAGTGTACGTGGATCGTCCTGAATGAGAATGTTCTTTCAAAGCCGAAATAATCAATTCCACAGCTTGAGCAGCATTTTCTTTCATTTGAAAACAGAATAAAATGCAATGACGCAAATTTTGCTTATCGACATCCATCTGTTAAAACTCATGCACACGGAAGGACAGCTTGTGAATGACAGAAACTTATGTAATAAAAACAGCAATGACTAAGCTACATATAACAAAAATGGCGGGCGATTTGGATGCGTTCAAGTTTTTAATGCAACCAACTTGAGCCGAGTTTCTACTTGCACGCCTAATATTTATTACAACTGTTTACAAATCTTCTATAGTAATTTATCTTACATAATTGATATTCTTGTTTTATTTTTAGTTGATCCACCGGATCAACTGTACAAAGTGGTTTCTTCCTTCGCAGCCGCCTTACTAAACTTGAATCATCCAACATACCACTATCTCAGCACTTTGATGTAGAGTTATAGGTTGCACGTGTTTTCTCTCGTATTTGCTTATTGCTTCATTAACGCAAGCTATCTTCAGTATATTGATTTTGTCCCGTGAGATACTCATATAAAATGAGTGAAGAAAAATAATCGAATCTGCACACAGTGTATAATACTCAATTATGTTTTTGTATTTGTATTTTTCTTTGGTTCGTATTTGTTTCATTTTTATGATGAACAGTACCAAAATAATGCGAACCAGGCAAATCGGTTTAATTGTTATGGTGCTTATTTCCTATAGAATTATATACTATGGAATGGGTGTAAAGACTTTACCCATATAAAATGTGTTATTTCATGTACCACATGTCAGAGCAGGAAAGTTATATAAAAATGCTTACTCATATCTCAAAGTAAAAGCCTACCAAACCAGTTTTTGTTTTTGTACGAAGTGGCGACTTATTTTTGTACTTTTAAAATTATTAATTAAAATAATAAAAACATTATAAAATAGTTAGTGGATTTTGCATCATTTAAAAATTAGAAACTTTTAATAAAAATTGAAGTGTGGTGAAAAGCTGCCAAAATACGACTAAAAAATTACAGAAAGGAATATCTTACCATCGTTTATCAAGTGTTTATATAAAATAAAATGTAAATTATGTTAAGAAGAAAGTGTTCTATATTTTACACGGGGTCTTCACTATACAAAATCGCTAAGACTTTCTCTCATGATATTTTATGTATGTCTATGTTTTTTTCAATGTATTGATAAATAATTATCAGACAAATATTACAACTGTGCATTTTAGTCTCATAAAAATTTCTTCAAATGTCAAAAAAGCCATAAATATTGTCAACCAATTTATAGATTTTTATGTTAAAACTGTATAGCATTGACAATTTCACTGACATTTCTTAAAAATTTAATGATTATTTTTTCGTGAAATAGCCTCCTGATAATTTGCTGAGAGTTTCTAAATTTGTATAACATACTTACACATACATTCATAAATTTAGTCTCATGATAGAAAATCTCAGCGATTTTGCATAGTGAAGACCCCGGGTTAGTTATCATTATTTTAAGTTATAAATCAAAAAAAAAATGTTAGTTGTGTTGTGGGGTGGCTACTTTGTTGTTGCAACTTTTATTACTAAAGTCGTATTTTTTTAGTTTAGTTTAATAAAACGCCGTTTATTTCATGTGCTACGTGCTTTGTTTTTCATAATTTATTTTTATTTTAAATACAATAAGTACAACTTTTTACAAGTTATAAACTTATCCAAATATGGAGAGTTAAAAAAGTAATGGTTGAAATCAATTGGCTTGGGTGAGCAAGATGTCGAAATGCACTTCACAAACGAAAGAGAATCAAAAGAGATATTTAGAAAATCGGCCATTCCCACGTTGTTCATTGACGAATTAACGTGTGGATTTGACGTCGTTGAAAATAATCTTGAAAATACATGCTCCAATACTAATCAAACCGTAATTCTATATCATACTGAAGTAAGCATGGTTGGATGCTCCGAACACTCGTAACTCTAAATTTGTTTCCAAGGCGTTTATCCAACTTCTATAAATGATGCTGACGATATTATTGGGGCAAATTTTGAAGTTTCTTCTCATGTTGAGGAAGATCTGATCTATCATCCATTGACCTAATTAAGTGATGTGGCCATCAAGTCGTTGCATTCAATTAAAAATAAAAAAGACAATGACTATACACCCATCATTTCTGATGTAGAAAATCAGGATTATTTACCACCAATTGACGAAGTACGTAGATTTGTATAATCGTGAAGAGAAGGAAAATTTAAATGACGATAATATATCCGATTTAAATAAAAGTCCATCGAAATTGTAAACCATTATAAAATCGCAAATAATTCACCTCTTGGTGGTAGTGATACTGGCAATCGTTGTGGTACTAGTTCTTCTTCTTTTGTTAATAAAAGTATAAAACCTTGTTATACATACAAACAATTTAATAAAATATTGTTAAAGCGACCAACAGCCTCATCAGGTGCTGATCTTTCTACAAGTTCAAGAAATGAATTACAAAAACAAAAAATATGATTTTTAAGTACTAAATACAACAAACTTGAAAAAAATAGGAACCTAGGACAAACAAATGTGAGACAAAGAAAAAATTTATTAATTCGGGCCACCTGTAGCACTATTCTGGTAATTCGCCGAGAATTGGGAATTAGGGCAAGAATTTATATGCAATTTCTATTTAAACATTTCTTTTCCGGCAACAAAATTAAATGGGGAATAATTTTCCCTGCCAATTTAAGTATGGAAAAATTATTCTCAATTTATAAATATTTACATCAAATTTATTTTCCTCAGTAGGCCGGAAAAAAATATTTGAACAGAAATTACAAATAAATTCTTTCCCCATTTCTCTATTCCCGGGGAATTACCAGAATAGTGCCACTGGAAGACGAAGTTGAAGAGAAAAATTTAATTAGTTCTTACCAGAAGCATACATTTTTAAACCATTCTGACCCAAATTCAATTAGCCAAATATTTGAAAATATTATTACATCCGGTTGAATTATTTTTGTAACCAAAGGTTATCTACATTAACAAAAATAAACTAGTTTGTTTCTTTATTACATTTTAAAGGCATGTGAAAAAAACAATTTTATAATTACTATTTTTTATATACATAATATTTAAATAAAAATAATTAATGCACTTATATTAAAGGAATAAAAATGTAATTCAATTTTAATAATTTTTTAATTTTAACTTCCTAAATTCATTGCATTCGGTCGAAAAAATGCTAAATACGGCTCTGTTGATTTAATTGCTTTCTCTGTTACCCTCCGGATTTGACTCACTTGACAGCTGCTTACATTCATTCTATATAATCTATTTCTATGTTATTTTCTGTTCTCAATAGCAATACATTACGTCTGCAGCTCTCGAGCTATGGAGTGTCATTACATATTTAATATTCTAATATATTTTATATTTAATATATTTTTTTATCATAAATTAATTTTATATGTATTAATAAAATTTTATAAGTAAATAAATTTTAAAAATAAAATATTAATTTACTAAATACAAAAAAAATCGACATAAATTCTTTAAAAAGTAACACTGTCTTGTAAACAACTCAAAAATATGGCATTTACAATGGATAATAGAATAAACAAAAACAATGACACATAATTAGTAAACTATACCAAACATACGCGCATCATTATCAACACAAATACTACTACTATATTTTTCTGGTTACACTCATTTCGTTCCACACATTTTGGGACAAAATCCATATACATTCGTTTTCTTTGTACAGCCCTCAGGGCTGAATACTGTATGTCCTACAGGTTTTAGAATTTGTCGGTATAGTAGCAGTTTATCTTTGAATTTCTTCCTAAGAACCAATCTCCTTTTTCTTATTGACATGCTTTTCCCTTTTTAGTTTCACGTCTAGAGTAAAGGTTGATTTACATATGCGACGTGTGACAATTTACATTTGTTACTAGTTCCGCCACGCACGCTTTATTTAATTTTTATATTTTAATTTTTGTTCTTATTCAAGACAAGCAAATGTCAAAATTTTAATAATTCAACACATTTCCTCGTATTAGTAACAAGTATGGCCTCCATTCTTTTGAATAACAATGAAAAGCCCGGACGGCATTGAATTGATCAATTTCGACAGAACAACTTGTCCATTTTTTTCCCAGACATCCTTAATTGCTGACTTTAAGGAAGCTGCTGTATCCTACTGCATTTCATTTACTTTATGGGCAAGCATCCTCCCCACAGATTTTCGATGGGATTTAAATCCGGACTAAGTGCTCTCGACTTCATTTATGAAATGTTCATCAAACCATACACGCGATAACCATGGCTGCATTATCCTGCTGGAAGGTTACATTGTCTGGTATAAAATCTCAATGAACGGTATTAAAACACCATTTCCGAGTTCATTCTTGTAAAAATAAAACACAGGGGTGTCTTTGCGGTGGATGAAAGTGCAGCCCATATCATTACAGTTCCTCCTCCAAAGTTCCTACTCATGGGTGGATTATTGCTCCTCAAATCATTAGTATGAAAATCCATCTGGCCATCCAAATTAATTTTTTCGAGCATCATTTCGAGATTGTTACAATGGAGGTTTCTTTAACGCTTTTTTGTACACAATGTTCGATGTATCATGCAAAATTTGTTGTACTCGATTTCCGTTTTAGTCAGTCCATTTTATGTACAATTTGGGTAGCACTTAATTTGTTTTTTGTCACTTCAGAACGAATACTGAATTTTATTCTTAAAGAAATCTTGGTGCTTCCTTCCGTTTTAATTCCGTAGTTTTCTATTTTAAATTAAAGGTAATTTGTTAAAGCTTTCTTAGCAAAAAAAAATTTTCTTAGCAAAATCGACTTTGTGTTAGGATTTTACTAAAAACTAAAGTGAAGGATGGAGAATTTAAAAATAATCACGTGAACATTTTTTTAGCATTTCTTCTTCAAACCATGTTTATTTTCTAAATATTGCATAGTAGGTGGAGTATGACTATTGTCAAACTCATTCACATTCAAACTTATTGACCGTGTTAGATTTGGAACAATGTGCAGCCTCTTTGGTTTTCAGTTCCACACATAAGACAACTTTGCGATTACACACTCCAGAACCTGTTGTCGATCACCACTTGCAGTTAAAACTGAGAGCCAAGACCAAGAACTGAGATGCTCGCTCCGCCGGCATGATATTCCATTAATCACGATTACCGACTATGGTCCATTGTCTTTGTTGCTTAACATTTTTAGTTCTGCCATGATCTTCTTAATCTTCTTCCTTATTTTAAAATATTTCAAGCTTCATTTTAAATCGTTGGTTTTGATCTGTTGAATTTCTTTGGTTGAGGTTTGAGTGGATGCAGATATTTTTGAAATAGTCATATCAGCTTTCGTTGCCACATTCTGTAAAATTCGGGGTCTGTATTCGTAACCGAATCCGTCATTTCCGGTTTGGGGCTATCTTGAGAACACAGAGCTCCAGAATTTCTGACACCCCTCTGGTAGTTTCCGGACACCTTATAATTGCAACACGTTTAGCAATGTACTTCGATGACATATCTGGCTCCACAGCCCAAACGAAAGGTTTGATTTATTGGGATTGAGCAGTGTTTAAACAAATGCTCACTGCTTCTGCAATTCTAATATTTATTTCGTTTAAGTATGTGTTATTTTGGTTTTATGATGAATTCACATTCATTTTTCATTTTGATGAACAGCACCCCAGCGTCTGGTTTGGTAAGCCAATTCTGGAATCTAGCCGACCTGATCCCACGTATCAGCTATCGACTAACTAGAGATATTATTAAATGTTTGCCCAGCAAAATTCGATTAAACCCGACCCGAGTCCTCATTCCTTACCAACAAGTTAATTGTTTCAGTCTCAGTTCTGGGATACTTTAAGGGCAGTGATATAGGAAGAATTTCGTTGCAAAAGTACACAAAATGTTTCTTTACTTTCTGTTTGCGTCATTCTAATGCTAGTCTTATATCCGCGTCCGTCTATCTTGGAAGCGATGTATCATGGCACTTTTGAATTCATCCCACTTCTCTATTCTTTCTCGCTCCTTGTACATCCAATACCATTCCCGAGCGTAATATGGGAGCGATGAAATTTATCTGCTGTTGATTCAAGGAATTATTATCTGGTGCGTTCATCGTTGTTTGACGCAGAGATTAATTTATTTGATTGGTATGACTTGGCAACACTTTTAGATCGTGTTGACCTATCCCATCAAGCTGAAGGTTGCTACCTCCAAAACCCGCTTCTTCTTCACAGTTCTCAATAATTATTTTGATTAAATCTTTTAACGCCTTTTCTGCATCAAGCATGTTAATATGGTCCTATCAAACTGAGCTGCGTATAAGTTTCCATAGCAATGTGAATGTTCCATAATTTATAAGCGTTGATTTTTCTTGATGCTTGATCTGGTCTGGTTCAGTTAATGTTTCATGAAACGACACAGAAGCCCTTACTAGATTTCAAGTCAAAAGTTAAGATCTAAAACAAAATTTGGATCAGGTTTTCCATATAAAAATTGTTCATTCACTAGAAACAGAATATTTTCAAGCTCTTGATTATTGGTAGAAAGATCCGACTCAAACGAAAGTCATCTAGCCGGCGATCTGCTGCTTCATCACAAAATAGTCAAGAGAGCTATTTATGCTTCACGGAATCCTAACAATTTTAAAACAAACCGCAAACGTATCATTACAATTTTTCGGTGTGCTACTGAAATTTTTCGTACCGGGAGCGATACTAGAACTTCTTGCAAAATAATTACAATATACTGGAATCAATCTCCAAAACTACCACTAAGAAGTGAAACTCTTTAAAAGCCACATTTCTCCGTATAGGTTATAGACTTGCTACAAATGTAGAAGTCGTATGTAGAAGAAATTGATACCCATGAATTTATTACAAAATTTGTTACTAGTGAAGCAATTGTCACTAGTGAAGAGTTGTTTCATCAAACTTGAGGGTGGATTGGGTCGTTAAATTTTTTACAGGTCTATAACCTATACAGAGAAATATAGTTTTAAAAAGGTTCCCTTACAAAAATTAAACTATTATTTCATCCATCCTTCTTTATTTCGTTTTCTTTTCATACTTTTTAAATATGTGTGGCAACAAACTTTCAATACAGAAACAGACAATTCGTACAATTAAAACTGAAAATATTAAAATGCGGATGTTGACTGGTATAGAGCCAAATAAATTGAAATTAATTTATTACAGCATCGACGTTTCAAAACTGAAAATGGTGGTTTAGTCATTGATATGTTAAAATCATCGCCATTCAGAATCATCGACCAAAGAAAACCATTATTTTAAATAGAATCGAACCACTTTTATTAAATATAGGAGTTTAAATTAAATAACACCGATAATTTTCTGGACAGCATATAATTTGGCTCTTGCTACGCTCTTATAATGTGCTTCAACATGATAATGTCAGATTTTGCGCTTGTTCTTTTCTTTACTATCATTTAACAACGTCAAACGTCCACACTTTTCTAATTTTTAAATTAATTTAAAATTTGATGTTTTATTTCCACATCTTTAAAATCTACATAGGAATATACTAACAATACAAGCAGAAATTGTACATGAGTAAATCAATAGACAAAAGCGGTCGGTTACGTCGCTGTGGTTAACTTCGGTTTGTAAGGCCTTGTTATTGAAATCCTGGTAAAAATTCCCTGATCTGAAAAATGTAAAAAGAGTCCGTTCGTCTGTATGTCGGTTCCACCAATCTTCTTTTAGCTTTTGGGATCTGTATCTCAGGGGGATCGGTTACCTGTCATAGGAAATCGCCCAAAACACCACCTAATACCGCAATATTGCTTTACATATTTTTCATATACTGGAGTAGTATATCGTTTGGACATTACAGCGGATACAACTTTAGTTCATAAATCCTCCGTTTTGGCGCTGTTACTAAATGTCTAATTTTTTATAAAGTATGTAGTTTTTTATCATTGAAGAGGTTTGAAAATGCCGTACATTTTTCTGAACACCTTAGTACTCAAAATTGCCGTTGTGGCACTGGAAAAAGTTACGACTTATGTATGTATATTATTCCCATACAATCATACATATCGTACCAAAGATCTGGGAAAGCAACAATTTTGTATTCAGGCTCTAGTTCCCAAGTTCATCGTTTTGGCGCTGGTAGTTAATTATTAATTACGTACTACATCGAAAAGGTTTTGAAGAATGCCATAAATTTGTAGGAAGCACCATAGTATTCAAAACTGCCGTTGTAGCGCTGTAAAATCATGCACGGCCGTTTTGGCAATGGTAGCTAATTATTGTTTTATTATAGAATATGTAAGTGTAACATGTCAATGAAAATGTCTTGAAGAATTACACAAATTTAAGCTGAATCATATTAGTACTCCAAATTACCATTGTGGCGCTGATTACAGATAAACTTTTTCTCATTCTGATACGTACTGTGGCATATCGTTTTCAAGTTTTTGGACGAAATTTTTTTTTTTCAGCAATTTATTTCACGAATTCAACGTTTTGGCGCTGGTAGTAAATTATTCCTTTGATATATATTCTAATACGTAGCTCACGAAAGGAAGTAATGACAGGAGGAAATGAACAGGATGTTAATGTAGGAAAGAGTAATTTATGGTCGTAAATTTCCTGGGTAATGGAGGCTTATTGACGAGGGGTAATATCAGCGGAGTAAAATCCCAGACCCCACTTATGAACAGGTTTAGGTTAAGCCGAATTCAGGAGTTTTGACGATTTGGGCTTCTGAGGTGGTAGTCCTTATTTAACCTTTCTATAATTTATAGTTTTTAATTCTCACATGGCTGATAATTTCACTTTCATCAATTTTAAGTAATTTCGGAATATTTTTGTACAAATTTCGAAGCCTTATAAACTTCTGTTGCTTATAGGACCCACAAAACTAAATCATACAACCACATCCGCCCATGTAATATGTATGCAAGTTTAGAAAAAAAACAACATAAAATCGTTCTTTATCCTTTTTATATGCTTTAAACATAAAACAAAAACAAAAAACTTTTTTTTAATTTTTTTAAACACGAGAACTCTCGATAGAGCAACTTTTTTATATATGCGGAATATGGATAGGATAATATAAAGTTTTAAAACTAAAGCTTTTAATTTTCATCCACAACAACTTTATATTTTATATGAAAATAGAGTTATAGACTATATAGATAAAAGAGTTAGGATTCCATTAAAAAAAACTAATTAATTAATGAATTCTTAAAATTAAAGGTACAACAACTACAATACAACAGCATCTTATTTATATTCTTCTTATTAGAAATTTAATTTTTTTTCTTTATAATGTAAATAAAAGTAAATTAAATTAAATGATAAATGATGGTAGTACATACAAAATTCTATAATTAAATAAAATATTATTATTTGAGATTTTATGGGTTTTTTGTGTATACAGTGTAGAGCTTCAAGACACATAACTCTACACTACATACCATTTGGGTTAGCTTCTTCTATGTATAATTTGATTATTTATGTTACCTTGTTTGTTACATAAAATTAAAATAAATGGGATTGTAATTGTATTTATGGTGATTCTGAATGGCATTTTATTTATTTGCACTCTTGCTTTCGTTCTTAAATAATCACTTTAATATACTGTAATTAAAGTTATTTTTTATTGTTGGTAAAATAAAATCGAAACGGAACTAAAATTTCGGGTTTAGTTTATGTCTGATATATTGTTAATTTTATCATGTTGTCTCGGTTGGCATCATGAAGATGGAAGTTTTGTCTAATCCACTGATCTGCATTCTGCATAGTCAGCAACGATAATAATTAACTATACATATTTCTAAAACTTCCCCTAAAATAAATTTTAAGGACCCAAATCTCAAATCTTCAAACCGGTTTAAAAATATCTGAAATGTTTCTATAAAATATTCGATTCTGATATTATTCTTTTCAGTAACAAAATTGGTCTGTGATTAATTTTGCTTTAAAATACCTAAACAATGTTATTTTTGATTGATTACGTTTCATTGTTATTACAAATAAAATTTTATCATACGATCCACCAAGAAATGGTTGAGTTCTCTACCGAATTCATTAGCACGTCCAATTTCGAACGAACTTTCCTTAAAATTCATAAGTAAACTCATCCGTTCTCTCATGAAATAGCCGTGGTTTCATTTCTCATTACAGTACTTCACTCAAAATTCACAATAGAATGCAATTCCTTTCTATAAAATTATAGCCAGGTACAAAATGTTTATAATAATGTTATTCATCGATTATTGACTCGAAAACAATGAGATAAAATTTTAAAACCGAAAATCCGCCCTTTAACGCCAAGTCTCTGACCTCTGGTGGGTTGTTTTAATACTAGTGCCAAATGCTATCAAATTAAAGAAATTATTAGTAAATCCAGAAATTTTAGTCGCACAACGCAATAAATCGAAGAGAAAATTACTGAAATTTTTAGGAATGAGGGTACCCCAGTGTATACATTTTAGAATTGATAGTACGAGAATCCATCCTCCATGTGTCAAAAAACATACATAAATACTTTCTACTGGTAGTTTTTCAAATATTGGCCAGAAACTGAAAAGAACTTGTATGACCGCAGAAAATCAAACAATTATACTGAATATTGTAACCTCTAAATTTTCCTCAAACTTTCCATGTAGTCTCAGTATGCCCTTAGAAAAACAAAATATTGTTTACCCGGGAGTTTTTGAGATATTGGTCAGAACTTATAAGGCCGCAGAAAATCAAAAATTGTAGTGGAACATCTAATCCATAAATTTTCCCAAAATTTTCTATGTAGCCTATAAAGCCAAAACAACCGAAAGTATTTGTTACTAGTAGGAGTTTTCGAGTTTTGGTCAGAAACTGAGGAGAACCCATACGGCCGCAGAAAATCAATAAATTATAGTGAAAATTCTTATCCGATAAATTTAGTCCGAATAATCCAGGTATGCTATGCTAATTTTACAATTATTAATTGAGAAAGCCAAGTACCCTCCAGCTCAGAATCCATTTTAACCGTATAGAATACACAGCTGCCATATTTTCATCCAAAATTTATATGTATTCTGGAAAGACGGAATATTGTTCAATTTAAATTTCATATACCGAGTTCCTTTACTTAGGAGATCAATCATTTTGTCATTTTAAGCTGTGGTATTTTATTTTGTGAAAAAACACATACAAAATGAATAAAAAATGTCCACAGGTATTAAAACAATAAAATAAATTATCTTTTGTGATAGTGCTGCCATTTGTGGCGAGTAGCGTAATCTCGTATTTTCCGCTGGCAAATTCCCGCTATCTTATAAAGCATCTAAGAGAATAGAAATCCAAATAGTGAAACACAGATTCCCGTCAATTTATTACAGTGGCAAATGTAAAACCATCATATTACCACGTGTATATAAATCTCCAAAACTCAAGGCAACAATTCAAATGAAGCAAATTGAATAAGACAATTCCAATAAATCGTCAAAGATACGCTCTTGAAAAAATTTATTGAAAGACAGAATTTTTAAAATTGTTGTTGAAGATGTATGCAACTAACTCGTCCGTCCGTAAAAGATCAACTGTTATATTTCTGGTGGTGAGCTAAGGGTATAGAATCATTTTTCTACCTACTTACGTCGCATATAGACTACTTAGAATTTAATCTCGAATCATTCGTATACCTTCGTAAAAGTTAATCAAATTTTCGGAATAAAATATATCCAAAATAAATTTAATCTTTCATAAATTTTCTGTATAATTTTCCTAAACTTTTTCCCAGTGTACATATATCTCAGCATTCAAGTCATAACACCTGATATTATATACCATCGCGTATTTTTTTTTATATTTCGAATAAAAAGTTAAAAATATTGTCATAAAATTCAGTTTCAGATAATATTCTGAGCTTATAAAAAAAGTCATGTACGATGACTATTACAAAACCCTAAGTTTAAAATACAGAAAGTTGTTCATCGCAAGAAAAGAAAAGTTAGCACGGAGCGAGTATATTAAATTGCTTTAAAATTCTTACACAAATATTTTGATTTTCGTATATGTATAAATATCTCTCGAAAGTTGAAAGGGTTGCTGTTTAACCAAAATACCAGAGAGAGTAAAATGTATTAAGTTTTTCATCGGAAAATTATGTAACGAAAAAAAGTTTTCTTTCTGGTATGTAATATTCAAAAATATAAATCGAAGTTGATATTATGAATCTCTGTACTCGTATATAAATTTTTTGATTAACAAAAAGTCTAAAAGTTAAATATGTACCTTCTTCCCGCCACACATAACGTACATGGCATACATAATACAGAGAAAGGATGTGGTCTAATATTAAAAATAAAGTAAGCAGAAAAATATGCTCTAATATTTATTTTGGATACTTATTTTTTATGAATAAATATTAATTATCAATTCAAGCATAAATAAAATAAATGTTGATATACATTATAATTAAATTAAAAATTTATGTTTTAGCAGAAGAATGAAAAGAGGATAGAGTAGAGCAACATAAAGGATAATAATTGTGAATGGGGAGCATCATACACTGTGTATGTGATAATAAAACTATTATTTTACTGTATTATGAGTGTGTGTGTGTGTAACTAAATTTTGGCTATTGTTGAACTAAAGTTTTTCGTTTTATATATCCCACATTAGAGATAAATCGTAACGATTTTTCACGTATTGTTGTAGGGATTACATGAGAGGTTTAATATTATATCGGTTATTTTATTTTTATTGTTCATAACTACAAGAACAACACCAGCAAAAAAGCACATATCTATCTATACGTTTCTGGTATGTATATGCTGTGGTATAAACTACAATCATTTCCTTCATGATCCTTAAACACATCGTACTACATACGTGGTATATATTGTAATATTATAGATACTACACAATTTTTTAACAACAGTTTTTTTTTTTTGGATGATAACAGCCAAAATAATACATAAAGGAAGAAAATATCGAAAATATTCTGTAAAAATGACATTGATGATGCAAAAAGAATAATTTTCTTTCCTTTTGAGTTACCTTATACGAGTATATATACCGCACCTCATCATCAATATACTCGTATGGTACACACACGTTTCGTTGGCATGTGTACCAGTATATTCTATATAAGGGGTCGATTTAGTAAGGATTTTCTAAAAGTCATCTGATAACGTGAATATAACAAATGTTATAATATAAATCTTCTCGATACACACATTCTATTAATGGAGTGTTTACGGAGAAATACATACACACACACACACATACACAAAAACAAAACAAAAAATATGTAAAGGTGAAAATGGATGTCGCGGGATTATTTTTTTATGTTTCATGTTCTTGAGGTAACAGAATATATGGGGCTTAATATTGATTTCTTTTTGCCAATTAATCAACATACAGCATTAAATCCGGTTTAATAGGAAATTTTCCTTTTTTCCCATTCCGTTGCGACTAATGAAAGTGAGGCGGAGTAACCGGGGATTGATTTTTTTTTTGGCTGGAACGTAATTAGTGGTCTGAAATTCAATTAGAATGTTTTCATCCGGAAGGTCTTTATTTATTGGCTCATCATCCACTATATTCACCCTACTTTTCCCCGGACAATAATTTACTTTTCTCCCTCTTGCTCTCTGGCATTATATCCCATCAAGGAATTTGGCCGCCTAAAATGACGTTTAATAATCATATTTTCATTTCGAATAATGGGTGATTAATTCATTGATCATAAACCAGCTGTGAAATTGTTTCCTTGTCACCACGGGGAATCGAACCCGGGGCCTCCGGTCGCTGGAGCAAGCATGCTGACTACTTTGCCATAGTCTTTATAATTCTATTAGTCCATTCTAGAAAATAATATGCTTGGTAGTCGACATGGCACGGAGTCGGTCCTATATACTGGTAGACAGCATCAATCAAAATGTATTAACTAATTTAAATCAAGTATATGTATATTTGAAGGTTTAAAAGAAGCATTGTCTTCTAAAGAATTAAGCTGAAAGCTTTGATTTATTTTAAAAAATATGTAAACCATTGATCCTTTAAATTTTCTGAAGACTGTATTAAAGCTTATCTTAACTCTCCATTAATTTCCCATGCCCCAATTGTCATTCAAAATCTTCAGAAAAACAATTTTATTTTCTAGTATCAATATTTAAATGCCCCTAGATGTAGGCAAACGGTTTGTTTCTTGAATATAGTTTGATTACCAAAATTTTGTATAATTTGTTTACTAAACTTTACTTATATTGTATGTATGTGTAAAATTAAATGATAAATGTTTGAATTTTCACTATTTCTAATCTAAACAGGGCACATTATAATAAATCAATGACCACTTATCTTGTACACATTAATTATTATGTGATTTGCCATCTAGGGACAGTAAAACCAACAAATTGTATTCGTCATTGCGGCGAAAACCAAAAAAACTCATATAGTTTTACGTAATTTTTCTATCGATAAAATATCGAGATTTTAAATATTTTTAAACTAAATTTTAATTTTTTTTAATACCTCGATTTTATGTTTCTTAGCATTCTGATGCAAAAATATTTTGCGGGCTAGAGGTAAACTATGTATTAAGAAAATTAATTTGTACGTTTCTAAAAAAAGATCAACTTTGAAACCTAACCCTAATCATACATTTAATTCCGACCTAAAAACAAGAGTTAGCAAGCTCTATACTTCTGCCTCAAACCTCAAAACGTTGATTATAGAACTCAATATGCTATCAATTATCAGAGAAAGGAAGTTCGTCCTACTTTACCACCTCGAAAAACTATCGTGCAGGAACCCAGATTCCAGCAACCGTTCTACCTATATTCGCCAAACAATTTCAACCCTTTTACAGATCAAGCCTCTCACATAACTCTCAATTTCAAAATAAATTCTAACTTCCTAATAGACCCCAATGGGCATATCCACAGAGGCACATTTCTAGACCAGAACCAATGGATGTCGATCGAAGCATTCGGTCTAAGCAGGTAAATTACATGAATACACCACAATTCAATAATTCACCCCTACAGAAAAGAGCCTATCAATCCCAACAGGTGCATACCCTTAATAAAATTCAAAGAGTTTATTACACCACGCTGAGGATGCACCCTCATTAGAGTAAGAACAGGAAACCAATGAAGAAACGCATGACGACGACTCGGCCAAAAAAAACGGTAGAAGAATATGTCGACGCTTATGATAACCCTATATACGACGAACCCGAAAATCTAGAAGATATACATTTTTAAGATTAAAGCGCTCTTCGCTTTCCTATTATGAATTCAAAATTAGGAACGGAGAGATTCTAAAATTTCTTAATGATACCGGATCAAATAAGAATTACATACAACCTAAACATGTTAGAAACCCAATTCTCAATAATAAACCTTTCTTAGCCAATTCCATAGGTGGTAGTGTTAAAATAACACATCATTCCCTCATAAACATTTTCGGAACTAATACCGACAAACTCACATTCTATATTCTTCCTAGTCTAAAGTCGTTTAATGGCATAATCGGGAATGACTCGTTAAGGAAACTACGAGCCGTAATCCATACCAACGAAGGTCATATGACCATTTTCCCAGACATTATAATACCTCTTAAACAATAGCGTACAGAGGACGTACACAATATTGATCTCAGGATTCCACATCTCCACATAAAAAATTGACGTATACGACATGAGTCAAAGGTGAAGTTCGCACTACCTCTACCACAAATACTCCGGTATATTCTAGAGCATATCCCTATTCAATGGCACTAAAATCAGAAGTTGAAAACAGATAAATGAGTTGCTAAGAGAAAGTACAATAAGACCGTCATGGCCACCCTACAATTCTCCTGTATGGATAGTCCATAAACAAGAGGACGCATCAGGAGAGAAAAAATATCGAATGGTGATAGACTATCGCAAATTAAATTATATTACTATTGCGGATAGATATCCAATTTCCGAGATAAACGAGGTCCTTTCAAATCTCGGTAAAAATCAATATTTCACGATAATCAATCTTAAAAGCGGGTTTCACCAAATACCTCTCAAGGATTCGGACATCGAAAAAAACCGCTTTTTCCATCAACAACGGTAAGTTCAAATTTTTTAGATTACCTTTTCGTCTAAAGCATGCTCCATCCATTTTCCAAAGGATGTTTTAGGTATACAATGTTACATCTATAGACATCATTATATTTGGCAAAGATCAAAACGAACATTTCCGAAATTTAGAGCTAGTATTTAGAACCTTAGAAGCCGCTAATATGAAAATCCAATTAGACAAATGTGAATTCCTTGGAAAGGAGCTGAAATTCTTAGGCTTCATTGTCGAAATAAATGGGATGAAACCGAATCTAAAGAAGGTTGAGGCCATCGTCAATATATCTCCTCCAAAAAGCCTTAAAGACTTAAAATCCTTCTTAAGTATGACAGGATACTATCGAGGATTTATCGTGGATTACGCAAGACTTGCGAAACCCTTGCGTTTACAAATAAACTGACTCACCTCGATGAAAATGCACTAAAGGCTTTCGAGAGACTCAAAAATACACTATCTTAGAAGAAGTAATGTTGTCCCATCCGAATTCTGACAAAGAATTCGAATTAACCACCGACGCCTCTATGAAATTTTACCGATATCGGGCCTATTATGAAATTTATCCGATATCGTAAAATCTGATCCGCCGCGGATATTCATATTATGAAATTAAAAAAAATCCAATCAGCCGCGGATATTGCTATTATGAAAATAAAAAATCCGAACGTTGGCGGATTTTACGAAAATACAAATGTTATATCCGATTGGTATTTAGGTTGCGGATATCGTAAATTACGAAAGAAGAAAAGTTTGTTTTAATTTATTTTGTGTAAATTTTAATTAAAAAAAATGTTTTTAAAATGTAATTATAAATCATATCTACTATCCGTTAAATTTGTGGTTATTAAATATGTGGTGTACCTAGAAATACTTTATCGAAATTGTATTGTTATAAGGCCTCAACAAACGGACAACAATTTGAGTTACTAGTTTTCTTTTTAGAAGTTAATCAAGGCTTAGGGACAAATCGTTTCAATTCTCCATAGTTCAGATATAGGCGGGCATTATTTCATCTTCATCCGAGTCATTGTCACTTGAACAAAATACGGGATCGTATCCATATTAAACTCCCAATAGCAACTTATTCATTTTAATTTATTTTTACGATAAACAAATCTTACGAAATTAGATATAAAACCCGAGTATTTACTTTGACAGCAACAACAAAATTATAGAAAACAAAAAAAAATTATTCACTCCCCTATATTTGGTTATTAGAACTAATTTTATTGGTCCACTTTTGACAGTTTAAATACGTGTTTCATAATATGAATATTCGCCGTGGATCGGATTTTACGATTTCGTATTTTACGATATCGGATAAATTTCATAATAGGCCCCCTGATTATGCAATCGGAGCTGTTCTAATGCAACAAAACCGATCAATCACCTTCATCGTGAGGACGTTAAGTAAAACAGAGGAAGGCTATGCCACCAATGAGAAGGAAATGCTGGCAATAATATGGTCTTTGAATTCTTTGGGAAAAAAACCTCTATGGCTCCCGGAAGGTCAGGATATTTACTGACCACCAACCTTTAACATATGCGCTTAGCAACAAGAACACCAATAATAAAATGAAGCGTTGGAAGGCCATACTCGACGAGTATAATTATGAGCTAGCATATAAAGCAGGTACATCCAATGTTGTAGCAGATACCCTCTCAAGACTGCCAATCCAGATCGAAATTCACGCTCTAACGTCCACTCAATATAGTGATGACAGTTCGTCTCACAACTTAATCCCAACTGTTGAAGTTCCCGTCAATGTATTCCGCAACCAGCTTGTATTTAAATTTGATGATAGCGAAACTAGCTACCAGATAAAAACCTTCTTCTCATCCAAATACATTAGGCATATCTTCTTCATCCAACCTAGTTACTCTGAATCAGATATAATAAATATTTTTAAAAGATACGCAAACCCTAACGTGGTTAACGGACTCCTATCATCTGAAGATGTTATGGGCAAAATACAGGAAATCTATTCCAATCCATTTTAATAGTTACAAAATTCGATATACACAGGTTATAGTTGACGATGTAGAGAACGAGGAACAACAAAATGACATAATCATCGGCGAACATAGACGCGCGCATAGAAATGGTAGCGAGAACTGCATGCAAATCCTGCGAAAATATTATTTTCCGCGGATGGCGTCTAAAATATCTAATTTAATTAAACCTTGTGCAATATGCAAGGAAAACAAGTACAAGCGTCATCCTAATAATCACGAAATTCATGCCACTCCAATCCCTGATTACCTCGGTCATACGATCCATATCGATATTTTCTCCACGGAGAAACAACTTGTTCTATCGATAAATTCTCTAAGTTCGCTCAGGCCAAACTAATTGAATCTCGTGCTGCACATTAAAAAACCTCTGCAGGATATACTTTTCTAGTTTTGCGTCCCTGTGGCAGTCGTTGTCATTGACAATGAAAAATCGTTCAATTCCGCATATCAATGATGAAGGATGATCTAAAAATTAAAGTTTTTACCACTCCACCTTTTAAAAGCGAAGTGAATGTGCAGGTTGAAAGGTTCCATTCAACGGTAGCCGAGATGCCTCAAAGTGGAAGGACCACCTCGCTCGTTTGAACAGCTTATTGATAGAGCCATGAATGAATACAACCATACAATTCATTCCACTAAAAATAGGAAACCTGTAGAAGTATATTTTGGTCGAACGCCTAGCATAGATCCAGAACAAAACGAAAAAATTCGATTGAGCAACATTGAGAAGCTGAGAAAAAAACAAGGAACGGATATGAAAAATCACAACAAACTGAGAATACCGGCAAAGCAATATTCCCTCGGCGACTTAATTTACGTTAAATATAATAAGCGATTAGGATCAAAACTAACTGTTCGTTTCGTACAAGAAATAGCCAAAGAAAATAAAAACTCTGTCGTTATAACTAACTCAGGAAGAACCGTCCACAAGAGCAATATTCGAAACTAATAATACCTAAAAAAAACTTATTACAGATACTGTCTTTTCAAATTCATTTATAGTATCCATACATACAGGACAAGCCAAAATACAGACTGGCAATTTTAAAATAATACACGCTATCGATTTGGACGAATACGAAAAAATTACAGCGGACATCCACAAAGTTATTAATACGGACTCTTGTAAGAGACATCATCTTTTTCCCTATGTCTCCCACGAACTGAGACAAATCCAAAACCTTATCGAAAATATGAAACCAAGAAAATTTAGAAGATCACTTGATTTCCTAGGCAGCGCAGGGAAATGGGTTGCAGGAAGCCATGACCATGATGACTTTGTTACCAACAAACAAAAAGTAACCAATGTGCTTGACAACAACATAAACGACATAAACAATTTGTTCATGGAAAGAATCAATAATTTGTCCGCCATAAATAATGGAATAAGAAATGTAATTAAAGCCGATGTAGAACTTAATAATAAGATAATTTTAGATTTAGAATATAAAATAAAAATATTAAAAGAAGATTTACAAAATACAAATTACGCAATACATTGGGCAAAAAAGTAGGCATTATAAATTCACGAATCCTATCTAGACAAGAAATAAAATTAGCTTTAGATACAATTAAAAAAGAAAATTTACGTTTGTTACCACCGAAGAGATATTAAATTTTGCAGAAATCAAAATCATTTCTAATTACAAGACTATTTTTTATATTGTAAACATTCCGATAACAGATCATAAAACCTATCAAAAGATTATATTAAAGCCAGTAAAAAGAAACAAAATTGCCACCGAAGTATTGCATGAAAATATTGTAAGGAATGATAACGAAATTTTTGCTTTAAAACAAGACTGTAAAACTTTTAACTTTGTTTCTATATGTAATTCAAAAAACATAGTTAACCTGTCAGACACGTCTTGTGTTCCGAATATCTTTAAAAGTCTTTTCGCGAAATGCAACGTCACAAACACCCATCATATCCCACCCGTAGAAGAAATCTCTCAAGGAATAATCCTCCTAAACAATTTCAATGGTACAACTCTCAATGTATGTGAAGCTGGCACGAAAAACCAGCCCGAAAACACCTTTTCGGTGTTGGTGTGTTTCTTTGCTAAATTAAATACTATCCCGAAAAATTTATTAAAAATGCAAGAAAAACGAAAATTTCATCCCGAAATATTTTTGAAGTTGTATTAAATAAATAGTAATTAATATCGGTGAAAAGGAATAAATATCACAATATGGTTTCAATGTACCTTTGGTTTGATATGAAAAATCGATTAAATTAATTAATTTTTTGTGGAAATCCTAGAGATAACCCCATCGGGAAATTAAGTTTAAAAGTTAGATCCGTCTATCACCTAAATCACGCCAAAAGCTTATATTGGAATCATGACTAAAAGATTCTGATCTTAAGCAATTTGTCCTTAAGGTTTCGATGTTCTTCATGTTTGATATGAAAATTCGATTAAATTAATTAATTAATTGTGGAAATCCTAGAGATAGCCCCATTGGGAAATTAAGTTTAAAAATTACGTTCGTCTATCACCTAAGCCATGCCAAAAGCTCATATTGGAATCACGACGATAAGAACCTGATCTTAAGCAATTTGTCCTTATGGTTTCGATGTTCTTCATGTTTGATATAAAAAGTCATATCATGAGCTTTTGGTATGGCTTAGGTGATAGATCGACCTAACTTTTAAACTTAATTTCCCGATGGGGTTTTCGCTAGGATTTCCACAAATAATTAATTAATTTAATCGATTTTTCATATCAAAGCAAAGGTACATTGAAACCATATTGTGATATTTATTCCTTTTCACCGATATTAATTACTATTTATTTAATACAACTTCAAAAATATTGCGGGATGAAATTTTCGTTTTTCTTGCATTTTTAATAAATTTTTCGGGATAGTATTTAATTTATCAAAGAAACACACCAACATTGAAAAGGTGTTTTCGGGCTGGTTTTTCGTGCCAGCTTCACATACATCAATTCTCATAGGGACTTTGCCCCAAAAATTAAACGGTACATTTCTCATTAAGTTCAATAACCTTACACTCAATATAGACGGCAAGTCATTCATTTCCAGAGAAGAGTCCAAACTACAAGTACTCCCAGAAATATTACATCCAATTCCGAGTGAGGCGGAAATAAAAAAAAATCTATCGTTAGAAATGTTTGACGAAATCCACATTAATAACACTGATGCAATAGAAATATTGCAGATAGATAGATAGATAGATACATAGAGAAAATAAATAGATTGGATAAAAACCAAAATACTAATTTGCGTGCAGCCTCCGGTTGGATTTAAATCCAGTACCTCCCAGCGCAAGTGCCGAAGTCTCATAAAAAATGTACATACAAAATTCATATAAAAAAAGGAGATTATTATTCGATTTTCCGGGTTTTCCGGTGGTTTTTTTTTCAAAATTTTCTTCGTTTGAAGCTCGAATTAATGTATACATGTCCACTGATTTTAGAAGATATTTAAGATTAATTGCAAACAAAAAAAAAATTCTTTTGCGTACAAAATTTTTATTCAACTTACCCACACTAACTCATGTAACTTTTGTATAAAGAGAAACGGCTTTTTATTATATTGGTATTGTTTTCGTATTTGCACGTTATAAATTTTGTAAATGATGCCATTTGTAATTAGCCATTAGAATTTAACAGCTTATACAATTCAAATGATCAATACAAGAATTGTACTACTTTTCTAAAGTTAATACGAGAATTCTCCTTTGCTGTGACAGTTGATAAAAGTTTACAAGCAGAATAACAGAAAACGGATCTCATGACAGGAAATTTAAATTTATGAATTTTAAACGAAAATATTACGCTTATCTTACGGGTTTCAGTTTTGTAAATATTCGTGGGCAAGGTATAATGAAGTATGTGTTCCAAAAGCTAAATGGTATACGAACTGAGGAAGTTCTAAAGAAGTGTTTTACCAAATTGCTACTTAAAATCATAAAATCAATTGCAGAAATATTTTGGGAATAATGAAATCATTCAAGTGTGGGATACGGATTACAGAATAGAACTAAATTTAAGGTATATACAATAAGATGAGATACATAAATATGTCTTCATTACATCTTCGCAACTTGCGATTTGTTGGTGGGTAAGTGGTTTAGAAATGCACCCGTGACCGGCAGGTTTCAGCCTCTCAATCGACGTGAATTTTTTGTATATAGGTATATTGCAACTCACTTGATAAATCTTAATAGTAAGTAGACCGTTGTATCTATCCAAATTATGTGACCTGTATAAAAATGTGTTTCGTTCCAGTGGTAGTGGTAGATAGAAATGCATTTTAACGACAATTCATTAGAATATTTATGCTAAGTTCTTGAAATAAGATCGGTTAGATCAGTGCACATAAGGCCTGTTTGATTATAGCAGCATAGCAATAGCAAATTTACTACTTTAATATTTATAAATCAAATTAAGCCGAAGAACAGATTAGTTCAAGAGTTATAAATTTCACAATCAGCTGAATAATGCTGAAATAAATTAAAACCGCAATATAAGCCGGATCAAATGAAGATTCATTTTTCATTGTGTACAATAATCGGTTTCCAATTAGTCTTTATTGTTTACAATATATTGATCTTAAACCAGCTGCATCACCGGATTCAATTTTTTGCTGCGGTCTACGGTACAAAATTTCAGGTGGATGCTATTGATGTTAGGGTGCAGAGTTATGAACAGTTTGCTTTACAATATTCCTCTATATATTTTTTTCTTTCTAGAAAAATAGACACAACACATGACTGACCACATGGTCATGACTTGGAGAAAACTGGAACCACTTTTGCATATACAAATGTATCAGCGGATAATTTTGGAATTACTTTGCCATTTTAAGTAAAAATGCCATTTTAAATATAAATAAAAATTAGTTTTCAGAGAAATTTGTAACCTTGACCCTTTCGGAATCAGAACAATATGTTGTTCATATTTAGTATCTCTCAAACAATCTTCCAATAGTGTTTTGTATACTCATCTCCTTCAAAATCATTATGTATATAAGTGTTAGTGTACTAATTTGACAACCTTATACTAAATTTCATGGAATAATGATTTAATCATGTAATGTGTGTGCTATGCATGAAACAAAAATCTACATTTTTTGTCCATTAAAATATTTTCGACCCTTTTATTAAACCAACGAATAAATGCACCAAATTCCAACAAAGTAATTCAATATTCACAAAAAGCAAACAAGTAATAAATCTACGATGTATGAAACAACCCGTCCTATATACCTGGCCATTTTCAAAATTGAGTAATAACAATTATAAAATGTTTATGTTATGAAGCACCCTGAAAAATTTATATATATTTAAAAAAAAAAATTCTATAAATATATAATAAAATTATCATTAATCCGATTTCGATTATTTAATTCCTGAAACGCTACATTACATTTTCACAAAATAAAATTCCAAAATAGCAGCAACAACAAAAAACGTGGATTGTGCAAGAGTATACAACATCAATAAAAAAATTGTTCATAATCTCTTTTCATTTTTTCCAAAAAAAAAATAAATAAAATTTGTACATTTATTTTGATGAAACTTGTCATGTTGATTAAATTCAACCAGACATGGTGGATGCTTCAAAAATTATAATTGAATTAAACAACAAAAAAAATGTTTGTTTTGTGGCATCCCTCTTCTTGTATATACATATATACATATATCTGTAGACAATGTACAGAGCTATGTAGTATAAATATCCCAATCATGTACATAAAAAAAAATTATTCAAACATAGCTAGCTTGCCAGTACTACCGCACACTAAATTTTCAAACTCTGCAACCACCATGAGCAAAATGTAGCTACATCGGAAAATTTCAGAGGGTGATAGGAGGAAAAATAACGCAGAAGAACTTCTACCGAAGAATACATCTAAATGAAAATTTGTCTAAAAAAAATTTGCTCATTCATTTGGAATCCAACACAATTCACAGAAAAAAAAAATATTATTAATTTTCATTTTTTTATTTTTATCTCGTGTGTTATGAATTTTCATGTTCATTTGAAATTTTGACTAGAATTCAATTTAAATTGTTATGTTTATATTGCTCTGGATTAGATGTAGATTCATTTTATTCCACACCATATAGGTAAAGAGGTGTATATGCATATAAAAATGTACATGGTTATGGATTATTGATTTTTTTTTATTTTATTTACATTTATGGAAATATTACTTAACCCGAATTGGAAAAATTGGAAAATGAAAAAAGAAAATCCTGTATTAATTAATGCTGAGGCATAAACCATTATCGAGTCTAGTATTTTTATGGTGTTTGTGTGTGTGTATATGACTGTACTCATTTAGCACATTTATACCACTATTCTAATTAATATTTGATTATAATAATTTTATGAATTAGCTTTTATTGCTGCGCAAAATATATGCAATTTTTTCTCGAAATAAAAGTCAACCATAAATTATACCTGAAAACCTGAATATTTTTCAAAACAAAAGCGTATCCGTGAAATAAAATTATTTAATGTAGAATCCAAGTACCTATGTGTGATCAATATTGTGGGTTTTTAATCTTTGGCATCTGTTTTGGGCACTCCCAACTCTCACGCGATCAGCTTTTCATGTCCTACCTTACGCAGTAGCCAAATCGATAACGTTCAGCTATATTTGATAGATGGGTCATATTTAATCAATATTTATTCTAATAATTATGGAATTTATAAAATATTTTACATCTACATAGTTTTTGCTTGATTTCAATTTATTTTCTATTCAAAATTAATTTTGAGATAAATAAATTTTATATTTGTTTAAAAAAAATTTTAATTAATAAATAATTTGCTTTCTTTTTCTCGAAGAACCGTATATCTAATCTCTTTCATTTTAATTTTAATATTTTTCATCTACTTCAAGCGTACATATATAAATTAAAATATAAGCCTGCGGGTCGATAGTTTGTAAAATTTAAAATTTACTTTAATTTCTAAATTCGATTATTTTAAATAAAATTAATGTGTGTGCATACCAGTATGCTATCATAGTGCTATCATAAATCATTCAAATTCGATTTTATTTGAGAAAAGAGTTAGTTCAACCCAGGGTATTAGGCAAATACTCCGTAATAGGAGCCAGAACGGATATACTAAGTTTGGTTCAAACTTCGAGTAAATTATTTTTCTTATTTTTAAAGAATATCAACATAACCGCCTAAAAGTATTCTACAAGTATTACAATATTTTCAGACAAATCTACATTTTAAGCTAATCTTGTATATATTAACCGATATACTTTAAAAATATCTAAAGATAATCCACTAATCTACATAATACTCCATAGCCAGTGCACGGTATAAAGTAGAAAAGTATACGGATTGAATAAAAATATTGTTCACAATCTGATAAAGTTGGACTTTTTTTAATTTCTGGTTTCAATCTAATATATATTTGTTGTCAATGTTTATCATTTAAATTCGACCAAGCAAATTAAGTTTTCTTGAGATAATTATTAAATTTACGGCTCCGACTTTTTAGCACCCCATCTTAAGGTTTTGACAAAAGTGATGATTTAATTCGTTTGGTCATCAGGATTCAGGTCACTAGTTTTTATCGTTTGGTCACTTACCATTAAACGGTAAATAAATAGTGAAAGTTTCCCGGGTAGCACCTCATTGCAAAAAAAAACCGATTTTATCAAATTTCGTTCCAATCATTAGGTCAGGATTGGCCACCACATTTTGACGTGGTGACCAAATTTCAAAAATCGCGGCGAATTTTCGCAATAAATAATTAAGCAGAGATGACCAAACGAAAATAATTAGTGGCCAACCAATCCTCAGTGACAATTAAATAAATGATTCCGATCGTTGGATTTATAAAATAAAAAATAATTAGTATTGGTCAAGTTTACACCCGCGTACACTTCGAACCGTGTGGAAATTACGAACTTTTAACAAATTTTCGCAATAAACCATTAAGTAGGGATGACCAAACGAAATCATTAGTGAGTAGTGACCAACTCTCAACGAGTTATGAGAAACCAAACGATTAAATTGATTATATCTTATGTCTTCTACTTTAGACACAAAAATTCCCAAATAAGCAACGAACCTGATTTTATTGAAATACAAAAACTGACCCATTGGTGACTAAACGTCAAAATGTGATGACCAATCCTGATCTAACGATTACCTAACGAAATTTGATAAAAACGGTCTGATTTTCTTGCAATGAGGTGCTACCCGGGAAATTTGTTTTTTGAAATTTTCATTATTTGTCGTAAGTAACCAAACGATAAAAACTAATTTAATCATCACTTTTGTCAAAACCTTTAGATGGGGTGCTAAAAAGTCGGAGCCTAAATTTACATTGCTTTTCAAATTTACTCCCAGGTTCGCATGGTTTACTACCATTTTTTTGCGGATCATTATGAACTGTTCATGATGTGTTATGTTACATCTTGATTCGCAATACTAGTCGGCTGCTATAGTAATCCCTGAATGTTTTCTTGTAGAGGTCGAATGCCATAAATCTTCATAACACCATTGTATTAATTGACAAACTACCATTTTTTAGCAGTTAGGAATCGTTTAGGGGACGGACGAGCATATCATTAATTTCATATAAACCCTTCCCTAAATTCATTCCAGTGATAAAATTTAGAAAAGATTGAAATTTAATAAAAAATTCGTTTCGGAGTTTAGCTCCTTCAAAAACTTGGCAAAAATTTCATGAGATCAGTTGAGCAGCTCCATTCGAACAAAAAAAAAAGGTTTTTTGGGAAAAATTGTAGTAGCACCTAGACTCTGGAGGCCGACCTCTTCAAAAATATTATGTAAATCTGCTCATTTGGGTATAAAAGCCCTATGCAAAGGGGAGTCTCCTTGATCCAGGGGATGGACCCCTCGGATTCGAGCACGTCACTAATTCCATAAAAAGGTTGATTCCCAAGTCATACGCTACTTTGCTTTGTTGTTTGCATGCGGTTCCAGTGGTTTAATTTAGATAATTTTATTTTAATTTTTTCAGTTTTAAAATTAATCATTTAAGAGCGTTTTTTACTAAATTAAATTTGTTGTAGAACCTAACGTGTCTTTTTAAACATTTTTCTTTACCATTTGAACCTTTCTAATAGAAAAACCCCGTATTTTCATACCAAACAATTGTTACGGGTGGCTCTCAGCTCAGCCAACCCGCAGTTTTCAACTAAGCACGCAGGGGCCTCTCACAGTGTTGTTTTGCTGGCTAGATCTCAGGGTAATGGCATATGTCGTGGGTAAAATAGAGGCTTGCGTGCTCCTGGTCTATACCGTGAAATAGAAAAAATCAAAATCAAAAGCAAAATTAAACAAAACTGAAATAATAAAGACGCCAGAATTCAATGAACGAAACTTGAGAAACGTAATAAAATTAATGATAACCGCGGGTGTGTCCATCCGGCGGCGACCGGATCTCCCCGAGTGACAAGTACCCAGTCTGCTGAAGGAACCCCCCCCCCCTCCGAACGACCCATCGACCCCGAAAGGCCCAGCCAGAACGAAGCAGCATAAGAAGGTAGGAACGTCTCCTCAACAGACCAGGCCTCTCTTCACCCGGACAGACCTCCAGCAAATCTCCCACAATACACACTCCTACAGCTCGAAACTGCCGGAGTGCCACGGGTAGACTGAGTGGATTTTAAGGTCGCCCAGAATGGATGACACATACGCTTGACGCACCACCTCGACCTGGATGTCCTGCCAAGAGGATGGAGGGGAGTAGCAAGCCAGCCTGTAAATATGGCACGGGCACGAAATGCGAATACCCTCCCAACATACCGGCTAGTATAAAATTTAGTAATTCTTCTTATTCATTGGTTTGTCCACAAAAAAAATAAAAGATAAAAATGAAACCGAATGCCAAAACAATATGGCCGCCGAACGTCCAATGATTTTGAAAATGAAACACAATGTGACACTGTGGCACGCACAACATGCGTTAATCGGTGCTCGATTACAAAGTAAAATCAAAATAATAAAATTTAAAAAAAAATTTGAAAATAAAAAAAAAACGAAAAATGGAAAATAAATAAAAGTTGTACCTTGAGTTGTACCTGGGGTCCCACTGGAATGTTGAGCGTACAGCCGCTTTGATAAATGAAAACGACTGGCCTCGGTTGGCCACCCCCGTATATTCTCCAGCGTTGGGTGTTTTCCTGCCTTAACTGTAGAAAAATTCCAAAAATGTTTACTAAAGAGCCGGTTGGCCACCTGTGTCGTTGGGAGTTCACTCGCCGAAAAAATTCCAAAAAAATTACAAATGGCCTCGGCGGCCACCGGTATGTTGCGGTTTTCATCGATACGCACCAAAATGTTGAGAAGGGATAACTTGCGATACTTGTATTTTTAGAAACATTATTATTTTCTCAAAATATACAGAATTTTCTTCTCATTAAAAAATGAACGAACCACGAAAAATTAGCACCTGAACTCTTTTCTATTCTCCTCTTTCTTCATAAAAACAATTTTTTATTTCCTATTAACAAAATATAGTAGAACACTGTTATGTATTTTCTGATACTATGAATTTTGCAATAAAAAAGAAATTTACAAATTAAACTTCAAACTTTTAAGATATTTTAGTTTTCGTCGACTTTGGAAAGGTTGTCCCAACAAGATAGAGGCATAATTTTAAAGAAAAACACATTTATTTTTGAATTAAGCAAACATTTTTATTTCAACATAAAGAAAAATAGTTCCGATTAAACGTGAAATGCAGCATCAGGCAAATGGCCACCACGAAACTTCTGGCACAGGGTTATTTTTTGTTGAAATTTTCAATAACGTTTTCACATAAACGTAACTGTATTTCACCAATAACGCGCCGTATTTCCTCTTTAAAATAATCGATAAATGACACGGCCTGGAAACTTAGTCTACTAACACCATTTTTTCACGTGCTGTATGGCAGGTCGCGCCGTCTTGTTGATAAAACATGTCCTCCACATCAATTATATCCTATTCGGGCCAAAAAAAACTCCGGTAACATTTCGCACTACATTAACAGTTAGCGCATTTCCAGCCGCATTTTCGGCGGCCCAATTGCTCCGCCAGCCCAAAATACACACCAAACAGTTACTCGCGGTGGATGCATTGGTTGTTTGAGTATCACACGAGGATTTTCAGCACCCCAAATCCGACAGTTTTGCTTATTTACGTATCCGGCGAGTTGAAAATGTGCCTCATCTGGAAAAATGTGTTTCTTCGAAAAATCCGCATTAATTTGATGATGTTCCAACACCCAATCAGCAAATTCACGGCCCTGCGCATGGTCCATTGGCTTGATTTCTTGCACCAATTGAACCATGTACGCGTGCAAATGCAGACCGTTTACCAAAATTCGTTCCAGAGTGCTTCGTGACATGTTTAATTCTTGACCACGATGCCGAATGGAAGTTCCTGGCTATATTTTCGAGTGACCGACAAGGACGACGACGAACAAAGATCTTCTGATCCATCAGCGTAAATTTGGTCTAAATTTTGTAATTAAACACCTCACTGTCGATTCATTTGGCGCATTATTGCGACCGAAAACTTGAAATAATTGGCGAACTTTTTTCGCAAAAACTCTCACCATTTTCGTAATGTGCTTTTACAATAATTAAACGTTGTTGGCTTGAATACTTCTCCATATTCTTAAATCGCGTGGTCTGTACGTGACAAATATCAAAAAAAAAAATAAGCGTACCACTCGTATTAACAAAATGGCGGCAAATTTAAATTCGGTGGTCTTGTAGAGACACCCTTTACAACCAAAACGAGACTATCCAACAAAAAAAAATTCTCGCACCCCATCAAAAAATGTAGAAGAGTATTCTTGTTGTATTTTCGCGCGCGTCACTTGCATACACCCTCTCACCCGCATCAGCTGCACGCACCAAAACAACAAAAATATTCCACTATATCTCAGTCGCTCGCACGCATGCATAGCGGTACATATTGGTCTCACTCTCAAAATCGTTCGACGTTTACGCAATACAAAATATTAATGCCCAACTAATACAGAGCATTAATGCCCCCAATGTAACACCAATGACACACCACCGATGGCAATGCCATCAGTAAAAGGTATTTATCAAACAATCAAAAAGAAATTAAAAATTTGAAAACGAAACAGTAAACAAAATTAATGGTATGACCAGGTGGTCGTAACACAATCCTTGGCCCTCTATCGGTAATTTTCTGAGGTACTTTTCATATATTTGTTTTCTGTTTTTTACCTGCACAACTTACTCTTGCTTTAGTAAAGAACATCCTTAAAGCTGCTTCATTCAGCTACGATTCTGATTTTGTTGGTGCAAAGGGCTGAATTGGTTCCTAGCCAATTAGCATGTGTACTGCTATCAATATCTTCTGGTACTTAGTAGGTACCTAGTAGGACCTTAGTATGAAAAGTTGAAAAGTTCTATTAAACGGCTGTTTCACTAGTTCCGTTGTCTGTCGCCGGCCTTCTGAACCCTTATGTTGTACCTTGATTCTCGACTCTCGCAAATTTTCAATCATCTTGTATTCTCTACTATTTTATTATAGTTGTTGGACTACTAAAAATTACAGTACATCATTTGGTTTAAAAGACAATTGTTTGTTGGGCTTTCGGTATATTGCAACAAAATAAATTCATTTTAAATCAATACATAGTTTTTTAATGAGATTCGCGATAAAAGAAATGCACCGGGAAGTTCAAATTCTAAACTAACAACCGAATTTTGGAACCTAAACACGTTAAATTCTTTCGGACCCATATTCTGCTAACAAGTTTATTCATCTTTTATAAAGTATCGAAATTCTTAAAGCACCTTCTTACCTAAACGTACCATTCATAATAAAAAAGAAATTGAAATGTTATTTTCTTAAATCTTAGTTCTTCGAATATCACTTTTTTCAAGAGAAGGTATTAAAGTCTTCCGATCTGATATCAATTAAATTAAAATTCTTAATTTTTTTGTAAACAATCTTTTAATTAATTTTAAACTTCAGTAATACTGAGATTTTAATAAGCTTAACCTTAACTTAAGCTTTCAAGATATTATGAAAATATAGAACAAGAAAAAATCATAAACAGTTTCATCTAGAAAATTGTTAGTATTATGACAACAATATGTTTTCATTTTCCAGAACAAAAAACATAACAATGAAGGGAAATATATAAAACACAAAAAACCGTAGCCAAAGCAAATCTTAGTCAGTTTCATGGAAAAACAAAGAAAAACTAAAGATGAAAGATTAAATTTTATTATTATAAACATTTTATATGTGTGAGTGTGTGTGTGTGTGTGTACGTACCTATATATGTTGTGTTTGTTCTTTATTATTCAACAGAGATAGCAATGATCATCAGCATCAGTTTATATAATAATAATGATGATGATAATATTAAATGGAATTTATTTTAGTTTTTTATATACCAAATAATAATAATAATAAAATAAATAATAGATAATTATTGTAATCAAAACGGATGTTCTAAAAGCTCAAAGCAATGCAATCAAGCATTACGAATGCTTACTGTTTGGCAGTTAATTTAGTCCCACTGATCTTGACGTAGCCACTGTGTCCGAGGTCTCAAACATATAGTTTTTACTGTATCATAAACAAAAATTTTATGGTGCAATTTAAAACAAAACTTTAATCAACCTAATAAGTTATTTTATTATTTTAAACAATCTAGTATAATAATAATAATAAAACTGAGCTTGTCAAGTGAAGCAAACAACATAAATAACTTACAATATAAATCTAACGAAAATTGATGACCACATAACAAAACGAAATACTTTTTTAAAACACAAAAAGCGCACACACAAAAAAGCTCAACAACATAAAAATGTGATTTTAATCTCAAACAAGATAAATTACTTATAAAACAAACAAGTTTATATTTTAAAAAAAAATGCTGTAAAATTTTGTCTTGCCATTTTCTTTTTGGTTATGCTCGTCTTATACAATACAGAAAACACAAATTTTTATGGTTTTAAAATGTGATTGATTTTCATGCATTATTTTGTTACATTACTATTTATTATTATTGTTCCTTTATTATGTTTATGGGAGTACGAACGAAACTATGTATATCAGTTTGGAATTTAAAAATTTATTTTATTTATAAAAATTGGTTTTTTTTTCGTCATCAAAATAAATCTATAGTTAATATGTTAGTTGATAGATAGTTATGTGTATTTTACAGCTACCGATAGTGAATAGATGTGAGGAAAATTTAAGAAAGACGTTTATTTATATTTCATTTTTCGAAAAGTCTATCGATCAAATTGTTTAGTAGCATCTTTATCATAGTCAATTTTACATCAATTTGGTTGTGCAATATAATGTTTTTTAGATTTTGTAAACAATTTATCAAACTAGAAAAAAAATGGATGAACTTTGTAAACTTGACTTCAGTTCAAAATTACATATATCAATTTTTTCAGTGTAACAAAAAGGACATCGATTATATTGAACTCGGGTAAATATCTAGGCCAGAGCCATAATTTTATTGATACTTGTTGTAAAATGTTTAGATTAAGTAGGATCAGTGTGTTAACCTTCAATTTGTGTACGGGGGTTTAAAACTACTCCATACTTACATAACTGTAAATAAAAAACTAATTACTAAAACATATTGAAAAACCATTTAGATATTACCGATGTGGAGTTTCTAACAAAAATTCCAAATTATATATGTGTTAGTACCACCCAATACAAAATTCTTATTAGAATAATTGAGTATGATTTATTACACTGTTAAATTATTCTCCGAATCAAGTACATTTAAAAATTATAATTGTTAAAATAGAATTTATTTAAAATTACAAGCCACTTCCAGAGATTAGGGCAAAATACCACTATATAGGTCGAATGGACCTATCTATAGAGAACATTTTCCGGTATAATAATATAATTTTAAGTATTTTATCAGCTGGGCCAATAACGGACAAGTGGTGCAGTGGTTAGAGCTTCGGCACTTGGAACGGGAGGTTTTGTGATGTTAAAAAACACAACTAAGACCCTCTGTTGGAGTGTAGAATTCAGCGCCGACCCACCATCCATATGTATACTGAAATCGCGTGAATGGGTGATGCATGCGTGAATGAAAAGGGGGGTATTAATTGACCTTCAAGGGAAATTAAATCCACTGGAAAATTAATACCTTCTTTTTAAAAAAAAAAAAAATAACAAGCCACTTCCAGAGATTAAGGCAAGATACCACTATATAGGTCGAAATGTGTTAAAGCTTAATTTTATGTATTTGTTAAATTTTTCTTTAAGTTATTTAGATATATATTTTTTTTGATATCAGCTATTTGTATAAAATTTACAATTTTGCAAAACCGCAACCCCATTTTGAGCCTCAAAGTATTTTCATAACGAGGGTGCAGTGCATCATAGTTTTCTCTAAAAGTTTTATGTGCAATTTACAAAGTCAATTATAAAATGGATGTAACTCATAGCTCCATTCATCATCGTCTTCAAAAGTTTGCAGTTGCTCTGAATTGCACCAGAAACATACACGATCGAAATGGATATAGCCATTGTATGATAACCCGCCAAACGACACAAACATCGAATTTGTGCAAATAGCTATGAGACCAAGTGCAATATTACTTTTTTTCAAATTCATCAACAACATTTTTTCAAGAATACAGAGATATCTACATTTAAACGACATTTTACATATGACGCGGTAGTTGTCAATCTACCGTTCGTTAAATAATCGAGAAGTGTGTTTCAGGAAGCTGCCTCAAAATATATCCTACATTCCGCATATCGGTTGGGACACTTCAACATTCTACTGGCCGGCACTGTTTCGCTCCAGCAACAAAACTACGATTTCCAATTTTTCGAAATGATTTCGAATAGGCCTATTCTAAAAGGCCTGTTCAAATAATTTGTTTTTTCCATTTTGAGTATTGAAATAAAAACTACAGAAAAAGATATAATGAGGAAAAACAAACGACTGGCTGACGCGAAAGTTTATGCCATTTTACTTTTCTAATATCTTTTGTATTTAACATCCTATTATCTTTTTTAAATTTTATTATGTAAATTATGATTTTATTTAATTTAATAATAGATTTTAATAAAACTATCACTAATTTGCATTTATAAAATATTAACAGTGTAAATCATCAATACTAAAACAATTCAATATCGCGGCTATTGGACGGTTGTGAAATTTGGTCCCAAAACAAAATCCCGCGTACATATACAAATCCAATAAGAAATTTTTAATGCAGAACATGGATTAGTAATTACTAGGGCAACTAAAATATGCTCTTAAAAATGGGTTTTATTGGTATATCCTCTATCCGGTCGCAAATTATTTAATTACGATGCAAAATATGGGTACTAGATTTATTTTGCCATGCCAATTGACACATTTTTTTAAATTTAAATTTGTTTTGCGATTGTAAAGTAGAAATACATGACCTCGGAAAACTCTACTTTAAAATCGCAAAACAAATTTAAATTTAAAAAAAATGTGTCAAGTGGCATGGCAAAATAAATCTAGTAACCATATTTCGCTTCGTAATCAGATAATTTGCGACCGAATAGAGGATATACCCCGAAAACCTATTTTTAAGAGCATATTTTTGGTTTACACTGTCAATCTAAAATTTTGGCGAAATAACTATATTATAATAGAAAGAGACGAAAATAGGAGCTACATTTTTTTCATATTCGATTTATTTTGCAAAGATGGTAGCAAGATAAAGAGTAAAATATAATCTTCAGGTAACAAAATAAAACACATTGTCATTTAATTGAGTTCAATAAATTAATTTAAAAATCTATACAATTTAAACATTATGTTTAAACTAAACATTATTTACTATATAGATATTTTTAAAAAATTAACTAAAAATGAAACATGAAAAAGAAAACAAAATGAATTCTTGTTTGAATGCATAACTCAGAACAGGAGCTGATGTGTGTGGATTTCATTGATATAAATATTTTAGAAAATAAATCGTAGTCTGTTGGAAAATTCGACTACGATGAAATGATAGCCTTAGGGTTAACAGTCAGCTCCCTTTCCAAACGGAAAGTAGTGATATTATTTTCGATCTCGTAATGCTAATCGACTTTTATGGTTTGAGTATTTTAAATTAAATAAATTCTGGATATCTCAGAGTTTGTCGGATAATTTCACTTTGTCCAAATGTTTCAGGTTGACACAATCAAATAAATTAAGAGCCATTTCCATATCTAGGGGACAGGTGTCATTTTTCGTTCTCGCAAATCTAATCGATCTTATTGGTTTGAGTAGTTTTAATTTAGATAAATTCTGGTTATCTCAGAGTTAGTCGGATAATTTCACTTTGTCCAAATGTTTCAGGTTGACACAATCAAATAAATCAAGAGCCATTTGTATGTCTAGGGGATAGGTATCATTTTTCGTTCTCGCAAATCTAATCGATCTTATTGGTTTGAGTAGTTTTAATTTAGATAAATTCTGGATATCTCAGAGTTTGTCGGATAATTTCACTTTGTCCAAATGTTAGCTTCAGGTTGACACAATCAAATAAATCAAGAGAAATTTCCATATCTAGGGGATAGGTGTCATTTTTCGTTCTGGCAAATCTAATCGATCTTATTGGTTTGAGTTAATTTAGATAAATTCTGGATATCGCAGAGTTTGTCGGATAATTTTACTTTGTCGAAGTTAGCTTCAGGTTGACCAGATCAAATAAATCAAGTCATTTTATATCTAGGGGATACATATCATGTTAGATTTGCGTCGATTAGATTTGCAATAGCGAAAAATGATATCTATCCCTTAGATATGGGAATGGCTCTTGATTGACTTAATTTACCAGAAAAAATTTCAGAAGTATCCCGTTTTTTGGAAATACCCTTTACCTCACTTGATTGTCTTCTCTGTATCGATATCCTCATCGTGTAATTTCCACATTGTGGCTTTGCACACAAATTTTGAATACGCGGCATTTAGATACATATATTGAAATATTATCTTCTGTAAAACTACTTACAAATGAGGAAAAATTGAAATGATTTTCCGGAATATTATGAAGAATGTAAAATATTTTTTAAGAGTTTATTTTCTAATTTTCACTCAAAATTCTTATAAAAAAAAATTCAACAGTGTATTTACTAACACATGTTTATTTTTGTACTACTTCACTACCATGCTATTGGAAACTATTTGAATCCAATACAAATTCTGTTTCCGCCATGTTTTCCAATTGGAACCGTATACGTACACGTGTTATTTTTTGTTAGAAACTTCACGGGCTCTTAGATATACATTCTTCAATTAGATATACACCAGATAAAAAATAAGTTATGATCGATTGATTTTATTGCATATTTTTCATTAGAATGAAACTAAACGCATTTCTGTCTACTGGGGTAAAAAATTACCCCATCCATTTCTATATAAAAATCTGTAGGTACTAAACAACGCAAAACCAACTAAAATTATACTGATACCTCAGACTACAACGACGTACACTCAAGCTCACTATCTTGATTACAATTTACTGCATGTTATCAAAATTCATTATAAGAACAGAAGACATAAACTTATATCTTAATAAGAAATCACACTCAACATAAAAATTCACTCGGGAATTAAACTTTGTGTTTTACAAATATGAAAAAAAAAAAAATTATAATATACATATAAATAATTTGAAAAGCAAAACTATGTTCAATAAGCAAATCTATTAAAATTAAAAACCAAACTACCATTTTAATTGCAAAAACATTAGGAACAAAAAAATAATAAATTAGATTTCTAGTAATAATAATGTAAAATCAGAATGACTAGATTTACCGAAAGGCACATAAAATTTTGCTTTCGTAAAATCGGGCATTCGTTAAAACGGATATTTTTAAAAGGGGGTTTTGAATCTTAAATTTCTAGGAAATATCTAAAAAATATCTATCATTAATTCTAAAATATAGATGAAAAATTTGAAAGAATCGAATTTCGTAGGCTAAGCAGTAATTCGCTAATACTACAACTACATGGTATTGTTCTATAATGTAAATAATACAACATCAGTCGTCGCGAGCTAAATAACGAATATATAATAAAAAAATAACGAATTCAAACTTGGAAATATTGTCCATTGTTATTATGACCTTGCTCGATCTCTCAGGTAACATACGAATGCCGTCGCGAAAGAAACTTGGATGCTTCGACGCGATAAAATTGTCGACAAAATTACGCATATCATCCAGCGTTTTGAACTGTTTATCCACTAAGTCGTGCTGCATTGATCTGAACAAATGGTAGTTGGATGGGGCCAAGTCTGGTGAATATGGGGATACCGCATATGGGGGAACTTCCCATCCCAAATTCAAGAGTCTCCTGAGTCAAGTGAGCAACATGATGTCGAGCGTTGTTAGCAAGCTTCTTTGCCCAGTAAATGGCCTTTTCTGACCAATAGCGTCTGTCCAGTTTCTAGGAGTTCGTTATGAAGCACACCACCCTCCATGCCCCACCAGATACAAAGGAGAACCTTCTTTAAGTGGATGTTCTGTTTCGGCGTCGATGTACTGGGTTTCCTGGGATCTATCAACGACTTTCTACTTTTGAGGTTCTCTGAGGAAAATATACTTTCCATCACCAGTCACAATTTTCCACAAGAAGTCATTTTTTATTGCCGAGCAAGCAGTGAAAGGCACGCGTTCATACGCTGACCTAGTTATACTCGGTCAACAAATGTGGGACCCATCTTCCCAATTTTTTGATTTTTTCCCATTCGGTGCAATCGCTTGGAAATAGCTGCTTGGGTAACTCATAGCTAAACTGGAAGCTCTTGTTGCGTTTGTGTTGAGTCCTCATCCAGTAGAGCTTGCAATGCCTCATCTTCAAACTTTCGTGGTTGTCTAGGGTGCGGCTGGTCACATAGGTCGAAATTACCACTTCTAAAACATTTGTACAAATAATTACACGTTTCATAAGAAGCAACGTCGGCACCAACAACACTACTAATTGAATCACGTGCTTTAGAAGCATTTGTTTCTTGTTGGAATTCGTTTATAATGCAGTGCCGAATGTGCTGTTTATCAGCTGTTACCATAAACTCTGCTATTCTGAGGGGTTATGTAACTCACGGTGACTTGACACGCAATTAATTTTCAAGTTTTTTTAGCTTTCGTAAAATCGGATACTTTTCTTTCGTACAATCGGATGTGGCAACGTCGGGCATCGTCTAATCGGAGATTCGTTAAATCGGGTTAGACCTGTATATGAGACAATTTTATGACACAAAACTTCTCTACAAACTGACTAACAAAAACAAAAAACACACGGTTACGTTGATGAAATAAATTCAACATGCTCTCTCATCGTGTGTATCAATATATTCTCTTCAATTATAAACGGTTAATACCAAGTAATATTAAACACTTTTCATGATTTGGTGTAGGTAAGCTTTTCGTTAAAACATCTGCTGGCATTTGATTGGTTGGTATATATTTCACGTTGATTTCGCCTTTTTCGTAGATTTTCTTATGAAATAATATTTTATATCGATATGTTTTGTACGGGAATGATAAATACTATTTTTTGTTAACTTCTGAGCTCCGGTTTCATGTACCCCATTTCTGTTAAAAAAAATTTTAAATAAACTGCTTCTTTGCTCCTTCACTGAGAGCAACATACTCAGCTTCTGTGCTGGATAACGCCACAAATCTTTGTTTCCTGGTTTCCCAAGTTATTGGAAATTCTCCTAATTTAAATATATATCCATATTGGGATATACGATCATTTATATTGCTTCCCCAATCAGAATCAACATATACATGAAGTGATTCAGTAACGTAAAACTCTTCTTGCAGAACTCCAATGAACTTGACTCGGATTTTAATTGAATTGACTCAATGTACTCACAGTATACCCTAAATCAGGTCTTGTACACACAGCTAAATACATTAATGATCCAATAAGTGATTGATACAAATTTCTTTCTGATTTATCGCTTTCTTCTTCACTTGAATCAGTCTTTTGTAACTGGATCTTGTCTTCTAAAGGGAGTTTTACCGAATTTTCGTTAGTTATTTTATACTTTGTTAATATATCGTCAATGTATTTTTGTTGTGACATTGTAATTGTATTATCAATCGAATTTTGAGAAAATTGTATTCCAAGACAATAATTTAATGTCCCTAGATTTTTCATGTTAAATTCTGAGTTTAGGCTTTCTTTGATCTGAGATAACATTGAATCGTTATTTGTTGCGATTATTAAATCATTGACATAATAAGAAATAAGACTCCTTCGTTGCTTTTCAGATAATATAAGCACTAATCATAATCGCTTTGAATCATCCCTGCTCTTGTTAAATGATTTTTTAATTTTTCGTACCATTGTCTGCCTGTTTGTTTTAGTCCATATAGTGATTTTTTAAGTAAACATACCAAATTTTCCTCATCTGAATTTTCTCATTTTCCTCATCTCAAATCCTGTTGGCTGTTTTCCATATAAGTTTGTTTATTTAAATGTCCATTGATATATGCCATCACTACATCAAGTTGATGAAGTTCAAGATTTTCTTTTGCAGCAATACTTATTATCAGTCTTATTGTTCCAAGTCTTGCTACTGGTGCAAAAGTTTCTTCGGAATCTATTCCAGGTATTTGTGCATAACCCTTGGCAACTAAACGAGCCTTTCTCTTCTCCACTGTTCCATCAGGATTGTATTGAGTTCTCAAAACCCATTTACAGCCTATAATGTTTTTATCCACCGGTCGAGTTACTTTTTCCCATGTCTTGCATTTAACAAAAGAATCGAATTCTATTTTCATTGCATTTGTCCATTCATCTGCATATGAGTCCAGCCAAAACTTCGTCTACAGATGGACGTGTTATACCTCACTGCAAGCTACTTGTGCTACAAATTCGTTGGTATTGAATGATCTTTCAACATAATGTCTCTAACTTTTTTTGGTAATATTTGGTTCTGGATTATTTTCAATAATCGGTCCCTTTGCTTTATCAAGAGAATTTGATTCATCTGTGAATAATTCAAATTTTCAGAGTCCATATCTGGATTTTATAAAATAGCTATTTCTTGGTTTGGAATTATGGCTGGTAGTATGTATAGGATTTATAAATTCGGCTTCACGGCGTTCAATTATTTTTTTTTTCTTAATATTCCACAATCTATATTTATAGCTTTACATTCTGCCGAATATCCCAAGAAAATACATTCTATCGATTTTTCTGAAAATTTTCCTGCTCCAGGCGCTTTTAGAGCAAATACTTTTTGGCCGAAAATTTTCAAATGCGTGCTATTAGATTTCATATTCATCCAGACTTCATACGAAGTTTTGCTTAAAATTGCTGTTGGAGATCTATTCCATATATACGCCGCGGTACTAATTGCTTCAGCCCAAAAACTTGCTGGTAAAGTTGATTCGAGTAGCATACATCTTGAAATTTCGACCAGTGTTCGGTTCATTCTTTCCGCGATTTCATTTTGTTGTGGAGGGTAACGGACAGTTTTTTTGATGTAAGATTACCATTCTCTTCTAAATGTTTGTTAAATTCCTCTCCGGAGTATTCTAAACCATTATCTGTTCTTAAAATTTGGATTTTTTTCTCTTTTTGGTTCTCAACAATGGTCTGATATTTGATAAATTCGCGTTTTACTTGGTCTTTTGTCTTCAAAAACCTCACTTCTACCCAATGAGAATAACTATCAATGAAAGTACAGAAATATTTTGATCCTCCTATGGAGTTTACTCGCATCGGTCAACTCTTTTGAAAAAAGGTTTCGCAAATCTGACTCATTGAGATCTCCATATCTTTTCCCTTGGGCAAGAATATTTTTTGCTTTATCAGTGATTGAAACATTTTCACGAGTGAATAGTACAGAATGCACATTGTTTGTAATTTTCGATACAGAAAGTAAATTTGATTTCAATTTTGGTACACAAAGAACATCTTTCAACTCAATTTCTTTGGTTACTTCATTATTTTTAACCTTCAAATAAGTGGACTCTTTTCCATTTATTTCAATTTTGTCATTATTAGCCAATGTGACTTTTGATTCGTGCATTGCCTCCAGATGCGAAAAATTCTTTATATCATATGACATGTGCGTGACGTAGCTCCACTGTCAATGTATATACCAAACTTTTTCTGAAAGCGAATCTCTAACTTGAAATGAACAATAGTTTTCAGTTTTCAACCAAGCTTCTTTTTCTTCGTCTACATGTGAAGCAGAGAATTTTAGTCTATTTTCAGCTTTATTCCAACAAACAGACGCAATATGCCCAATTTTATTGCAATAATTGCATTTAATTAATTTTCGTCGTTTATTGTTATTATATTTTTAAAGGTTAGGATTGGTTTCAAATTTTTATTTGTCGTTATGATTCCAATTATTATTTTTTGAAAAAAGTGATTGTGGTTCATTACTTACATCTTCATGTTTTGACCTAAGCTCATTTTTTACAGCACATTCTTCCAATAATTTTATTTTCAGTAACTCGGGCTTGGGTAATTCATCGCGAGCTTCTATGGCACAACGAAAATTCTCATATGAACTTGGAATGCTATATAAAATGACAATAGATAATAGATCATCGGCTACTTCGATATCCATACCTTTCAGTTTATCAACAATGTTGAAAAATTTATTCAGATGATCTATCATATTTTGCAAATAATAATTGCTTCAATAACGTAGCTTTCCTGGCAGGACCTTTTGATTCATAAACTTGTGATAATTTTGTCAATACTCGCTAGATGTTTTGCAGTCTTTATTGCATAATTCAGATGGTGACATTGCTAGAATCAAGTCAGCTTTTGCTTTTTCATCATGCATATTCCATTCAGAAATCATTTTTTCCGTAGCTTTTTCACCTGGCTTCAATTTTGATCCATTTGCGTACAGCCAGTGATCATTTTTAATTAGAACAGCTTGCATTTGAAGCTTCCAGGTATCATAATTATCTTTGGTTAGTTTTTCAATCTGTATATTTAGGTCATTATCGACAGATGAAACTATAAGTTGTAGTTGTAGTCGGTGATTTTTCGAAATTGATGTTCGAATTCCGTATTTTTAAACCACACTATAACTGCAAATTAATTCACGAATTTATTGTAATTTTTAAACGTAACTAAAAGTGTCAATTTTTACGTAATACAAAATTAGACTGAAATTGAAATAACAAAAAAATTACAAAATTATTTTTTTTATTTCAATATGCCCAGACGAATATATACAACACAAATAAATAATAGTTTGATGATTAATAAATTAAAAACTCTTCGAAATTTAACTTTAAATTCGCAATAGAATTATCGATTGTAGTCGTCGATATCCACGATTACAACTTTACTCATCACTTTAAAGTGTCAATTTATTGTGGTTTAAAAATACCAAAAGAGACAATTTAGTCGTATTTGCGAATTAATTGTCGTCTGTCGATTTGGCCCTTAATGCCGATATTTTATTATTTTTATATTATTTTTTTTATCGGAGTCTGGGCTCATCACCTATTAATAATATTCTATATTTCAATTAACAACTTTTTATTAATTATTCAAACAAATTGAAGGTTACATATATGAGACAATTTTATGACACGAAACTTCTCTTCAGCTGACTAACAAAAACAAAAAACACACGATGAACTAGAACTTGGTGACGATGAAATAAATTCAACAAATTTTCTCCGTATCAGCTCGCAAATATATTGTATTCAACCGTTCGTGGCGCGTACCGGGTATGATAAGGTACGCTGGCATTATAGCGCATTGAGTTATTATGCATTGAGTTATTTGATTCAATGAATTTGTTGTAAGATTGGTTGTTTACGTTTTATGATCGTCACTCTATCGATCTACTATCGATGGTCATTGGCAGCAATTAAAATTCAATTTTTATTTGTTTTGCATTTTAAATATTTTTTTTTTGTATTCAAAATTTCACTTTATTATTAATTAGGATAAGTTTATCACACAAAAATTTATTGTCTTCTTTCCGAAACGATTTGGCACTGCCATCGATGTTGATGATTCGCCAAGTGAAAGCCACGATTGTTTGCGTTTGTGATTCTTAAAAATTTCCACTTCTCATTTCCCGTAAGAATTCGATGCAGGAGGCTCCTTCTGTCACGCCGTGAAAGCAAATCAAAGCAATCAAAAGAAAGCAATCAAAATTTCTCTCTTCGATTACACATCTGTCTCTCAGTCAACTGATGCGACACCCATTTTCCCTCCTTTTGAATTTTTCCCATAGCATGTAAACGTTTGGAAATAACTTGGCGAGTCGTGTTTAATGCCTCCGCAAGTTGATCTTGAGTTTGCGTATCATCTTCATCCAATAACGCTTGCAGCTCGGTGTTTTCAAAAGTGTTTGGTCTTGCAGAGCGCTTCTTGTCCTCAATGTCAAAATCGCCACCTCTGAAGCGTTTAAACCAATCTTCACAGATAGTTTTCGATTTTGCATTCAGTTGAAGCAGAAAAGCAAAGCTTCCCGCAAATGCTTTTTGTTTGGCACACAACTCGACATTTTCTTTCTTAGAAAAAATATTTTTCGTTGTGATATGTGCTGGTGTAACAACTGGTTATCGTTAATAACTATCCACGCTATGAACAAAACACAACTTCTGGCATAAATAGGTTGTATTTATGTTGAATTTATGTGATTATATTTCCTTTGAAGAGCAGTTAATTACATTAATTATAAACAAAAAACTAGTTTAATTTTTTATACTTTTAACAATATTTATTAATTCTTCAGTTGTTTTAAATAACTATTCAGGCTACGGGCCAATAGTCGAGTAAATCGTTTACTATGGTAAAAATCGGATTTAGAACAGATTTTTCGATCAATTTGCCATAGAGTTTTTGAAAAATAAATGAATTTACCGAAAAATGTACTTAAAATTGACTTTTACCCGACTATTGGCCCGCAGCCTTAATATCAGTATTAAGGAAGAATTAATAAATATTGTTAAAAGTACAAAAATTAAAAAAAGTTATTACAGTTTAACATAACATAACATAAAATGACTGATTTTTACGAAGGACAAATTAACGAGTCATGCACGAAGTTAACCTTTGATTGTCTACAGTGGTTTAAAACAGTTGGCGATTGCAATTTAATTAATTTTCCTAAAATAATATTTGCTTAAAAGAAAATTAAATTTCCGAAAGCGAATAAATATTAAACGTCTTTACTTTAATAATATTCGGTTATTCTTTGGTTTGAATTCAATTATAGTACTATATATATCTACATTTGAACCGCATATTAATTAGGGTAACTTAGTGGTAAATCCATGGCAAAGGAGCGAAAAGCTCTTTAAATTTTTGAGAAATTCTTTATGCTTCCATGGGTTGTGATTTTGGCAAATCTCAAACCATTTGCATTGTGTGCAGTACATTCAAAAAAGATTCCTTTGTAGTTTTGTTCTATTTTAGATGCTTGCATTATTAATAACACTGAACTGTTGATAAATTGGCGTTGGTTTCATATTTTGTAACTTAGAACAAAAATTTATGCTGATCACCATAAACCAGACCGAGTAGTTACCCGTTGTCCGTCATATCCGTGGGCGCTGTAGCCTCTATAATACGCCATTGTCCGTTTCATCCTTTAAAATCTTTTCTCCTTCCAATTTTTTTCATTTCATTTTGTACTTCGATTTTGTTTTTGTATAAATAATAAATTTAATTAAAAATAATCAATAAGGGCTAAGTACCAATTGTTTATGTTCTGAATCAACTATTCACTACTGATCGTAATCAAGTGACACAGTTGTCACAGTTGTTTTTCCGCTAGATTACTACCTAGTACCTAGATACCTTGAAAATCAAAGATCACATTTTCTCTCTTGATATCTCTTTTACTGTCAATTCAATGAGTAGTAATGCACTGCAAACTGGTGGCGCGTATAAGAAACTTAACCCTTTCGCAGACACACGATTATTGAAGGATGGATGCTATAATTTAGATTCTAAATGATTTGTTCCACTTTTGATTGAAGTTTTATAATCGATACAATATGAATATGTTATAGTTTTTCCACTTAAATCTCAAGTTTGATAGTCTGTCTGCATATACCGACGTGTTCTATTTAGAAATTTTTTATTTTAACTGGGGCACGTCGGTAATTTCCGACGTCGGTTATAGCTGATGTTTCCAATAGGTTATTTACAATTTATTAGTGGGACACGTAAATTAAATATTATTTTTAAAAACTTTCTTGGAAATCATGAGTCATTCATAACAGGTTGTAATTATAAAATAATTTCTCAAATATTTTTGTATTTCAAATCTATTAAAAAAATCAGCTCAATAATTCATTCTTTAAAAATAATTTATTTTGCTTAATTCTAAATCCATTTCATCTTAAAAATGTCAATACAAAGTCAAAAACAAATCAAAATAATTCATATTATAACAAAACTAAAATTAAATTGTTCTATAATCACAGAACGATGAGCAATAGTAAATCGTCTTAGAATAAATGTATTTGCTAATTTGACAAACATTTCCCTGCACAAAAAACCTTGGTTTATCCTCACAATCAGCGCCGCATCTTTGTCGTGTTTCCATTGGAATACTCGCTTGTGACATTGTCGACACCGAAGAACCAATCACTTACTAAATCAAAACAATGAAATATTGTTTGATAACAAAACCTCCTAAATAATCAATTCTCCATAAATCGATAACGATCAAAATAAATTTATTCTCACTTAAAGCTCGTTGTCGGTGGATGTCCCATTTCTCCAAATATATGACTACATATATATATATATATATATATATATATATATATATATATATATATATATATATATATATATATATATATATATATATATAATCACAATATATGACTTAAGAATCATATAAAACTGTCTCAGAAGCTAAAAAAACCCTGCCTCAGTCAGAATCATTATTACTTTTGATACTTTGCACTGCCTGGGCACATATTTTTGCTGTTAGTAGTTTGTGAACAGGTTTTCCGGCTTCTCCATAGTAATTTATTCTGTTTGAAGTAGTAACCCGTAGTTTTTTAACTTTAAAATTGTTAGTTTCAGTTTTTAGCTTTTTCAGTATCACACGCGCAGTAGAAATATCAGTTTTTTTTTCTATTTCTGGTTCATTTGGCATCGTTAGTTTTAATTAGAGGAATGTGTATTTTGCTCCTTTTAATCCCCGTCCTGCTTTCCAGAATATGTAGTCCGTTATTTCTATTGAAAAATGCTGCTTCTATTGAAGCAGCCCACCTATGATATTTGATTGGAACTTGTAATTCAGTTTTTTCGCCCACCAGCAGCACAGGTGGTGGAGTTACTTTTTCTATGATCGTTTCACTAAACGTCATAACAACAGGTGACCATATATTAAACTATCATCATAATTCCCAAATAGATGTAGGTTTACAATATTCCCTTAATAACAACGAAATCTAGGTTTTGCTGGTGAGTGAAATTTTCAATGGAACTCTTCTCCTGCTGCGATAGTTCCTTGCCCTTTGGAGTAAATATTCTTGCAGCTCAAAAACATTTTTTGGATTGGTATATTGGTAAAGTTGAACCGTTACTGTTCTCACTTGGAAACTTCGTTGAATTATATTTAATTCTTCTTGGTGTTTAATGTTCTCCTTAATAAATATCGCTAATCCGGCTCTTGCTTATTCCGCTGGGTATGGGAATGATAACATAAATATATAGAACTTTTGCATATAATGTTCTAGTAAAGTGGTTTTCTGTTTTAACCATACATCTATTTTTTGAGTATTTAGATATATTTCAAATTCCGGTATTTCTTCTTGGTTATTTTTTATGATTTTTGCCTTTTCTGTAGTAGTTTGATTGATTAAGGCTGTGTGCCAAACTTAAGGTAAATCGTTTACTACGATAAAAACCGGCTTTAGAACAGATTTTTTGACCAGTTTGCCATAGAGTTTTTGAAAAATAATTGAATTTACCGAAAAATTTACTTAAATTTGATTTTTACCTTAAGTTTGGCACACAGCCTAAATAATAATTTGTTTATTTTATTTTGTTCTATAGTAGGTTGGCTGTATAACATTGTTTAAATGTAATAATATAAATTAATGTTATTTATATTATGTGACGTCTGTGCCATTTCGAACAGTGTCTGGAGTTTTCACTGCCTGTGCAAATGTTCGTTTTCCCTTCCTTTTTCGCTAACCTAATTTGCCAAATTACCATTAGTAGAATTTTCTGTGCTTGCTCCCTTATTTTCTGTAACGGTTTTGCAACGTCTAAACTCCCTGAAAACTCGTTCTATGCTGCCACAATTCACACATTTTCCAGGTATGACTCTTTTAAGTGAATAGTTTGGGTTTGGTGCTTTCCACTACATTTAAACACATCTTGGCAACGAATTTTTGCCGATGGTTAAAACCTTTGTGGTTTTTGCATTCTGAAATTCTCATCGCAAATTTGTTGATTGTTTAAATTTTTTACTCTCATGTTAAGTATGCCAGTTATGTTGTATATTTTCGCCAAAAAGCGAAGGAGTTATTCAAAGTCAGCATAAAGGGGAAAACCTTTCTATAAACATTTCTTTGGGCTGACATTTTCTTTTTTTAATAATGTTCACAGCATCTAAAATTATGAATCCTTCATTTTCAAGATACTCAGTTATGTCGTTCCTTTCTCAATTTAGATGTATTCCTCTGACCATAAACTTTAATGGGGCGACCATTTTTTTTTCCTAATACTCTGGTGAGGATTCAGCATTTTTTGCAAGGTTTACGATCCAATTGGTTGCTTTCTCCTCCTTAGCTACGCAACCAAATTAGTTTGTTTTTCATCGACGTCTGACCCTTATCTCTAAATCTTTCGTTTCGTAATTTTTCCATTTTTTCTTATCTATGTGGTACTAATTAATTGTGAGGCTTGAATATAATGAGTTCCATTTCTTGCAGCTCATTTACGTGTCAATAATCGCATTTACTTCATTAGACTCATTTGATACCATTTGAAAATTGAATGATTACATCAACTTTTAATTAGTCACTTTGAATAATATTTATACTATCCGTATTTTTTTTTTTTTATTGACGTATTTATAGACAAATTTATAATTTAATAACTAATTTATTACTTTATCCATATATTTCGACCTGTTGGTCATCATAAGTCACTTTTGTACACATTTTTCACTGATGATGACCAAGCTCGCTTTATACTCCACTGAATAAAATTTGGTGTTTTTAATTGATAAAAAAAATTGACAGTTTGTATCAGACCTTTTCTGATGCACGCGTTGGCGTTGGTTGCACCTTTCTTTTCGTTAAGGCTTTGTACATTTTGACAAAAAATGGTCCTTATTTTTGAACGGTGGTGATGTCGCCCCAACATTTTCTTTTTTTATTCGTTTTTTTTTTCATTCGATCATCAAATGAAATGCGCACGTGTTAAGTTTTGCAAATTTAATTCATTGCTTGCTAAAATAATATAATTTTATTAAAGCTTCTGATGATGAAGCCAATATCTTTAGTATTGATCTTTTTCATTTCAGATTTGCACTCCGATCGCGATTGATCCTTTCGTCTATTTGAATTTTGCAATTTTTCGTGTATTTCACGTTCACTAACTTTTGATTTAAAATGTTTAGCCATTGCCCTGACGAAAATGAGTTTACTTTATTGGGTTGAATTCCGGTAGTCAAAATGAATCAGTTGGCCCGACGTTTCAACATACCTATTTTTGAAAGTGTTTCTAATTTTGAGCTACTTAACCTCAGAATTATTTTTTCGTCCCTCTAGTCTATTGCATCATCATTCATAAAAATGGTATCATCATCACACGATGTTGATGAAAGCATTAGTCGTTCTATAATAGAGCTCTGATAATAGAAAAAAAATTATTTTACTTTTTACTTTAAGCTTTTTTTATCTATCGTTTAATGGATAACGATGGTATTGGTCTTCAAGAATTGCTCTCCAAATCAGCAACCTAAGAAAAAAATATTATTAGTTCACGTGCATTTGGAATTTTCTTGAAATATAATTCTACATTAATTTTTTTCGGCTTCCCAAATAAAATTGATTGATTAAATCAGTCCGGTTACAGGCACCTAGGTAAAACCGATATTTAGTAACACAATGACAACACAATTCTAAACTACATAATCAGCAATTAATATTTCAAAGAAAAAATATTTCATAAGCATCTTAAGGTTCCTGAAATTTAATTCTGAATTAATATTATCCGGCTTCCTAAATAATATAAACATTTATTAATTTAATGGTCCTACAACTCCACAACTTACAATAGAATTTCCTAAAACCATAGTTATTTGAATTATATCAATAATTACACTAAAATCCAGTAGCATTTAATAATTGCAAACAGGCCGTTAAAAAAGAACTCAGTAAACATATTTTAATTAATAAATCTAAATGATATGCACTAAATATTTGCACTAAATGCACTACACTGTGTTTGTCTTTTAAGGGGACATAGCACCTTCAAAATTGAAAAAAAAATTCAAACTTTCCATTGACATTTTATTTAACAATTCACATGTTTTATTATACTGGATGTTTTATTATACAAAAAAAAATTTTTAGATTTTTTTTAGCCCACTGTCGTCTGCTACAAAGGTTTTCCAAAAACACTGAAAATTCGCGGCGTGCATCATAACTGCTCTCAGAAACGTGTAAAAAAAAACGAGGTTTTATGAAGCATTAAATTACCCTTGGAATGAACTAAAAGGAAAAAAATTGGTTGAAAAATAAAAAAATGGCCGCATTTTTTGGAAAATGCAGCTTTTTTGCCAACCCCCCCCGCTCCCCCCAATTAGTTGTAACTCAAAAAATTGAAAGCTGATTATTCCTTCCGTAGTTCATTCTGAGCAGAAATATATGTAGATCAACGTGTTAAAATTTTAGAACGATTGGATAAGTAGTTTTTTCTCAATCTTGCACGCCAACTTGAAAAACGTCATTTCGAGATAATCGCGTTTAAATTATCGCGCTTTAAATTAGGCGCGCTGCGCAATAAATAAAATAAAAATATAAATAAATTGTTTTTTTTTAGATTTTCATGTTTATATCATTAAAATCATGTTTTTAAACGTTCATTCTAACATATTCTATCATAAAAAAAATTCCGATTTTTTGAAAATTTGAATGTGCTACGTCCCCTTAAATAAGTTAAATTATTTCAAAGCACGTTGACCTTGGATGTCTCTTTTCTCCAAATATATGACTATATACACTGTGCAGCAAAACATTCGGCCGATTCACACCTGAAGCCGGTTTTGGATTCAAACTAAGTCGTAATAGATTTTTTATTGTTATTAACCCTTATTTTATATTAAAACACCAAATTTGTTTGTATTGTTTTATTTTGTTCTCTCGAAAATAAAATTTAAACAAAAATCTACATCTCAAAAATGGCCTTAAATTCTTTTATTTTCATAACGGCTTCACCATCAATCTTACTGCGACATAAAAGTTTTGTCCTTGATTTTTTTATCCAACTCCTTAACCAATCAAATCTTTATATTCAACTAAGTCCCGCCCAAGTTTATCTCGGGTTAGTTGAAATATTTCCAGCTTATGAGCAAATAATCTTAGTCGTACCAACATAGTACCAAAAATAAGCTGAAGTATAAGCAACAATTTTGCTCAAATATTTGTTGTTCTTGTTGTTTATTTACGACATTTTTCGACTGGATTTGTTAGTTTATCGCGTTAAATAATTCAATTTAAAGTTATTATATAAAATAAATGGAATAAATATGCGAGATGCATTAAAGTGAAACAATTAGGATGAGAACCAAAAATTTTAGTTTGCTGCAACTGTTGGGCTATAAATTGTTTGATAAAAATGTAAATTGTAAATTGTGATGTGTGTATAAAATCGAATATTGTGTATTTGTAATCCGGACATATGTAAATTGAAATAAAGCCCCAACTAGTCGTAAACAAAGCAGAAATTATAAACAAAAAATACAAAACATATGAAAACGTATCGCACATCCTCTAAAAAACTGTCAACACAAAAAAACAATTTTGAGATAAATCCTTTTTATTTATTTTTTAATTGCTAACGCTACTTTGATGCTGAGATGATTCATTGGGGCCGATTCCGGGATCTAAAATTTTATGTTATGTTATGTTATTTTTGTTTTTTTTATACAAATTCCAATCGGAAGCGGGGAAATAAAATAACAACTGCAATTTTATGCAATATGATAATCGGCCCATTATTAGCTTTATAAAATATATAATCTCAGCATCACAGTAGCGTAAGCAATTTAAAATGCATTTATCTGAAAACTGTTTTTTTGTGTTACGACATTTTTTTAGAGGATGTGGGATATGACTTGAATGACAACCGTAGACAAATTTTTTGAGCAAAAGTTGGTAAAAAGCCCATTTTTTTTTAATTCGTTCCGTGAAGGCACCATGAAGCCGAAAAAAATAAAAATGAAAATTAAAAAATTTAATGCCATTTTTGAGATGTAGATTTTTGTTAAATATTTATTTCCGAAAGAACAGAATAAAACAATACAAAAAAATTTGGTGTTTTAATATAAAATAAGGGTTTAAAATAACATTAAAAATTATATTACGACTTAGTTTGAATCCACAACTGTATTCAAGTGTGGATCGGCGCAGAAAAGAAAAAACAAGAAACATTATTTGCACAATATGTGCACGATAATAGCAAGGTATGTGTGAGCGATATAGCTGACTTTTGTAATCCAAAGACAACCCGAGCTAAGTTAGTTTGCACAGCTCAAAATAGAAAAACTTAGCTCGCATAGTTTAGCTTAGCTTAACTGAAATGTTCAACGGACCTAACCGTTGGTAACACTAAATATTTTGTTACTCATATTCTGAATTTATTACTCATCCTAATTATCAAGCTTAATAGTGAAATATTGTTTGCACGTGATAGTACAAAATAAAAATCTTAAGAGATACAAAATAATAAAATATCATAAAGTGATTTAAATAAATAATTAATCGTTCATCAAGAGTTATCTTTATATATATATAATTCTTCTGAACGTGTGTATGACTGAACTCCTCCTAAACAGCTGGACCGACTTTGATGTTTTTTGTGAGTGTTTGTGTGAATCCCTGGATAGTTTAGATTCAAAATTGGACCAGGTAAGTGGCACTGTGATCGGGTTCTAGAAATTTTATTTTTATTTTGTGATGAAAATTTATTTTTTTAGTTTTTAAAGATTCCCGCATATCAGAACATATAACTCCAAAATTTCAATTTCACCCCCAACCCCTCACCACCCTAATCTGTATTTATATATCCCTTTATCTACCAAAAAAAATTAATGGTTTGGATTCACAATTGGACCCGGTAGGTGACGCTGCGATCGGCTTTTAAGATTTTTTTTTATTTTTTTGAATATCAGTACAAATAACCCTAAAATCCATGCCACATCTCCACGGACCAAATGATACCACGTAGTATATTCTCCACACAGCTAATGAAAAAAACACAGCTGTCAGACATTTACACATATACAACAATAGCAATATTCTTCGATTCTTACGAATAGTACCGCCTCTTTCATCAAATGTGCCAATGACAAGAACCAAATACCGTCAGTCCATGACACGAGAATTGAACGGCGCAGGATAACGAGAAATTGCACACATTTTTTGATTTTGGTTTGGGCAACAGCAAATCACACAATGACGGAAGGAAAAGATTGAAATGTCAAACTCAATGTCAACTATTATCGAAAATTCGAATATCGAAAAACGTTTGCTCTAGTAGGTACTTTATAACATCACAACACGGTATCTAAGATACAAATTAATTTACATTTATACCAGGTTTCCATCGTCGATAGCATAATAGAATAATAGTATAATACTATTTTACTATCAAGCACTGGTGGTTTTCCATCGCACGGTTTGAAATAAGCCTGTTCGAAATGAGCGTTCGATAAACAGGATATTATTAGTTTATTTGACATATATTATATAATAATAATATATAACGATAATCAGCCAACAAATTGTTTCTCATTGCGGCGAGAAAATATTAAAAATGATAATGGATAAGCTAGGAAAATTAAATTTATTTTTACACTGTTAAATTTATAACGTTAAAAACAATATTTGCTACGTATTATATTTTGATAGCTAGTATACTGAAATATTTTAATAAACTATTATACTATCAACTTTGGTTTTCCATCGTAGTACTTTAATATTATAATACTATTATACTTGTATACTATGACGATGGAAACCCGGTATTAGTGTTCAACTTCTCAGTATATTTTATTTGAAACTTCTTTGATAATATTTAAGGCTATGGAAGTTTATAAGATTCCGGGAGATGGCAATTGCTTTTTTAATTCTATTCTATCAGCTACAAATGAAAGAATCCCAGAATCCATCCTGCAGTGTTAGTTAGCTACGGCCTACCTTAACTGAGTACCTCAGGAATAATGTTCACGATTTTATTCCAACGTTGATGGTTTTTTGCCGTTTCATATATTCATCTAACCTTAAAACATCTGAGAATGATTTAATAACAAAATATTTGACCAATTTACATCAAGATGCTTTCTGGGGTGGTGCTGAATGATTATCAGTAGTTATTAAACTAAAAAACATAAACGCTAATGTGCATTACCCTAATTCCCAAAACCAAGTCAATTTGTAGCTCGCACAATGACTCAAAAATTAATACCAAAGATTGGAATTGAAACCAACTTCGTTTTATTTATTTTTTCATGCTAGTGATAGTTTTAAAATTGTATTTTATGCTGCTAACTATAATTTTAAGATTCGTTAAGCCGATAAATTACAAGTTTTTATTTGGTTTTTGACATTTTTTATCTGAAAAACGACAGCAAAAATGTCGAGTTTGAAATGTAGCTAACTTTATGTCTTTTCTTAAGGCAAACAGTTTAAAGTTTGCCAACTTTTTGCTAAAACACAAAAAAAAATTCTCATGTTTTATTTACAAAGAAACTTGTAAGGTAAAATGCAAAAAATCTATTGTGAGAGCTCTGTAAAGGTTGTTTTTTCTCAACCATATACAATCCCTGCTCCTTGAGTTTGTCTTTTAATTTTCCCACATTTTTACTAAGCCACTTCTGATGATGTCGTTACGTTCATTAAATATTTTTAGATTTTTCGTACAATCTCAATTTCGTACAAAAAACACAATAATCTTACATCGTAAGCGGTTTCCTCATCTTTAGTGGCGAACATTTAAAAGAGTATGATAAACACTAGTGCCATCTATATAAAGACAACTAAGTAATTTAAATTTTATATATAACCGAATTATACAATACTACAGTATTTATTAATTTTTATAGCTATTTTGAACAGAAAATCGTAATGAGATCGTGGGCTGATTGGCAAAATTTTTTTCCATAGAACGTAAACTTTTAGTTACTATGCGATCTTAGTGTACATTTCTCGTACAAATGTTAAATCAAGCTATGGAAATGTTTGTTGCATGTGTTTCTTTGTTTTCGTGCTTTTGTTGTTGAATTTTTACTGGTATTTTAACTTGTTTGAGGTTCTTTGCTTATTTAATTTTGGCTATTGGTTTCCTTGGCTAACATAAAAATAGTGTGAGACCGAAGGTAGTTTAGCGGAACTGCATTTAGTATTCTTCACTAAACTGTAGGTGTAGTAAAGCCCAAGGGATCATCGTGGAATTTGATCATGCTACTTAAGTCACAGTATGACTAATTAGCTAACATAAAAACATTTTGAAACAGATAGTAATTTTGCGGAATTGTCTGTTTTTTATACAACTAGGCTTGTTAATAAATAAATTAAGGTCAAACTCTAATTAAATTAACTTAACAATTTTATTTTATTTTTCACATTATCAAATTTAGTACAATTATGTATGAATGAATTTCATAGAATACAGAAAAATTAGTACTTGTCCAAATACGTCTCAAATACCGTAGAGTGCTGAATAGTACACCTTCCCAATTAATATACTGTTGGTAGGTACACTATTAGTTCAAAATGTACCAAATACTTTACTTCGAGACTAAGTAAAACTCAGAATAATTGCTCATGTTCAAAATTTATAGTAAATTTAATCGTTTAATTTAATTTATTTAGTAGCGATTTTTAGAGCGCTTTTCAAAAAGATCTTTGCGACTATAAATTTTTGTATATAATCACTTTGAACATGCAATTCAAGTGAAAACAGGCAACAGACGGGAGGACATTCCAAACATTATATGTAATAACGATACTCATATTGAAATCATAAATAATGTATTTCAATTAAAACCAAAATTTATTTTCAGTTGTCAAACACAGATAGTCCCATTGACCCGTTAATCCTCCCAAAAAAAAAACAATAATAAAATTTATAATTATGGCATAATAATTTTGAACTATATACTCTCGTATTGGATCATTAAATCCACAGCTTTGAAAGTTTTTTTGAAATTTATTTTTATGTATAATACACTTCAATTTATTTTGATTATTCAACGAAATCATTAAAATTGTGTATTTATAAATTGCAGCAAATTTAAAAACAATCATAACGACTGAAAAAACAAAACAAATGACAAATGAAAACGCTTTTTTTTATTTGAATTGGTGGCAAATCCTTTGTTTTCATCTCATCATTGCGTTTAACTCGTTCCGTCCCAAAGAGCTTTTTAGATTTGCGTTATTTAGCAAACGCAAAAATACGAAATACAAGACAAACATAATTTTCGTATATTATCGATTGAATTTAACTACGTTATAAATTTTATTATTATAAAAAGCTTATTATTTTTCCGTTTGTGCTTTATATGTCTTCATCCGCACAAAAAAATATTTTCCAAATCATATCATTTTATTAGATTTTGTTCTAAACATTTTGTTGTTGATGCTGTCTGTGTATTCTAAGAACTAAACGGAATACAATCTTAAATATTATAATACAAATACAACAACAACAACAAAAACAAAAAAAAACATATTTGAAGCGAAAAAATATCTAGCTTTGAAAAATAAAAAGCTTAAGATTCAGCGCGATTTATTTCATTATTTCTTTTGTTTTATTATTTTTTATCGTTTCATCATCAATTTACTATAATATTTCCTCGTAGCTTTCTCAAGACTATAGTTAGATATAAAAAAAAAAATTTGATATGTCATAAAAAATATATAAATTTTATGTGAATTATGAAAAAAGCGCACAATTGAATAATAATATTATCTTTGCAAAAGCTTTTTTTCTGTGCCTTCCTTCTATGTCTTCAACACGAGTATGTGTGTGTAGTCGTATTAAGAGAAAAACTTTATTTGTTATTGTGTTGTTGTCTCCCATAGTACTCCATTAGAGTAAGAAAATATTTCATTACATACATGAAATTGATCATTTCTCGGATTAAATTTGCAATAGTAACAGATGTGATTTATATATGTGATCACACAAAAAAATTTAGTAACGACTGTTAAGAGAAGACGACAGTTAAAATAAATTAATTTTTGTTTTTGTAAATATGTACATATGTATGTATTGTATTTATCTGGAAAAATTGATTTTCTTTTATATTATTTTATGGTTTTTGCTGTTGTTATCCCAAACCATATACCATATACATACATATATACAAGTGAAAATTGAATTTTAATCTCTTTTTGATCTAACGTTATTCGATTTTATTTTCTATATGGCTGTGACATTATTAATACAATGTATGATGATACTGGCAGCAAACGTAAGAAAATTTAAAGGTGCTTTTGACTTAAAACTTTTCAAATATATCGCACACATCTTTAGCACACAAAATGTTATTTTATTTATCCCAATGGTATTACTTTGGCAAATTCTTGGAATGAAAATCGAAATAATATAAATATTGTTGTCAGTAACTGGACAAATATATGTATTAGAACAAATTTTGTAAATAATTTCCCCAAACATAACAAAATTGTGACGCTGACGAGTAAATATAATTACAAAAAATAATATTGTCCCTAGAGCACCAACACGGACCATAACAGTGTTTCATTGTTGTCTGCGTATGTCTTAGCAAGTGAATCCCTATTCGGTTATAAAACTATCATTTTTATTTTATTTCTACGTCTACGTTCTACGTTTATCTATGGATATTTAATCGATACATATTTTAAAGACTTTGATTCCCGACCTTTAAATTCTTTGAATTTTTTGTAGTTGCTTGTACTTAGAAAAAAGGACATTCATTACTCGTAAATCAGAATTTTTGTCAAATATTTGCAAGGAATGAAAACATTTCCTTAGTAACTATTCTTCCAGTAGCTCAACTATTGTTGAAAAGCTTTGGAACCTCTCGATTTATGTAAACGCTTAAATAAGTACTACACGTCACTCATTAATAGAATTTTAACCAATAACTTTTTTAAGAAATTCTTCAAAATTTATTTCCGCCAAAAGCTCTGAGATACTGTAAAAAAAACTTCGATTGAGCTTAGTTGATTTTTCTAAAGCTTATGGTAAAACAAATTTTAGGAAGCTTCTGAAATTAAGTCCAATTTAGGGATGAAGAAAGTGTAAGCGCCAACTTTTCAGCATTTTTCAAAATATTTACAATGATTTGCGTCACGAATATAGGGTGTTCCATTTAAAAATAAATTCATTAATTTTTCGCTAGATGGCTTTAGTGATATATATCTCGTAATGTATTTGTCGCAGTAGACCATACTTATACTCGTTGGAAAGGGGGATTAATAAACTAAAAAAAATATTTTGTGATTGTTTTGATTGATCGATTCAGTTGTGACTTATAGCGTACCAAGGATGGAGGTAAACAAAGAGAAAATTCGCTATATTTTACAATTTTTCTTCGCTAAACGTGAAAACACAAGGTGGCAGAAATTGTGAATAGTGTCTATGGTCCCGATACTGTCACAGCCAATCATGTGCAATTTTGGTTTCGTCAATTCGGTTCCTGTAATTTCGATATCAAAGATGCACATCACGCACTGAAAGGCCTATCGTCGAAAATGTCGATAAAGTCTTGCAAATTATCGAACTAGACCGGCATGCAAGCTGTCGTATAACATCGCCCAGGAGCTGGAGATCAACCACAAAATAGTTTTTAGGCTGGCTTCAAAAAGAATTTCGATGTTTTAATGCCGCAAAAAACTTGATCAACCGTGTTCCATCTGCGAATCTTTGGCCAAACGCTAAATTCGAACCTCTACCACCAGCAATTGGACCGACTGAAGACAAACGCTCGTCCATGGCAAACGCTCTTAGTGGTGTAAAACTGGTGTCAAGAGAGGCTTGTGAAAACTGGTTATCTCAGTTTTTTGTTAATAGGGACAAGGCATTTTAAAAAAGCGGCATAATGAAATTAACTTATAAATAGCAACGAATGATTGTAGTTAAATAAAGCTCGAAATAAACGAAAAATAATGGGTTTCTTTTTCCCCAACAGACATAATACATTCACAATATATACATTCACAAGACGTGCCATTTAAAAAAAAATTATGGCGCTGAACGGGGTAAATCTAAGGTGATAATTATTGATCATGGGTTTTATTTAGAAACTGTTTAAAAAAGTGAATTTGTGACTTTTAAAAGATTATTAGTATTGCCCGGCAATAAAAAATGATGAAATCTCTTTAATTATGAGCACTTAGAAAAAATTCGTCACATTCTTCAAACACTTCTATAAATAAACATTTGCCAACAGCGCCAGAACGGTGAATTTGTTAATTAAGTATACAATACATATAATCAAAATTTGATTGAAAAAGAATGCATCATTTCGTTCAATATGTAGAGGGGGCCTATTATAAAAATTTTCCGAAACCAAATATTTTTGACCATATTTGCATAGCATTTTGGTCGCAAATTTTGTTTTTATGGCCTACTATAGTAAATAGTTGGTGTATATTTTTTCAAAAATTAAATTGGGAATATTTTTCCTATCCAATTTCGATACGGAAAAAATATTTCCTAAATTAAAAAAATTTAGGTCAGACATAATTTCTCAGTAGGCCAGAAAATGTTAATTTTGACAAAAACAAGGAAAGCCAGAATCGACCTACAGGCGGTTTTTTGCATAGTATTTGATGTTTAATTTGTCTCCCTAATATGCTGATTTGTTTCGTTTTTGGAAAAATCCAAAATTGAAAAAAATTCGTAATAAGCCAATCTCACAAGTTGTGTTCAAGATGTTCGTGTATTTATTTATTTCATATATTAGGTACCATGGTCCCTTTCAAAAGCTTTCAATTCAAAGATATCAAGATATCTTTTCAGACTCAAGAAATGTTAAAATGCCGAGTGCGTTTTATCAACGTTTCTATAACTTGGTTCTACGAGCCAAAGTTACAAAAATCAGTTGTAGTAAATACTGGGAAATAGGTTAAAAATAATAACGCCAACCTAGTTTAAGGCGTGGGGCGGCATCAAAAAACTCCTTGTTTCGGAAGGGAACTTTTTGAAGCGAACGTCAGAGTCCGGATGAACTATTCGGTCTAGTTTAGTGCACAAATTCTGGAAAAGAGAAAAATGGCACATGATGAATAAAAAATGTATGCAATTACAGTCAATTTAGGATGAGCAGCATATTTTTTTGAGTCATTTCACTATATTTATTGAGTAGAAATTTTCGATTGTCCCGCATTTTCTATGAATTTTCCGGATTAGATATAATACGAAGCATCAATTATTTCAGAAAAGTTTTAATTTTGTGACTCTTTAATACACAAGGGGAAAAAAGTTGAATATGTATATGAATTTTGCAACGATGAAAAAATTTTCACAAAAATGGCAACGATGAGAAATTCGTGTAGGATCTTAGAAATTTCGAATTCAGGTACCGGGAACTAATTGGGCGAAAATTCTTACGTAATTCAACTTTTTCGTTTTTGGAAAAATAAGTCACACTTGGTGAAATTCCATGTTTTATAGAAATCTGGAATTGTTGGATCTTTCCTCTGTAAAAAATAGCAAGGTTGTGTTGCTGCGCTATTAAAATACGATTTTTTGGCTGTTTAACCCTAATTTATTTTACTTATGGCCGGTTGCACAGAAAAATGACTAATAGGCGGTTAGATATGCACCAGTTAAATGTTTTATATGAAATATGTTTTCGCAATCAGCCAAAACCCAATGCAAACTTGATTAAATAGATTTTATTCCATGGCAATAGTTACGAAAAGTCATTCAATCAAAATTGGCCATTTAAATATTTATACGCAAGCTAAATATTTCCACGGAATAAAATCTATGTAATCAAGTTTGCGTTGATTTTTCAGGCCAGGTTGCGTAATGTTTTGAGTTTTTTTCTACGTGTAACTTTTTTATGTGGTCCCTATTCAACGCACAAATATAGGTTTGACTGTATTTGTTTTTGTGAAAATAAATTTATTTCCTGTCATTTAAATTAAATACAGAGTCCGCAGAATTCAAAACTGTCGATGCGGTTCAACTTTGAAATATCGATAGCTACCAATGGTGCCGACTATCAATATGCACTTCTCCCTCTATGGTCTGTCGCTTTTTTCGAGATTATTTCGTCGTTCGAACATAATGAGGCATTTCTTCAAGAATTTTTCGGCTTTTCGGACAAAATATTATTTTCATGGACACCCATACAATGTTTACGACTATTTTAGTCGCAGAAAACAAAGAAGCCATTTACTAACAATATTTCTACCACAAAAGTAGAAAAAATGCACTCCCCTCCCCAAACCTTTAACCCCAGAGCCCTTGTGTACACAAAGGTACACAAACCCTTACAAAAATGAGAACTCCCTTATTAGTACGAAACCAAGCTGCCAAGAAGCTACCTAAGGGAGTTCTCATTTTTGTAAGGGTTTGTGTACCTTTGTGTACACAAGTGGCCTGTGGTTGAAGATTTGTGGGAGGGTAGTGCATTTTCTTTTTCTTTGCTAATTTTGTGGTAGAAATATTGTTAGTAAATGGCCTCTTTAAATATTGTTAGTAAATGGCCTCTTAAAATAGTCATAAACTGCGACTAAACTAGTCATGGGTGGCCATGAAAATAATATTTTGTCCGAAAAGCCGAAAAAATTCTTGAACAAATTAAATTCACGGACGATTATAAAATTCTTCTTATATAATGAGACATACTACATACATGTATATGTATCAGTACAGCTCAATCTTTCTTTTCAAATGTGTAGGAAGAATAAAACTATCGACCTTCTCAATGGTTTCACTTAATAAATTCTCGACTCACATGGGATAAGGGCTTAACTCGACATAAGCGAAATAAGAAATTCTAATAAAATAAAAATCGTTATTTATTATTTTTATATTTTCTTCTTTCCTCCACCTCTCTTTTTCACGTTAAAATAGAGAAACAAATATAGGAGCAAGAGAAAAATATAAAAATAATAACTAACGATTTTTATTTTATTAGAATCTCATATTTCGCTTATGTCGAGTCGTACACATTTTGCTGATTGCTAACAGTAATAATTATTTTCGGCATTGTCCGACATACTCAGCATTATCTACATTGTCGACAACTATCTAATTATCAACATACATTGTCTACATGAGGAGAATATTAATTAATTGCGCGGTGTACAGAACTGTCACTGAGTCTGAATATTCAGTTAAATCTGATTATATCCGAGTATAGAACGTAGTCATAAAGGAATTAAAACTATTATTTACTATCGTATTAAATGCACCAGATTAAAAAAAAATTGTTTAAACCTAATTCTCAGACTGCACGAATATATAAAAAATTATATTTAGTTAGATTTAATGAGCTTTAATATAAATAAAAAATTACGCAAATAAGCATATAATATTAAAATTTAATATTAAATAATAATAAAAAGAAGTTATATGCCAGCCTCTCTAATTATAAATTAAAAATTTTACATTTCCTTGGAAAATATTTGAAGAAAATGATAAGAACAAAGTACAATAAAAAAAACTTTTATTTTTTCATAAATTTCTATGTTTATGTTTTTAAGTAAAATAATAAATTATATTGTTTAAATTATTTCATTTTTTGGTAAATAAAATAAATAAATAAAATTATTTTATTTTAATATGTATTTTGAAAGATAAATACAAACATTGTTTTTCTCACACACACATACACATACACACCTAAATACATTTCGACAAAAACACATACGGAAAAGTCGGAAGTAAATATTATAAATAAGTAATGGGGATTGAAAAATAGAAACATTAACCAGATATACCAAAAAAAAATAAAAAATAAATAACGAACGAAGGAACGTCATGTGTATGGTGTTTTTGAATAATTTATTGTGTGAATTTTAACAAACGTTATAAAATATTTAAATTAAAATTTATTCAAGAAGATATTTATACAAAACAAAACAAAAAATACTGATAAGCTTTTTCAATTAGATAAAGCTTCTGACTTTTATATACATACATTAAAGGATTTTCGAAATAAATTTATTATACACATGATTGATACAAAAAAAAAATTGTAATTAGATTCTATTAAAAAGGATGATAGCATATTTTTCCAATATGTTATATACCCGTATATACTTTTTTTTTGGAAAACTTCCCTAGGATATCAATATTAGTTTCCTTACAAAATAAAAATATGAAACCTTGTTTGGCCAGAACGTAACAAAAAAAAAAGTTATATGTTTTTAGCTTCTGGTATTTTGTTACTGTCGACAGAATAATCGTATTTATGTTGTTTCTGGTACCAGAACCAAAAAAAACATTACTTGTGGTTTTTGCGTTCAAAATGTTCATGTATATAAAATACATAACACCATAAAATACGAAAGAAGCAAAAAATTTATTAAAGATATACAACGGACGAACGAACGTGGCCTGAAAAAAAATATTTCTTTATGACTATGCCACAGATGTGTACAAGTTTTCTCTGTTCCTATCTTCATAATCTAATTATAAGTTGTCCATTCATTTTTAACACCGAGATTTTTTTTTATGTTCATATTTTACTTGAACCAGATAACATTTACTATACACGTATGGCGTATAATTTATTTACCAAGCGTATTTATTTTTACCGGACAAAATAAACCGCATAATATATTATTATTCGGCCAAAATTATTTTCCATTGTACTACTACTCGTACGTCTACTTGTACATTAATGTTTATTTACTCATTTGGTTGGGGATATCTCGATAAATAAGGTTATGTATAGTTAAAACTATTATTTCTCATATACCTGTGTTCTTTTTTATTGTTATAATTTAGTCAAAACCTTCTAAACGAATAGAGCATTCCCCCCACTCGAAATGTACGAAAAACTAATTTGACATTAGGCCATACAATTATTACGATTTAGTAGAAACTTCAGAGGCATTTTAATATGTATTTGAAATTATTTCAAAATTAGTAATAGTAGCCAAAATTACATACCGGCTTCTGATTTTGTTATTCGGTAAAATGTGTGCACCGACAATATAATTTTCTTTAGTGTTTTTTTTCCAAACTCAACACACAACTTCAATTTTCGTTTAGAAGAGCGGAGGCATTCCAGATACATAATACATTAAATAATATGAGGCCCTCAAAACCAACAAGTAGTCAAACGTCGGGATACGTTATTGGGTAGATCTAACCATAAAATTAGCTCTATACTTAAGGAAATAAATCCCTAAACTCATTGAATTGAAATTTGAGTTTTTGTTCGCTATGGTAAACCCAAGTTTCAAAAGATCGAAAATTTTCAAAAAACACTTCCTTGTGTCCACCCAAAATAGTTAAAATCAACAACTGTTGAGGTTGACACTAAAATTATGTAAAAATATATTGTTAAATATATAGGGTTTCCAATACCTAATTTGCGGTCTTTTCTCGATGCTGTAAAAGATAGAAGAAAAAGTGTGTTTTTGCTATTCACCGCTAGAGGCGTCATTATCACAAAAAGGACATTTTTCTGCTGATATTTTTGAAACCAGCAGAAAATTTTTTAAATATTAAAGCAAATCAATAATTCTCAGCAGGAAGTTTTATGAAAAATCAATAAGTTTATGAAACAGAAGGGAAAATATAAATGTTTAACCGATTTCCAGTAAAATTAACACGAGATAAAAATATAAATCCTTTACTTGTTAGAGAGAAACAAAAAATTTTTTCACTAAAATTTACTGGCAAAATAATAGAGAACGTGGGGAAAATGTTACCATAAAAAGTATGAAATTCAATACTTTTGATGGCAACATATTTAACACACCTTCAAAAAATAGTATGCGATGAGACTTATTTTTCGCACACTACGACAATTTTATGGTGAAAACTATTATAGTCAAATGTCAAGAGAAAAAGAAATGCGGGATAATTGTATGTGCCGCTACGTACCATATTACGTTCATTGTAGGGTAAAATAAAATTTTAAAAATTTTTTGTTTCGTATAAATGATTTTACTATTTTCAAATTTTTTAGGTTATATTGTCTCCAATCTGTCACTATTTTGACTATAAATTTTGCTATAACAAAAACATACAAAAGTTGCTGTCTTTGTCGCTCCAACGTAATTTAAATATACTATTCTCTTTTCGGTTTCCCAGTCTTTTTACAATTTTTTTCAGTAAAGCATACTGATAAACCGAAAAGAGGAGAGTATACATATTAAAATTACGGTAGAGTGATAAAGACAAACAAATATTTAGCGTCTTAGTTTGGGAATATTACAACAACAATTCCATATAAATTTCAATCCGGAATGAATAATTTCATTCCACCTAAAAGTAGGATTAGAATTATTCCATTCGTCGCGTAGTTCAAATGTTTTCCGCCCGGTTAATTAATAAAATAATTTTATTTTTATGAGTTGTCACTCTGGGATGGGAGTATTGTAGTATTTTTATCGCATAATGACGGATAATGACATAAATCTACGATATAAAAAATGAACTCCGATACTCTAAAGTAATCTGAAAAATAAGACATACTCGTATTTACGTCGAAAACACATTTTATATGTTCATAAATATTTGTTATGACATAAAAGTAAATCGCATGCTTAGATTGATTTTACTAAAAAAATCACTTGGCTGTTACTTTGGACACAAATTTCATTCCTATTCGAATAGGAATAATATTTCCCAAAGTAAGACTACCATTTGAATAAAAAGTATTGAGTTTCATACTTTTTATGGCACAATTTTCCGCGATACTAGCAGTAAAGTAAATTTTACTGAAATATTTTTTTGTTTCTCTCTAACAAGTAAAGGATTTATATTTTTATCTCGTGTCAATTTTACTGAAAAATTGTTTCACTATGGAATTCAGGCATTATGATGAAAATTCTGCGAATGCTGAAACCTTACTAGATTTGACCGACACCGTAATTGAATATGTGGAAGAGGAAGTTGATACCGCTGTGAAGCTAGCACGAAAAGTTAGCACGTATTTTTTAAAAATGTTCTACAAATCATCATGATTGCGATGGGTTCTGACTGTGGGAAAAATCGTTCAGGGGTTCCTCTGGTGGTACTACGTATTTTTTTTAGTTCTTTTCTCAATACTAATAATTTGGAAGGAAGTTACTGAAACGAGATTTTCGGGTACCAGCAATCGATTGCAATGGGTTCTGACTGTGGGGAAAATTGTTCAGGGGTTCCTCTGGTAGGGCCCGTGCACTATTTTTTAGTTTTTTTCTCATCATTAATAATTGTGAAGAAAGTTACTGAAACGGGATTTTCGGTTACCAGGAATCGTTTGCGATGGGTTCTGACATTGGAAAAATAGTTAGAGGGTTCCTCCGGAGGGGCTCATAGATAAATTCAAAAAATATTTTGGGGTTGACAAAGTTCTAGGGTTAACAAATTAAAGGTTCAATCGCCCGCGACCCATTAGTACATCTGAGCGACTCAAAGTAGTTTTTTGATTTTTCGATATAATCATGCAGTAACCACGTTTGCTCGAGAATGAGTCATGGACAAATTCTGAATATATTTGTGGTAATACTTAATGGTCTTACCTAGACATTAAAATAAGTTCTGGAGTTGACAAGTTAAAGGATGAACTAGTTAACAATCATTGGTTCCCTCGAATCATAGAAATGTTATGATTTGTAGATATAATAATGCGGCAAGCACGTGTTTGCAGAAGAAAATATTGAGAAGGGGCTCATCGTGAACCATTAGTACTCCCATTCAAATCACAGAATTGTCTAGTAGTTTTGATTGTTTTGTGAAATTTAATTCATTGCCGATAAGTGCGAATAAGATACATGTCTTACATTGTTGTATTTTTAGTATTCGACGAGTAGTATGAAAATATTTATTGATTTTTTTAGTGTTTATAAATTTAACACGTGTTTTAAACACAATTTAACACATTATTTTATATTTGAGTTCATTTTTTTATTTGCCTTTAAATTTTTAGTAAAATTTCGTGCTTTTGGCTTTTTACAATTGTATTCGTCAATACACACACTTAAAAAAATTAATCATATGCGATGCAAATAGTATCGCATATGACTCCGTCTCAACTTTGTATCGTTTTATGATGCAAACTTTGCATCGAACGTAACCAAATCTAAGATGTATCAAAAGCCGATGCTACTTACATTAATTTGTGATCGAAGCAACCTGTATCGGAATTAAGAGTTACTTCCTCTATTGTATTTTTGATGTAGTCTATATTAAATTTCAACATAAGGTACACGTAATTTGACAATGATGCATTTTGTATCAAATTTGTTAGTGGTTTGCAATTTAGCATATATTCAATTAGACGGAAGTTGCATTAAAAACCGAAACTATTATTAGTGTTTAATTTTTTAGCAACGCAAGTCGCAACATGCATCTAAATTGAAAGCTACCTGCATCATTTTTTATGTAAATTGACTGAAAGAAATTTATGAATTTTGTTATAAATAAAACCCGTTAGTTTTATTTTATAACCTTCATGAGATTTCAAAAATCTTTGTATAAAAATTTAATTGTTATAGTCACGTCAGACCAGCCTGCGCTCACCAAACTGCAAATATATGAAAAACATTTTAAGCTTATATTAAAAGTATACTCAATGCCCTAGCGAATTATTATAAGTTCGCTAAAAAATAATTATCCCCAGATTATGTAGGAATTTTCTTTCGACACACTACTGCATTAGTTTTAGACGCAATTGCATCGTAAATATTTTCAATGCATGCTTTGCATCAAAATTTGATGCACGATTGCATCGTATATGCCCCGATGCAAGGGTTGCATCATAAATCGCAGCAAAATGTTTAAGTGTGCATACATTATTTTCCATGCAAACTTGTAATGAAATGTATTATTCAATATTTTAACCTTTAGTGTTGCCATAGTGTTTTTCGTGCTAACTTTTCTTGCCAACTTCACACTAATTGTGTCCATGCACAGTAAAAAAGCACGAAAATGACGAAATCAAACGATGAACTTACTTTCAATCAAAAACAAATTTAATTTGACAAAATTCACAACACGATTGCACTGGTTCGATTGAAAAAAAAGTGAATAATATGAAAACATGGATTAAACCAACGAAAATATTCATAAACAATTGGTTTGAAAAGTTTGGTGTAAATTTTTTAAACCAAGTGAATAATTTGAACTTTCAGAAAAAAAAAATCTAAAACGATTCAAACCAAGGTCTAAAATAAACCAAATTTAAACCGAATGGCCGTTAAATATTTCCAAATTTTTCTGTTTGTTCCAAATATATCAGCAGAAAAATTTATTTTTTGTGATAGTGATGCCTCTAGCGGTGAATAGCAAAAACAAATATTGCTGCTGGAATTTTTCTTTTTACAGCATCTTTTTTCGGGCATCCAAAACTCTATTTCCATTCATTTAACTGTAGCTAAAATTTAGAGGAACTACAGAATATCGAAAGGTTAAAACTTTACAATTGATCAATTCTTATGTGAAATTATCAGTGATACTTCTGATATTTAAAATTTAACGTATCTGCACTGATCTGCAGACAATGATGTTGAGAAACCAATGACGGATTTCCAAATTTTTATATTGACTGGACAATTTGAGACGACATTTTTCTCTTACACGATGATCCAAGTTATTCCATACAATGCTGCCCAAATTCGCAAGGACAAAATTTTGGTGAGAAACCTCAAATCATTCTTAACTGGCGGTTCACCTTCAAACGTATTATTCTAGAGTCTGTTGCTTATCACAAATGATGATCGAAATATATTTAGTGAGGGCGAGAAAAAAGTCAAAACTGCTGTTAAATTCATCCGAGGTCCGAAATTTGGTACGGATAAGAAAACAATAACGATGAGGTATTTGGATTCATTCCCATTCCATGTATGTGAAGTTGGCCCAAATGCCAGCCCAAAAAAAACGCAGTGGCAACACAAAAACTATAGTTTCTGTCACGTATGAACTGTCAGCCCAAAAAAATCGTATGTCACGACATTTTAATAGTGTCAGCCCAAAATACAAAAATATTTTTCGTTATATATTTTTGAAATAAGCCCAAATTAATAAGCCCATCTTAATGGGAGTTAAGATTTTGGGTATTGGTCTACGGTTATTCGTGGTAAAAGATCGTTCAGAGTTGGCGACGACGAGGAGTGAACATTCCAATTTTTTGTAAATTCATAAATGTGTTTGTAATCCAATTTTTTTAATTTTTTTAATACAAATTTATATTTTTTTCAATTGAATATATGTAATAGTAAATGTGGTTTAACTTTGTGAGTCTCACTTCTAATTTTAATGACGGTGTTTTTCAAATCGTCAAACAGTTCCTTGTAGTTTTCTTTTTTACAGAAGGCGGTGTAGTGTTTTTGTTCCGCATTATAGTTTACAAGAGAATTTATTTCAACCAATGATTGGTTTTGGTAATTCAAATATTCAGTATTTAATACTATATATGATTTAATTTCAAATGTTCGTGCAAACAAAGTATGGTTGCAGCATTTCTTTGGTGGAATCGTTGTAATGCATTTCAATAAATTTGATATGCTAAATTCCCCTAATAATGACATATTTAACCGAACATACGGCCGATATTCTGCTGTTTCTTTCGAGCATATTGAACATTGACATTCTGCTATGATACTAGGTTCGTTCTTCAAAATGTGATATGACACAAGGGTTATGTTCGATTCACAGTTAGTAGCAAATTCGAAGTCATATCTTACACTTTTCTTGATATCGTACAAAGCATAAATCACTCAAATTGTTACCTGAATACATATCGCTTATCAATTTGTGAACCGGGTGTGTTTCATTTTGTAAATGTTTTCATCTTTAAGCTTAAGTCTCAAAGACACTTCATAAAAGAGTCAAACGCACACGTATTTTTATATGTGGAACATTTTTTCAAAAAACCCATTGTATACGGACGTACTTCATTGTTTTTCTCTTTGCAGTAGACACGTTGGATTCCGTACCCATAATTTACGTGCACGACTCTGTCAATTGCTCCTCGCCGGTTTTTCCAATAAAATCAATTATCTTTTTAAAATTAAAATTAGGGTTTTTCCGGTTATTAAGGGTTCTCTTTTTCCAAAATCGGTTAATTAATAAACTCTTTGAGTTACCCCCCTCTGAAACTACCATGAATATAAAGTGGGTTCTCAATATACGGGCTATTCTCGCCATGAGATTCCGGCTAGAACGTTAACATTTTTATTTCATAGTCATACCACTGAAACAATTATTTAATTTTATTTCAATTATTTTTTTTTTTGATATTCATTATTACTGTGAAACTTTTAATAGTGCAATGTTATTTTCTTCACTTCACGATGACATTATAGTAATTATCTTGAATTGAGATAGTGTCCGCATACTTACATAAGTTTTTGATGTGAAATTTCATGTATTTATACTTTTCTGTCATGATAGTATGTATTTACAATTGATAATGGTATTACCAGCGCAAAAAATTTAATTTTTTGGGATAGAAATTTGGACCAACTTCACATAGGTCCCATTCCCTTACTATGTTATGTTATTCCCTTACAATAACTCTATGAATGAATTTCCTGAATAAAAATATTTTTATTAATTTTATTTCATTTATATTCGTTTTTTAATGCAAAACAAAATTATTTCCAGAATTTTCGAAATTCTTTCTCTTGGAGAAAAGACTGTTGATTGCCTGAAATACTAAAGCTATATTAGCCGTTTTCGGAAATAGCCCATGGTAACTTTTGGGTAATTTTATTTTTTTTAATGTTGGTAACAAAAGTTACTCAAGTTATCCTGGCTATGCCAAAAAGAAGATTACATTTTCCATGTGAATATTTATATTCAGCAAAATTCAATGACTTATTTTAACAGATATGACATTTTTGGTGTATTTTCTTAATAGTTTTTGAAAGTTTGTACTTTCTGACACTACAAATTTAATACAAATTGACAGAAAGACAGAAATTAAAAACAACTAAAAGTAAATTACCCCAAAGTTAGTCTACATATTCGGAAATAGATTTGGTAATTTTTTGTCAGCAAGTTACTCAAAAGTTACCATGGGCTATTTCCTAAAACGGCTATTATATAACAAAACTAACTTGAATTGCTTACTCAAGTTTTAAATTCAGCAGCTAACAATGTATCAGGATTCCCTCAGAGAGAGAATTCGCCGCACGAGTCCAATATAGTAAGTCAATTCGGGAACCAATTCAACGGTTTCTGCATCCTTTTGTCTGTATATAAATGATATATGATTCGGATAAAGCCCAATTTGGTTTGTTTATTCAGACTTTGACAACCAAAAATCGTGAACTTTTTAACAATTTGACAAATATTTTTTCGAAGTTCGAAAAAAACGACAACAGTGACACCGTGCCAGAAAATTTAATTACAGAAAATGGCGAGAAGGGAGGGTAAGAGGAAAAAAATGCTCGTCCGTCCTATATAAAGCTATTTAATATATTGCACGCCGCATGCAATAAAACTATAACTCTAAAACGTTACTTTTCAGAAGAAAAGTTTTATATTTCTCGTCTACGATTTATTTAATATCGAAATATTTAAATATATTTTTTACTAGGAAAATTAACTTTTTACTCTCAATTTTGATAATGATTTAATATATTTAATAAATTCAGTTTAAATGGGTAAATCCGTTAAATAACATTTATAAATTTTTTTAAAACTTAATTGTAAGTGATTGTTGTAGTTCTCTTCACTGGGAAGTTTTCAAAGTTATAAACTGTATGTCATAGCTTTTATATTAGAAATGGAAAATATTTTCACTATTGTAACTCGTTTTATCGGAGTATTACAATAGAGCCTTCTAGAGGTAAAAAAAAACCATAAAACCGATTCCAATTTGAAGATTGAGAACGCAAAACTCAGAATGAATGTTAAAAAGTCAGCACTTTTTTATCGTGATTTTTTAATAGAGCGCGTATTCAATCAAATAATTTATAGTTTTTTGGTCGATTTTTGTTCAAAATTGAAATATAATGTGATATTGGATAATAAAATATTAAAATATGTTATTTTGTTAGAATTACAAAAATGTTCGGGCCATCTAGTTTTTTATTGCTCTGCCAAGAAAAAGAATTCTCACCGGCTCTACATTACATGGTTTCTTCTCCTTCCACATCAAGGTTCCATTTGGGTCCATTTCAGCTGCTATGTCTTCCTCTGTTGGTAACGGACCCCCATTTAAACTTAATACGTTGTGCAAAATTGCACAACAATTTATTATTAAACCGGCTTTTTCAGGAGTGTACATTAATTTGAGTTCATTAATATGTCGTGTTTTTTTATGGCTCACGTTGTAAGCCTCTTCCTGGGGCCTTATTCCTGAATACGATACGAAAACGAAAGTACAAGATTCATATTTGAATTGAATCAGATTCGTACGATTCTTATTTAAAATTGAACAACTTTCGTTTTTGTGTATCGTATTCATTAATGGGGCCCCTGTGCTTTAGATGGTGATGCGAATAGAGTCATCAGCCACGGTTGAACCCCGTATCCACTATCACCTAAAAGATAGTTTCAACATTCAAACTTAATTTAATGTGAGTGAATTTGCGAATATCTTATCGAGCAACCACGTTTTTCTGATTCCGTTGTCACATTCAGTCATTAGTTTTCGCTTGACAAGAGATGTATTCCAAACAAAACTATCATCGGATGACCCACCGTGTCAAGCGTTAACGTTCATAATTTTTAAATTTGTCTCACAAATATAATTTGAACGTTTATCGTATGTGCAGATTTTTTTCAGGGCGTTCCGGTTCTTCTGATGGGTTTATTTCGCTCTGAACAAATTCTCTCAACGGATGTTGGCAAGATCGCTATGAAAAGGTTTTGTCCTATAGATCGTTGTAGCAACTAATAGAGATTTTACTTTCGATTTGAAGCTGTTCTTCTTCGAGCCCTCAAAATAATGTAGTCCATATTATAAATATTTTTATTATTATAATAATTACTAATTTGATCGTCGCATAACTTGAATGTTTAGAAAAATTATTATTGTTTGGGATTGTCAAAGCACCCCCGATAAGCAAAATGCTCATGTTATAAAAATTATAACAAGTTAAAACTCAGTAGTAGTACGGGACTCACAAATTTGATGATAATGAGAATTGATTAATCGAAAAAAAAATCATATAATTTTGCCATAGCCATTTGTCAGCAAACCGGATTTCATCAGCTGGTATATTGGTCTCGTATAAATACATCAGATCGTTATATTTGCTGTCCGAAATATGCTTTTTTTCAGTGTACAGCAAGTCAATTAAGTCACGGTTTACTAGCTCCCGTTTCCTCCCTGGGCGTTTCGAAGTTGTGGTTGTAAAAAAATTATTGGAAAAAAAATTGAGCCCGACAATTTTTTGAAATTAAATATGTCGGTTTGTTCGATTTCATGCACACTATAATATTGAGTGGGGGCATAAATAATTTTGTTTCCTTTTCAAAAGATTTGTGAGAAATATCTATGTACTTTTAATCGGTTGGATGCCCAAGAATAAAACGAAAATAATATTTTATTTTTATTTTGTCCATGGCAATTATCGGTCCAAAAATGAATTTACGTACATCGTTTTTGTTTTTTTCCTCACAAGTAACAGTGTCCTTGATCACTGGCCAAATTATGAACTGTGAAATTGTGTAAATTTAATTTTTTTTTTGTAGAAAAAATACTGGTTTGGCCGTAAAACCGTAAACCCTTCTGAAAATCATAGGAAGCAGTTACAATATTTTTATGAATTATGGCCGTTGTTTTATCAATGTTCTTCAGTCTCCTTGATTCAATTTTGTTGGTCACATGTTTAAGATTAATAACTTTTAACTTGTCTTTATCAGACGCAGACATGTTAGCATAGCAGACATAAAAATAAATATGTCCCTGTATTGGCGTTGTGTGACATGCTGTGAATTAATGTCCATTGAAGATACATTCTATACATTTTTGCAATACAGAGATCACTTTCAAGATACATTTTAGTGATTTGAGCTCGTAAATAACGAGATTCCACCGTTGAGAAAGATGCGATAACAAAACATGCTTCTTTGAAGCCGCATAACATGCTTCTTTGAAGTTGCTTCCAGTTCATTTCTGAGACGGACATATTTACCTATAACAAAAAAACTTCAATATTTTTTTTAAGATAATTAGAAATTTTTTTAGGCGTTAGTTAAAAGAAAAATAAATGATTAACTCAAATTTTTTCAGATAACAAACCGTAATGAAAAAATTAAACATTTGTTTAATCCAAGCAAGAAAAATAGAAATCAACTTCCAAAATCTACTTCAAAATATTTTCCAGTTGAAAAGTACTGTAAATATAGTACTTAGAGTTATCGCAACGCAGAGTTAGTTGCTGGGGACAAAAAATAAAAATTAACTTATCGTATTATTAGAAAGAAACACTGTACCCGCAAAAAACATTTTTGAGTAATTAACCATTTATATAAATTTTAACTTAAACAACAAACAGTTTGAATTTAGTTACAATCTCGGAAATTTTTCTTGGGTTTACAAAACAATTTTCTGGGGTCTTCAAAAAAATGTTCGGGCTTATTTTTTAAGGATTAATAACGCTGTCAATAAGCTTGGTCAAAACAATATTTTGAATCTGTCTAAAATATTCTACTTTAAACAAATCAAAGACTGAAACTAGTTTGATTGTAACGACTTAACTGGCTTCATGATAATTAATTTGAGCTGGCGGTCTTTAAAACCTGAAGGAAGGCCACACAACACGGACACATTACACATCATGACAAAAAATATCAGAATTTATATTCTTTCTTTTCACATTGTCACACGCGCCTTCAATATACATAAAACATATATCTACCTATAAATCCCTTAACTAAACAAACATTTTAGGATACCCATGGAAGCATATATAACTCATTATTAATAAACATTCGCATTGTCCAAATTGTTATTGTCCTATATCAATGACAAAACTATAAAGGATGACCGATGGCGTCTCCAAAAATGTCGTTCGTATATATGGTACTCCTACTCCACTACAACACCAAAGTGTACGACATGTAATCCTTATACATACATAATTTCCACCATTCACTTATCCTATCTCAAATTAATTGAATGAAAAACAAAATTCGAGATTTTGTTTCTAATAAATTACAACAAAAAAGACAGAAGAAAAAATGGTAAAGCTTTCTCTTTAAGTATAACCATTAAATAAAGCTTTTTCTTTATTATTTTGTGTTACTCTTTCGCTCGCTGTAACAATTGACCTTATTTAGATATATTACATTGAACTTTCATGATTTTTTTATGTAGCTTTTTCTTCTACTCGTATAAGCGAGGATATGAGATTACATGGAACTATGATAGTTTCATGCACTATGATTAATATAAAATAGAAACACATTGAATTTATTAAAGTAATAAACAAAGAAAATTTATAGTTAGAAACGTTTTAAAGTAACGCCCCATTTTCCTGTTTATAGTATAGTAATTATAGTTTTATCTATTTTGTTTAGTTACTCCAATTATATTTAAAGTTTATGACATATAAACTTATCGTCAAAGAAAGTATACTTTTAAAAGTGTCTACTTGTTGTATAAGTAGTTGGATAGAGAGATATAATTTTTTTTATACAAAAAATTTTAATTGTTTTATATCGATTTTTATACAAAAAAGCTTTTCATAATCTCCTGTCATTTTCTTACATAAAATACTAAAGTGAAAATATAACAACAGAATACACACCGAATAGCTTTACATGTAAGACACAGAAACAAAAAAGGTTATATAACTTTTTTTTCCCTTATTTTTTGTGTTTTATATTGTTTTAGCATAGTATACATATAAAGGGTGTCCCAGTACCTAAAAACAAGTTATTCGTAGAGGTCATACCTCCACGTTTCAAGAACCATAGACTGAACATCAATCAAAAGTAATAAAAATAACAAAAGAAACGGTACATGTCTTAAACATTTTAAATACCATTCTTCGTCTAGAAATCCGTACCTTGGCACAGTCTTAAAACGTCTATTCGATTATAAAAATTTTAATCCAAAATGAAAATACCAAACGCACTCATATTTCCACGAAGTAAACGTGATTTGTTCGCAGAATGTTGCACACCCTGTGTACAGCACAGCACACACAAGGAAAATACGTAATGTTGAAAAAAGAAGAAAAGCTCATAGAATACTTTTGTGTATTCAATGTTATTTCTCCTTCAATGATGATGAAAAGAAAATAGAATAAGTAATGTATATTAAAATAAAGCACAAAACGAAAAACAAAAAAAAATATTTTTATGTAAGTAAAATGAAGAGATGAATATTAAAGCAGCCAAGACAAGAAAATTGTTCACTAATAAATAGAAAATGTTACGAAAGAGCAAAAAAATGTTTAAAAAGGATATTATACAAGAAACATATAAAGGAAACAACGTTGCGCAATAAAGAGGCCATCTTTTCTTCGTTTATATACGATATTACGACTTACGAGTACAGAATGTACAGAAAAACCTTTTGCGATGAAATATTTGTTTTTATTTGTGTAAAGTACTTTATGATATTCTAGAATTTATAATTGAGTTTATGATGAGCTTCTTGGACTGCAAGCTCTAAGAAAATAAATATTTATCTTCTTAAATTTAAGTTGTTATTTATGCGATTTTTTTTTTTTTGAGAGTTGGGGAAGCTGTGTAGCATAACTCAACACATAATATTTTAATATATGTATGTAGGTTATATACTTTTAAACCGTGACCTCTATAACAACTTTAATAAATTGTTACGAACTGTCTTAAGAATATCAAATAAAACATTCAAAGTGTAATTTAACTGTCAAAACTATGCGCCATTAGTCGTTTTGTGGTTTTTTGAGATATGCGTCACATTAAGGAATTTGTAATAAAATGTATATGTTATGTATAGATGGTAAAATGAAATTGAAACAAAATTTGTCCGATAATTATGAAGACCTGCCGAGTTCACACGGATCTCATATTATGAGACAAAGTGTAAAGGCAAAACTTATAACGAATAACGACATCACACGGCAATAAATATTTTGAAATCACCAAAGCAATTTTAATCAAGTCTATTTAATTTTGAACACCTCGGATTTGAATTTTATTGTTATGGAATTCTTCTTTATATCATCAGTAAAAAAACAGGTTCTCAAAAGTACAAATTCAACACAGAGTGTTCAGGCGTGAGCTAACGTTCGCAATACCGGTAAATCGATTTACCGATTTACAGATAAATCGATTAAAATTTGCTTACCGTCGTACTGGTAAATCAATTCTAAAATACCGGAATTTCGGTAAATATTAGAATTTAAACTATACAGCAGCATGTTTAAAATGTAGTCGGACTATTAAATGTGCTAGAGGAAACACAAGCGGACTACACAATTACTTAAAGAGTCAACACCAGATAAATATAAAAAAATCAAAAAAAATCATCATCAATTGGAATTCGAGCGCAATTTTTTTTACAATTCCTTTATGAGGGCTTTTTAAATGACCAATTCCCGTTACTCTTTTGACATGTATTTAAATAACAAGCTTGGACTCCGAACCGACATTTTCTGCTGCTGGACTATGGGCAACAAAATTTAGACCCAAATTGAACGTCGTTGTCTTAAATAAGTTATGTTTTTGGCGAGGGCACTTCGCCGTGTAGAAGGATTTAGAGATCAACCATTAATAATCCTAATATTCAGAGATTTTTCTGAATTTAAGTTAAGGTTTTCAATGAAGTGAATACAATTTTTGAAATAAATTATATTCAGTTATTTCCTTTAAATTTTCATTACGTAATCATATATTTGGATTTACGGTAAATTACAGGTAAATCGGTTTTTTCATAAATTATTTGCCGTTTACCGGTTTTTCAAAAGTCGGTAAATTTGCGAACTCTAGGCGTGACGATTTGAAACTGTTTCTCGAGATTACGATAATCTATCGAAAATCCGCAAATCCGAAATTATACATCAACTCAAAATAGAAATGGCATCGCTTTCCTTACCAATTACCATTTTATGGGCGATAGCGATATTATATTCACCACTATAATGTGTGGTAGAAATAAAATAATTATCGAATCGTATGTTTACTGTGATTTTTTTTTGACATTTTTGTTTCACCTCCATTTCTTGAATACGAGTATATTATACAAATATTGTAACTAGGGAATCCAAGTCGGTTCTACCCGAATTCACGTAGTTGGGCAGTTACTTACCCCCCAGAAACACCCGAAACCTTCGGGAAATGCTGCAAACAAACGAAACCGACAACCCTCCTTTGCATCTTAACGAAAATGGAAAAAAATAGAAACGTATGTTTGTAGAAACCGGTGGGTAATGGTAAAAAAACGGAACCGAAAGTCGGGTACCCGAAATTCGGGTAATTGGACTCCCTAGTCGGGTAATTGGATTCCGTAGTACATACGTTTATGTTTTTTCCATTTTCGTTCAGATGCATAGGAGGGTTGTCGGTTTCGGTTGTTTGCGGCGATGCCCGATGGTTTCGGGTGTCTCTGGGGGTGAGTAATTGCCCAACTACACGAAGTCGGGTAGAACCGACTTGGATTCCCTAATTGTAACCATGTTTTCATACAGTATGATGCTTTTTCAATAAATGTCTGTGCTCTTTAAAGTGAAGTTGAACTTGTAAGTGTGTGGAAGTGCAATAACCCAAAAAGAAATGTACGCTCGATCCTGACGTTTAGACTTATAAGACTGTCTTAATGGAAATATTTTTGTTAACACTACTTTTCTAAGACTAAGACTGCGGTACAATTCGTGGTTTATTTTGTGGAGACTAGCTTATTTTAAAGTCTATAATAAGCCTCCTATCGACTAGACTTGTTTGAAATATATGGGAGGCTTGCGCCCAAACGTAACTCATCAAAATATTCCAGCAATTTTTAAATAAGTCTATTCTACAGGAGACTTTTTGCAGACTTTCAAATAAGTCAGTTTCCCCGCAAAATAAGGTACAAATTGGACAACAATTTCGTCATTCTCAACAGAATCGTCATCATTATTATCGGAAATATTGGTAACAAAAAATAATAAACACAAATGAAAGTGAAGAAACCACTCCGGAGGTTATATGTGAAAAACACTTCGCGTTAAAAGAGCAGCGGTTTCAAAGATTCCTGGAATTTGTACGCCAGATTACCAGGATAAAACAGAAAAGTCGTGCGTTGCGCCACGCAGAACGCACGAAAAAGTTGGATGAAATCATTTAATTTAAATTGAATTCTCTATACTACATACAGTTTTTTGAATTAAATGGAATACTATTAATTAAAACGCTTCGGCTATGGTGCTCTGCTTTATTTCTCCCAAGTGTTTTAATACTGCTTCCGATATATTTTCCAGATTTTCATCCACTCCGCTCGTGTTTAGTGTAGTTTCTGTTACGGTAGCTTGAACAGGTAATTCTTTTGTATTTGTTTCGTCCCATAGGTCACCATCATACACAAATTGTGTAGAACGCAACATCCCAAAACAAATTTACACATCCGTTCTACTGCAAAAAAATCTAAATGAATGAGCTGCCTAAACCTTTGATTAAGTAACCCAAACGTGTTTTCGATTTTTAACCCCGTCTGGCAATCTTTTTTATTGTAATTTGGCCGTGTCGTTGTCAAATTACCATAATCCTTGTAAGGGGTCAACAAATATTTTCGCAAAGGATACGCTATATCTCGGATTTTTATCGGATATAAACGATAGGTTATATAGTGCTGGGAAAAAAATATGGCAAACATATTTTATTGGAAATTGGAGTCTTTTTTGCTAAAATTACAGAACTTTTGAAAGCAATTGGCTTATTGTTTCATTTTAAATACATGTATGACGTAATTTTTTGAAAAAAAAATTACCTGCTATTTAGAGGCAAAACCCCGAAAAATGCCAAAATATTCAAAATACGTTGATTAGAGTTAAAGTAATGGAATAAATTAAACACCTAATTTTTAATTTTTTTTTTTTGTTTTTTATTGATTTATAGAAGTTCTATTTTTAGTATTAATATTTTGTTGGACCGCCATTTGCTTTTATTACAGCAATACACCTCCGATTCATTGAATTTGATAAACTTTTTAAAGTCGTAGGAGGTATGGATCCCTAAATCGTCATGAACGAACTTTTTAAAGCTTGAATCGATTCTGGGCGCTTTCTTGCTACTTCTAGCTCATTATAGACCAAATAATTTCAATGGGATTTAAGTTTGGACTTACCGGACAAGTGGTGCAGTGGTTAAAGCTTCGGCACTTGGACCGGGAGGTACTGGGTTCGAATCCCATCAGAGGCTAGATGCAAATCGAATTTTCATCATCGATTTCAATCGGTGATGTTAATAAACACAACTAAGACCCTCTGATGGAGTGCAGAATTCAACGCCGACCCACCGTTCATGTCAATGTACAGGTTGACATGGAGCTTGCAATGTGCAGGTGGTATACTGTAGTTGTGTGAGTAGGTGAATAGGTGAATGGGTTAATGATGTGGCGTGAATGCGTGGTATCACAATGGGCCAAAAATGGCCTAAGTGTCAAACCACTGAAACCAACCAAACCAAGTTTGGACTTATACGGGGGCCAGTTCAACACATCGATACTTGTTTCTTCGAAGTACTTTTTTACCTTGAAATTACTTTTTTACCTTGAGAGATAAGAAAAAAAACAAGTTTTTAACAAATTATTTATGTTTATCTGAAAGCCAATTTTTCTATCTACAATTCAAACTTAATAACTCACAACTTCGGCTATCTACAATTCAAACTTAATAACTCACAACTTCGTTATGTAGGACCTGCAGATAAACTGCTACTGTAATGTTGGAACTAAGGAAACACAATCGACCGGTTTCACTTCCAGAAAAGCATCCCCAGACCATAATTCTTTCATTTTTCGGTGAAAGTCTTAAAAGACATTCTTTGCTAAGCCTCTCGTCCGGTTTTCTTCTTACGAGAATTCTTCCATCTCCAACATGCAGCTTGAATTTTGATTCATCGGAGAAAATCACCTCATTCCATATATCTGGAGTCCAAGAAACGTGCTCCTGGACCCATACATAGCAAACGTTTTTTTCCACTAGTAATGTGAACTCAGGCTTCTGGACTAGTTTAAGCGCTCTCAAACAAGATTTAACAAGCGTTTTTCTCACTAAGCTGGCTGAAATTTGTTTTCCCGTTGCTCGTTCAACAACCCGTCTTATGTTTGATGAAGTTTTAAAACGGTTCCGACGCCATTGTAATATTATGAAACGATCCTCCACTTGCGTTGTCTTTCTGGGCCTTCCAGAGCCTTTCTTTCTTTGTGTACTGCCTATCTCTTGCATTTTTTAATAATCCACGCGACAGTAATTTTAGGAATGTTTAATCTTTCTGCTATTTCACGCGTGGTTAAATTTTTTCGTGCAAAAACCAACATATTGCTTTTACACTGCTCACTAACTTTTCCCATTTTTTTAACTAAAATTGCACTTTATTCTTTATTTGACTAGGATCACTTACAGAATAACTTAATCTTACAAAATATGCACTATTTATGCTCAAAACAAAAAAATTACAGGCAATAAAACATCTGCACCATAATGACGGCCAAGAACGGTATAGGCGTAAAAAAAAATTATTGCTTGACCAATTTTTTTGTACAGCAGTTGCGGGGTTGTACCGGTGTAATGAAAACAAAAGGCGGTCCAACAAAATATTAATATTAAAGATAGAACTTCTATAAATCAATAAAAAACAAAAAACAAATTAAAAAATAAATGTTTAATTTATTCCATTACTTCAACTCTAATCAACGTATTTTGAATATTATGACATTTTTCGGGGTTTTGCCCCGAAATTGCAGGTAATTTTTTTTTCAAAAAATTACGTCATACATGTATTTAAAATGAAACAATAAGCCAATTGCTTTCAAAAGTTCTGTAATTTTAGCAAAAAGACTCCAATTTACAATAAAATATGTTTGTCCAATTTTTTTTCTAGCACTGTATATCCGCGAATCATGTATTTTACTTGGAGATCCAATATTTATTTATTTATTTACTTCTTTTACAATTTTGTGAACCATACACCCCATTTTGAGCATATCAGCTCATGTATAATGGAGTATCCAACTATGGTTCAACTACGAAATTTGTTCTTCAACTTCTATTTCATTTTTATTTCTATATAATTTGCTGGGTAGCCCGAGTAGTGCGAACGTTCATAAATTTGGCAAATTTTTTATTCTGTTTTTGGTTGTCTTTAATTAATATCTATCTCAAATTTCAGCACCAAAACTTTTTGTTGGCGTCACATATTTCTTGCAACGTGATATACATATGTTAAACCATGTCTATTCACGTATGTAGAATGTATTTTGTTGACTGGTTTACGAATATATGTAACATCCATCGATACAACCGGTTACGTTAGTAAAACTGGGAATTAAATTTTAATTATTTTTTGTATTACATCCTCAAATATTCTCGACTTCAAACTTTTCACTATCCGTAGTTGAGAAGTGAATATGTTGATCCAATAGGTCAAACAGAAATTCCAAGAAGTTGGTAAGATGTCTGTGAGTAGTTGACTGGGAGACGCCAAAAAGATTCACGACTTCTCTGTATGTCTCCTTGTTTCCAGCAAACCTATAACCAATTTTTAGGTATCATTTTATAAAATTTAAGTATGTATTTTGAAAATGTGTTATTACCACAAGAACGCTAAACATTGTGGCTCAACAGTTACACTCTCTCTTCCAGTTTTATAATATTTATAGAATGCCGAATTTGTATATTTCTCTCAAAGCTTGTTTGCTTTAATTTGCGAAACCATAAAAATACGACGAAACTGTAAACACGAAAAAGAAGGTTTAAACCAATTTAGTTAAAAAATAATACAAATTTGTCCACAGTCCACTTTTTCATCTGAATATTTCGCCACTACTTAGTCCACAAAATTTTTACGCACTGCATCCTAATAAATTCATCGTTATACGATTAAGAAAAATATAACAAAGAGTCGTCTGACGATGACAAAGAAGCCGACGTCACCGATTCTTCGGCAAATTCCATTATATTCATAAAACACTTTATCACTTAAAAATTCAAAACCAAACGCTTTCTAAAACGTCAAACGAATACCAACATAAAAGTAAATCAATTTTTTTTTTTGTTCTATTTGAACCATAAGCTTCAAATTGATTTGGAAAAATGAAAAGACTACATAAGACATTTTCTTTAAAACCTATGCCAACTAAGACTACGTCCAGAATACGAAAATTGTCTTGTTTCAAAAGATGAAACTCGAGAGAAAGATAGAAAGTCTTACCTAAGAGCATTTTTCAGGCAGTGACTGTGCTTCAGGACAGGGAGGTAATTTCCTATATATTCACATTTAATTATTTTGTACAGGTGTATGTGGCGAGTTGAGACGGATTTAGTTATCCTTCGACCAACATACACCCCGATTCTGTAGCACAGTCATTGACTAAAAAATGATAGTAGTGTGTGTTTCACTAGATTAAATGCCTCATAAAAAATTAAAAATGTATTCTTGGTAATTTTTTTTTAACTTTTTATCTGTTTTTAATTTGTTAAAATACGTAAAATTAATAATATTTCAAAATATATATTTCGTTTGTGGCCAGGTTATAACTATTTCAATTCGATTTTTCACAAATTTTATATTAGGTGTATAACTTAGTTTTTTGGATTTTCTAAGAAATGGCGTAACTTTAGTACTAAACATTCTTTTACAATGACACCTACGGCATTTTAAAGTGTTGACATTCCACATTAAAATTTAGTTTGTCATTATTCGTGAAAGCGTAAACAACATATTTTTTAATCGCGTTTAAACATGTCGATTTCCGTACCAACAAAACAGCATTTGCGGGAATCATTACTTTTTTGCTTTAATCGAAAGAAAAAAGATGCTGAAAGTTTTCGTTTGCTACCAACTCAACAGACTTACGAAAACTGGTTTAAACGATTCAAAAGTGGTGATTTTGATGTCAGTGACAAGGAAAGTTCTGATCAACCTAAAAAATTCGAAGATGAAGAATTGGAAGCCTTATTGAAGGAAAACTCAGCCTACTTGCAGAACACTTAATTATCACTCAAACAGCCATAAGCAAACGTTTACATGCCATAAAAATGATTCAAAAAGAAGAAAAATTGATACCACATGAACTGATTGCAGCCAACATTGAAAATCGTTTAATGGTTTACAATTCTTTGCTTACAAGACTCCGAGGATGACATTTTTTGTCTCAAATCAGTCATAATTTGAAAATAGGATTTACTACAATAACTCTAAACGCAAAAAATCATGGGTTTACCCAGGCGAACCATCCACATCAACAGCAAAACGAAACGTTCATGGAAGTAAGGTTATGTAGTGCATTTGGTGGGATCAAAAAGCAGTGGTGTACTATGAGCTGCTAAAACCGAATGAAACTATTACTACTGAACATTACCAGCAACAATTGATAGATTTGAATCATGCACGTTGAACAAAAACCGCCCGATTCCAGCCAACAAACAGCGTAAAGTGATTTTGCTGCACGATAATGCTCGACCACGAGCAGCAAAACAATTAAAAAATTCGCCGAAGGTAGTTAAATGGTAAATTTTACCGGATGCTCCCTATTCACCAGATTGTGCTCCATCAGATTACTATTTGTTCCGATCAGTGCAAAGCGGTCTTCAAGGCCAACCCATGAGGAAATCAAAATGACATCCATAAATTGCCAGAAAGATGGTCGAAAGTCACAAACGATGGAAAATATTTTGATTAAAATAAAATTTCCCAAAAAAATACAAAAAACTAAGTTATACTCCCAATACATGACAAATTTCTGTTTACACGCAAATATTTTGAGTCAGCCAAATGTTTCTCTTATCAAAATTTGATCAGCTCTTGAAGAAGATATTTTTATTCACCTCAATTTTAAACTTTTTATTTTTTTACGTAGGGTGTTTTAACCAATTTGAAATACCACTGCGTATATACACGGGCAAGTAGAAGGCAAATAAAAAAAATACGGTTTGTATGTATGCAGGCCCATAAAACGTAAAAACGAAAAAACCTTAATTGATACGAACGTCGTGGAAAATTATTTTTGCTAAGTTTTTCTTTTTACTTTATTTATATATGTCTCACAAATGTGGCAGAAAAATAAATTCTATACGTGAACTTTATTTATTTATTTTTAATTTTGATAATTTGTTTTTCAATTTTAAGGTCGTTTTCATTTAGAATTTTACCATTAGTTTTCTTCATACCGATGTCTTTAATTCGACGATCGTCATATAATATACAGTAGACACGTGTTGCCCTAACAAGCAGATTGCTATCTGAATGTTTCTGTTGCATATTTGTTTCTTAAATTGACACGTTTTAGTCTTTTAGTCATGTTTAAGTACGGTAATCCCAGTTTTCTGTATTGGTCCTGAGTCGAGTCAGTGCCAACGTTCCCGCTAAGCTGGGCACACGGGCGGCCGCCCAGATTTAAATTGTATTTTGCCCATCATAATTGTTAGTGCGCCCATCTGCAATATTGCTAACATTTTTTTTCGATTTAGACACAAAGTATAAAAATTAGTAAACTCACGCAGTTTAAATTTTTTTTACATTTATAATGTGATATTTTTTTAAACAATTTATAAAAAATTTACTCTTATTACAGTAAATGACAAAACAAAAATTAGATGCAAGCACAAGCTCCATAAAAATATTATTAAGGACAAAGCCGTATCTACTATGGCTTGAAAAACTGAAAATGGACGAACATATAAATAACATATGACCCGTTAAAAAACACCTAGTCGTAACTTCTTTACTTGTCACGACCAGGAATTGAATCCGGGACACCCGAATAACCGGCCCGAAGAAACAATACGTCTTTAAAATTTAGAATGGTTAAATAGCGTCATCATCCATTAAACAAAAAGTTGTAGTAGATGAAATTTCTAGTTATCAAATTGAAACAAGTGATGTACTATGTAAAATATGTATTGAAGCAAAAGCTGACACTGATTTTTGAAAAGGGGAAAATGGAACAATCGGAAATTATATTACAATGCGTGGATTCCACAGTGAAACAAATTTTTCCAGAAAAAAATATTGGGAAACCAAAATGTGAAGAATATATCTAAATTACGTTAGAGCAACAAAGACTGCAACATTTGTTTTTTTTTATAGCAAAATTTATAGTCAAAATCGTGCCAGATTTGGTGCCCCCAAACAGATGACTAAAAAATTTGAAATAAACGATTTTAACAAAATAGAAAATTTTTAAAAATTTATTTTACCCTACAATGAACGTATTGAAGGTAGCGGTACAAAAATATAAGCCCACGTTTCATTTTTCTCTTGACATTTGACCATAATATTTTTTCAACCAATAGTCGTAGTGTGTGAAAAACATTTCTCATCACATAATATTTTTTGAAGGTGTGTTAAAAATATTGCCATAAAAATTATTGAGTTTCATACTTGATATGGCAACATTTTCCCCACTAATGGGGCGTTTACATGTAAAAAATTGTTTTCTTTTTCAAATTTTTGCAGGTAAATAAGAAGCATCCGCTATATAAATATATTCAATGCGCAAGAAAGAAATAAACATATATAGTAATGCCATAATTTTTTTATAGCATTATTATTAATTTAATTTTATTACTTCAAATGCGAAATTTATATGTTTATCTATGGCGTCTGGTTTTGTTATGAATCCTTAACATTTATAAATATAAAATAATATATTTTTGTTAATTTAAAAATTGTTGCCATAAAAATACTAGGATCGAATATATTTTATGGCAACAGTTTATAGTGGTTTGGCGGAGTGTCTCATGTGCAAAAAGTCAATGTAATATCTCTTTCATTTTGCAGAAGAAAAATTCTGGTCGCATGTAAACGGGCCATTACTCTATTATTTTGCCAGTAAATTATAATGAAATTTTTTTGTTTCTCTCTAACAAGTAAAGGATTTATATTTTTATCTCGTGTTAAGTTTACTGAAAATTAACTTAACACGAGATAAAAATATAAATCCTTTACTGTGGAGTTCGCGCTTTTTTTATTTAAAATAATAATTTATTTAAATAAAATTATATTAAAAAATTATTGTTTTGAAGTTTTGTTAAGTTTTGCTCGAAATTTGCTAAATTTAAAATATACTTGCCCACAATGCAGTTATTTCGCGCAAGATTTTGAATAATTAGAGGGAACGTTGGTCAGTGCTATTTAAAAGACGTTTACAGCGTATATGTTGTGATTTAAAAGGTGATCTAAAGTAATTCCAAAGAAAATTATCTTATGATTTCATTCGTTTTTTATGCTACTATGCATCTTTCGACAGTCCGATTGGTTTACCGATCGTCAATTTGTTGTAGAACAATTTCCTACTGTATCTTGGTTGCAATTGATGCAGATTACTCAGTATATTTACTTAGAATATGGCAAACCCGTCTCATTTGGCACGGGAATCGAAACTCTAAAATGAATATTGCACGCAACTAGACTTTTTTCTTTATTTTATTCATAAATTTTAAAACCAAATTGAATAAAATTGGAATAACCTTTACGTTGGTGAGAGTTTTAAAACAACCATACACAAGTTACTGCTACATAATTAAATTAGAACTTGAGAAATCATATTTCGGACATTAGAGCTTGAGAAAGTATATTTGGCGATTCATTTGGCGATGCTTCTATTCCATTTGAACAAAATATTATCTCAGTAAAAACTAAAACGAGACAAAAATATAGATCGACTTTTTGGAAGAATGGTGTATCCGATTATATTTTATGGCAACCAAAACGAAAAAAGCCATCCCCACTCCTTTTTAATTTAATTTAAAAATATTTTTATGGCGAAAGCATTGCGCTCACGTATATTATCGTTTTGTATACCTATACGAGTAAAAGTTGACTTAAGTCAAAAAAATTATTTTAGATTAAGAAATTTGTTAAATTCTTGTGTATGAGAAGAATATTTTTGTATTAAAAATAATTTAATGCGCAAGCGCACGTGCTATTTTGTAGGTTATAAATTTTACAGCAGTGCACTTTCTATCTATTTTCGAAAATTCTGTCAAAAATTTATTTTTATTTATTACGATGTCAACATTTCTCCAACTTTTCTACCATAAAATAAAAATGCTGTGTCTCATGTAAATTTTAGTTCTTGTCTTTGTCATACGCTCAGCAAAAATTTGTGTTTTTTCATTGGAATAGAGCCTTCATAAGCCTTCATTCCACAATGAAACATATTTTTTCAGCAAGAAAGGGTTTTTTTTATAATATGGGACGAAATCAGGTTTAAAAATTTATAAAATATTTTTTATTTGATTTTGATGAATATCAACAATCAAACTTAAAATTCTTTCGGATAATGTTAAATTGCCGAAATAAATTTATTTTGTGAATTTTTGTAGGAAACATACTTCAAAATGACAAAATTGAACTATAAAATAAAATGTTCCCATAAAAAATTGTTTGTTTCTTTCACTCTAATACAATTGATTAACTTTCTCTTTTCGTTTTTCCAGTACTTTTTACCGAAATAATAATTTTTAATCGTGGAATCGCCGCTTTAACAAACTCCGCATAACTTTAGTAAAAAAAAAATTGCAGCCATTTCGATTAGTCCGAATAAATTTTTTCATTGAGTTTTGCAGATAAATTCTCTCCTTTTGAAGAAATCATATATTCACTTGAGTGTAAATTCTACTATAATTTTTTGATTGTATTGTCTTAGCAATGGTTTTAAGAAATCACATCACAAAGTTAAACTTTAAACAAAAATTTAATTTTAGTGGTTTCTTCTGTTAATTATGAAATTGCTTAATTAAATAGAGAAAGCTTCGGGCAATTAAATGTTTTTGACATTTGGCATACATTTTTTTTCTTTTTAGTTTTCTTATGTACACATACATAAGATAATATAAAATATGTAATAAGATTTTATCCATAAAATTAAGTTTAAATTGAAAATTTTTGTTTGAAGTATTTCATGCGAAATGTTATTTTTGTGGTTAAGACAGTATGTATAACTATCTATTAATGCATATAATTTTGATTGTATATAAATAAATTCCAATTAAGACTACATATTTCAAATGTGGGTATGCGGTATGTTAAAAATGTGGCGTTGCCTTCCAGACCGATAAAAATCAAAATCCCAACTATACATAGTTATTTCGTCCCTTCAGGGAATTTGTAGTACACAACTCCTTATTAAGTGTAATTAGATAAATTTTTTTATTACCAACGGATATTTATCTAAATAATTTTATATGTATGTTGCAAAAATGGCAGATATAAAAAGTACGGAAAAGGGTACGATATAAGCGAGTATTTTATGTCTGTAGATATAGAAACCAAAAAAAAATAAAAAATAGTAATTTAAATAAATTTAACGGAGTAGAAAAATTTCTATCTAATAAATTAAAACAACCTTTATTTTAATTCACTAAACAAACATTGTTATTATTTTATTACATTTCTACTTCAGATCTACCTTATCTCTACACAAATATTTATTTTATTTTAGCCTTTTTTGTGCGAGTAGTATTGTGTTTTATTCCTTTTGTTATTTTAAAATAATAATGTACATATTTTTATTAAATTAATTTAATCATATTTTGTGCTGCTGCTGCGTTGTAACAATGTTATACAAACGTATACAACAAATAGGGAATTTGGCTCTGTTTTTGTAAGAACGACAAAACGAGGAATCTTTCTCTATGTACTAACTGATTCCTATTAATATTTTATATGAAAGTAATAATTGTTTTAAAATACAGTAATAACAAAAGAAATGTATACTTTATTGAAATGACAACGGCATATCCTTACTTAGTAATTTTCATAGGTTTTTGAAAAGGGCTTTTATTATTTTTAAAAGTCCATTAGAAACATTCCTTATTTTTGTTTTAGGATAATTACATAATAAATTATTATTGTTATATTTTACGGTTCAGATTGTATTTTATTCCAATTTAGGGATTGTTTATGGAAGAAAATTTTTAATTTGGTAACCGAGTTAATTAATACAAGAATACGTAAAAGAGTGAAAAATTTTTCGTTGATTTGTGCTTCTTACAGCTTGTTAAGATAAGGGTGTATTGAATTATTTAATTCCCCTCTTTTATAAGTAACACTCACACATTTCCTACTACTCAACACCATTTTAAGAAATGACCGCGTAAAACCTCATTCAGTTTATGTGTCATTTATTATTTAATATTGATAAAGTCAAAATTGATGTATTGCAATTTATTTTTTTCATAAATTATTAAGCCACCTCATGTTTTAAAAAATAATAATTTTAGTGCCGTGGTGTGGACGCCACCATATTCAGAGCACAATGCATTTACATAGCCACTGTAAATGCACAATGCATTTACATATAGCAAATTACATTTTCCTGGAAGGCTGAGACCATGTTTTCCTGGAGGAATTCTGATACATGAATGCTGTTTTCTCCACCGTGGTAAGAATCTTCTTCAATATCAAACAAATCAAATGGATCATATTCTACATCACCTGTTTGAATAAATACATATTATTATTTAGCACTTACAACATATTTTTATTTCTAATTTTAACTACAACCGTCGTTTTTAGAAAGCGAAAGATTTTTTTTTTATGACATATAATATTTCTGTATTGTCATCTTCACGCACATTACCAGCTAAAGCTTCTGATTTGACAGTGAATCAGCAGTTGCTAATAAGCAGCATTAAACTGTCGTGGAGTGGGATTATTGTTTGTCACACTCCTGGCGCGTATTACACAAAAAAATTGATCTAGATGGTGTTGGCTCAGCTTTTTTCAATTAGATCTGCATACAGGGAGGGGTATATCCTTCATCCAGTCGCAAGTTAATTTTTTGCGACCAGAAATATGGTTACTAGATTTATTTTTCCATGCCAATTGACACATTTTTTTCAAATTTAAATTTGTGTTGCGATTGTTAAGTAGAAATGTATAAAAAGACTGCGACCTCGGAAAAGGCGTAGCAGTCTTTTCGTGGATTTCTACTTTACAATCGCAAAACAAATTTAAATTTAAAAAACATGTGTCAATTAACATGGCAAAATAAATCTAGTAACCATATTTCTGATGGCAAAAAATTAACTTACGACTGGATGGAGGATATACCCCACAAACTTTCAAACATGTTGAGGCCTAGATAGCAACCCAGAAACCCAATAGCTTTGTTTGAATTGAAAATGGAAATACTAGAACTCAATTTGATTAGTTCGTTAGTGAAACAACTTTTGCACCTGCTTCTGATATTTATTTTGGAAATACCGTTGATAAGAAAATAAGCTATAGGAATTTTCCAATGTTCTTTCATTCCAACTGCCATTATCACCAAAGTTTCAACTACCTACTTCTTACAGGCTGTTGGATAATCAATTCCTAAGTCGCTTTGTCCTATCAAATGGCCACCAACCAACTTCGTTTTCTGCATGATAGATATTCATCCATCATCAAGGTTATACATAAATCATGTCCTTCATTTTTATATGAATTCGCCTTGCACCTAATTGCACTAATAGCTTGTCCTGTAAATCCAGGTGTGCCACCAACCTTGGAATAGTGACAAAACCTTGAAAATTTCTACTTTCAAATCTAATCTTAAAAATAAACTTTTTTCAAATTTTATTACAGAATATGATTTGTTTCATTGATACTTGGTTGGATTATACATATGTTTATTAATTTGTTTAAAAGCTATAATTTTGTCAGTAATTTTTGTTTGTGCCAATTTAATTAAATTTAATTTAGTTTGTATTCTTTTTATAGTATAAGATTCTTAACCATTTTGAAATATTAGCTATTGTTACACAAATATTTTCCTGTATAAAAAAAATTGTATTTTTTTTTCTTGGAAAATAAAAAAAAATAAAAAAAAATCCTAATTCAAAGCAATCTTCAAGCTGGCGTACCTTATTTGCCTGGGTTGATGTGGAAGATAGTATTTCTATGGCAGTTTCTAAATTAAATGTCTCCTGATTTATCTAAACAAGTATTTTTTCTCTTTAGCTTATTGCAACTAAAACAGGTTTTACAACCACTGTTACTTACATCTTCCACTATTTTGGAAGCTAAAATAAATCTATTTCCCTTTAATGTCAAAAAGTGTGGTAAAAAATGTAACAAACAAACACGTAACTCTTGGTATTGTTCTTGTAAATAATCACTGATTCCCAAATTTAAACACCATATTTTTTTAATTCATCATCTTTTGGAAATTATAAAAAATAATTACTTCGTTCTATGTTTTACCAGTGCACCTTAAATACTACAGGCCACCTTGCTTGCTATGTCATTAAATTTATGTCTACAGTTGATTCTTTGAACTGTAGATGGCAGTCTTGTTCATAAAAAGTAAAACGAAAACAAACAGAATTTTTGTTATACGAGTGTTAAAAGTAAGGTTATGTCTTCTCATAAATTATACGAAATGTGTACACATTTTATACGTCTTTACATATTTAGCACAATTCAGAATTCATAATTTTATAATAATATTATGGATTAATACTTACCAATAGCTTTTTATTAAAATATTTTTCTTGTTATTTGTTTACAAGGTTTTTTTATCAATATGACAGCTTAAAAAAAATCAAAACAATCTTTTTAATTTTAGTACTGCCTATAAAAGCCAAAAAAAGAACTGACGACATAAATTGACGCCATATAGCAAAATTTTTTAAAGCAGTGTGGCTTGTAGTATTCTAGGTACACTGGTTACTTTTGTTAAAAACTACATCTAAGGTTGCAACAAACCCGTCATTTTCGGTGATGCAATGGCAATGTACACGTTATGTTTCTCGTATGGGTTATTTTCTGCTAATGCTATGTGAGGTCCTCAGGAGTCAATAATTAAAAGCACTAGTTCCCGAAGCAAAACGGTCTGTGGTCGTTTCATTATGACTTTGGTCATGTAATTTTCCTCTATGTCACTGCTCCACATTTCAGTGTTATTGACTTTCACGATACAGTTACCACCTACTTTTGGTATCTTCTTTAACTTAGAAAAAAGTCAATGTGGTTTAAGGAATTGTCCATTCGCCGAAATAATGAACGTTGTTGTAATTTTTTGTCTCGTGTAATGTTACCTTGTTTTTCATCCAGCCACGTATGGTAGAAGTAGTTAAATTATATTTCTTTGCTAAAGCTGCAAAGCCTTTTCCAACTGTATTTCGTTCGTATTCCCTGAGAATTTACATTTTAAATGTTTCACAAAAATTCCGGTGTCGGTCTGAATCACGACTAAAAAGAGAAAAAAACAAAGTGGAAATAAAGTGGAATTTCGTCGGAAGCTCAGGTAAATTCCATATACACTTCCGTACTAATTTAACACAATTTATCGCATGCAAATAGAACACTTTTACATGGGATTAATAATAATTTTCTATTGGAATTAAAAAAAAATATTTGTTATAATTTTTATATTTTTATTTACATATTTCATACATTTTTCCTTTTTTATTTAAATTTTAAAAATCCGCCTATGTATGGTATTGAATGTTTACATGTTTACGCGCCATCCAATCCACCTGTTAGATTTTCACACAGCATCTTAAAAAAATTAAACAAAAACATTTTACGTAAAAAAATTGAGTAAATTTGTAAATAAAATAAATTTGTACCTCTTTATAGCTTAATCCGATCGTAACCATTTTATAATTAAACTAAATAAATTTAATGTTACTGTAATAATTAAAAATCATTCAAATAAAACAACATGAGAAATTAAAATAAAAACACACGCATGCACAATCGTGTGAATATTCACCCGTCGACTTGTCTTGTCACATGAAACTGAGAACTGAGAAGAGAAAATAAAAGATTTAATATACAAACAAAACTTATAAAAATATAAATATGTAATGTTACCGCGAAACAGAAAGAGAAAGACAATTGTTTTTCTCCAAAATCAATATTTTGGTGTCTTTGATATTTTGTAGTACGGAATTTAGTATGGAATGAAAACCATATTTTCAACACACTGGAAAAATTGCATACAGACATTAGTTTTATTACCTGAAGTTTTACACTCGTAATATAATTATTATTCCAATAAGCACTCGAAGACAGTCGTAAATTCATTTAATTTACTTTTCTATTTAATAAAACATCACCGGCGTTGAATTGTTGAAAACAGTAAAGGCGGTGATACATGCACAGATTTTGCCTTTAAGGCATAAAAATTATGTGCGCTGATTGGCCATCTTGATTCGCCTTATAGGCAAAAATTTTAAATTGAACATTTCTCAATTTTGTATAAGGCAATTTTTCGTGCCTTAAAGGCAAAATCTGTGCATGTATCACCGCCTTAATCGATTAATGCGCAAAACGTTGACGTTTAATGTATTGCCATCGTTTTCTTTATATTTAAAGTGTTACCATCGTACGTTTTTTGTAGCTATATTTGCGATGAGATTAAGCAACATATTTATTTTATGTAATTAAGAAAAGGAGTAAAAATATTTTGAGTACACTATAGTAATTTACCAAACTTTTGGAGTTTAGTAATACATATACATATTTCAAATAGAACACCCAGGGTGCATTATGTTCGTTTATAACGCCTATTCATTGTTTATGGGGGAAGGCAGTAGCAAATAAAATACAGTGGTGGTAATAATAAAGCCACTTGAAATAAAACAACTATTTTTACTCGTAAAATTCAAATGCTAGTATACAAGTCTTTAATTCATTTTCAAGTAAATTCTAAGATATTAATAATTATATTTAGTCTTATCACTTTTAGATAGACTTTTAAATAACCCAATCTATAAAAAAATTGTTCTAAAAACTATGATTATTGTTATCTATATAATTGTTAGTTAACTAGTATTTTGTCGGATAACCCTTGTCTTAAACCTCCCTGTATCTTCTGGCCATACTTTGCGTAAGAGCGTTTTTTGGGATGTGTGTTTGAGTCATTCGTAAAATTATCGTTAAACTGTCAGCAAGGTTTCCAATATATTTTTGTGCATTCATGATTCCATCTACTTTTACTAATGTATCTCACATTATAATTGCAGCTACGTTCAATCCAGTTCATATTGTGTGCGATTATGAACACACTCCATGAGATGAAACAAAATGTAACATGACTCTCTTTCTTTTTTATATTACCCTTCAGTTTGAGTAAAGCAAAAATATCACATGTTTTACCGCCATGATGGGAATAAGTTGCGAGAAATAAAAAACGTGTGTTCACCTTGATGTTCAACAAATGAACATTTACGATGAGTCCAACCCCGCAACTTGTAAAACATCCCCAAACCATGATGGAAGAATTGCCATTTTTTACAGTTTCTCTCGTGTGACCATCATTGCCGAACAAGTTAAATTTACTGTTGTCGCTCCAAACAATTAGGTCCCAAAAAGATTGTGGCTTACCTAAATGCTCCCGAGCAAATGTAATCCTCTTACAGTTCTCAGTGCAAGATTAATTCCGTAATTGAAATTCAAATTTACTCGAATGAAGTTGAAGTAGCAAACGGATCTAGCTTGCTCATTCTTAAGAAAATTCTGCCTTCGTCAACAGAGCTTTTACGTTTTCTATTACGTTCTAGATTGGCAAATGTACGAGCTTGTAGCATTTTTCACTTTTTCGCGCGAATATTTTGATTAATCCACCACTTTCTGAACATTGCCATATGTTTTATAACTATTCCAAATTGCCTCCCGTTCACCAGGTGTGGTGATTTTAATTTTACCCATATTACCAAAAAATATAATTAAAACACTAAAAAGTAAAAATTATTACAAATAATTATAATTTATTTAAATATTATTTTATATTATTATTCAAATATTTATTTAAGTCAACCTACTCACCGTGCGGCTTAATTAAAATAACAGGACTTTTATGCACTCGGTTCTATTTATAGTAAAATTCATTTGTTTATTTTTTTTCATTGACAAAGGGAAAGCCCTGCAGCCCTATTCCTGAATACGATACGAAAACGAAAGTATAAGATTCTTATGCGCTAGTTATATAGACGAAAACGAAACGGACTAAAATGAAACGAAACGAAAGACGAAAGAAATATGGTTATATAGACGAATTGGTGAAACGGTTTTGACATTTTCATATTTGTTTTTAATTTTATATTATTTGAAGTTTACTTCTCATGTGTATGAAAACTAGCTTGGAAAATCCATTTTATATATGGCGAACTAAATAGAAATATACAAAATATATAAATTTATACAAAATATAAAATGTTTTGACAATTTGATGTAAGTGATAGTAAGGATAACAAAAAAAACATAACCGATAGTGTATAACCGCAAAGACGAAACCAAATCAAATTGAATTGAATCAATTTCTCCGTCCGTTTTCGTTTCGTTTCTTCTATATAATTATTTTAGTATATTTTCATGTATTCAATTCGTTCATTTCGTTTCGGTCCGTTTCGTTTTCGTCTATATAACTAGCCCATTATTCAATTTTAAATAAGAATCGTACGAATCTGATTCAATTCAAATATGAATTTTACATTTTCGTATTCGTATCGTATTCAGGAATAGGGGGACTGTATTATATAAAAAATAAGCATAAACTCAGGAACATTTCATGAGACAGATAAATTGTTTTTAGTTATATGATCTTGGAGTAAAATGTATTACAATATTTGGCCTAATTTCGCCGCCCCGGTGGCAAAGTGGTCAGCATGCTTGCTCCAGCGACCGGAGGTCCCGGGTTCGATTCCCGATGGTGGGCTGGGTTAGGATCAATGAATTAATCGCTCATTATCCGAAATGAAAATATGATTATGAAACCTCATTTGAGGCGGCCAAATCCCTTGATGGGATATAGTACCAGAGAGAGAGAGAGTGGCCTAATTAAAATACAACTTTTATATGCTGTATGGGGGGATTGCACATTTGATAAACTACGGTCGAAACAGCTTAGTCAATTTATAGCCTATTTTTGGTAGTTCACCTTTCGTTTTCCCGAATATTCGCCGCCAATCAATATAAATTGTTAAATTTTAATTGAATTTCAAAAATTTTAATTAAAAAGTCAAAAATTAAATTTATACAAAAGTCTAAATCAGATTAATATACGATTAATATTATGGCGTGTCCCCACAGTATACCCACAAAATACAACAAATGGCAACACATAGATATAACAATGATTAAAATAATACCATAATTATAACATACACATTTTTATACTCAACGAACACACGCCACTTCAAAATTTGTATATATTTTTAATTTAATTATTCTTTTTAATTAAATTTTTCAATTGAAAATTTATTTAAAAAATACAAAATGCAAAACACAAATAAAACAAAATGACATTTTTTCGATTTTAATTACTCCGGACAAATTCATCCAAATGTAATTCCAATTAATTAGTCAGAACAAACACAGGAGCGCTGCATCAACGTCTATTGTTATTTTTTATATTATAAATATATAATTATAATATTATTATTATTATCGGTATATTATTATTTTATATTTTTTGGATTATAATAATTAAATTTTTCTGCTAATTGTGTATTGTAGGCCGAATGTATGACGACAGTTTCATCATAATAAATAATTTTGTTATTTATTTGTTTTGTATAAAATAAATAAAAATAAAATGCATACAATTTATTTTTATATTTTTTAAATTAAAAGTAAATAAAATAATAAATTTAATTAAAAACATGTCTACTCTACATTTTTAGTTGCCGACCGTTGGCTAGAAGTGTGAAAAATTCGTATAATTATAAATGTACAATAATTGTAGTTTAATAGCAAACAAACAGCAACAAAATTTATATTAATTATAAATTAACAAAAATTATAATTTTTATTTTTTTTTTTTTACTTTTCAGGTTTGATGTTCTTGTTAATGGGGGAGGTGCAGTTACATTACAATTTCAGAGATCACCGTTTAAACCACTGACGAGAACGGTTTTTGTGCCATGGAATCAGGTAAAATTCTAACTATACAGAATTATCGATTATTTGAGACTAGATAGGTAGTTCCCAATTTTTCCCCGAGTTCATGTTTTCATATAAATGAATATTTTTTGTACTTTTTCAAACTAGTTAGTTAGCTAGTTTTTTTTTAAGATTGTATCTTACAAGTAATTAAATAATCTTATTAGTTCGTTCGAAAGATTTAAAATATATGCACTCGATTTCCTGCTAGCTTATAAAGGGTAATCCAATAAGAGCTTCCGGAAGTTTTTTTTTAGAAATAAAACGCATTTTCGGTTTATGACATTTATTGTTTGAAAATAATTTCTTTTAAATGTTGTCCGCGACTGGCTCTTAGATGATCCATTCTATAGGTCCAATTTTCGGTCACTCTTTTGAGCATTTAGGCCAATATTCCGTTAATTACACTGTGTTATGTCCGCTTCTAATGCAGGAATCGATTGTGGTTTATCGATATATACAAGTTGTTTCAGATACCCCCATAAAAAGTAATATAACGGCGTCAGATCACAAGATCTTGGATCCATTTCACGGGTCCATTTCTTTATATGATGTTCTCATTAAAATTTTCTTTCAATAAATCGATGGTTTAGCTTGATCTGTGGCACGTTGTACCACCCTGTTGAAACCACAAGTCGGCTACACAAATATCTTGAATTTTTGGCAATAAAAATTCATTGATCATTGCTCTGTAGTTTGCACCATTGACGTTTACACTATTCTTCTGCATTTTTAAAAAATACGGTTCGATGATGCCACCTGCCCATAAACTGCACCAAACAGTGCATTTTTCAGAATGCTTTGGAAGCTCCTAAATCTCTTCTGGCTGTTCATCAGCCCAAATACGAGAATTTTGTTTGTTGAAGTATTCATTCAGCCAAAAATGAGCTTCATCGCTGAACACAATTTTTCGATAAAAAAACGGATCAATTTGGGGCTGTTCCAACGCCCATAAACCAAATCGATGACACAAAAGAAAGTCCGCCGGCTTTAATTCTTAAACAAGCTGTATTTTATATGCCTTCAAACTAAGATCTTTCTTCAAAATACGCCACGATGTGCCATATGAGAGACCCAGAGCTTGAGAACGGCGACGAATTGATTGATTGCGATCTTCACGTATACTTTCAGGTACAGCAGCAATATTCACATTAGATCTACTTGTACGCACTCTAGTCGGTTGATGAATATCCAGTAATGAAAAAGTGGTTCGAAATTAATTGATTGTCTCGCGAATAGTGCATTCAGTTGGACGATTATGGTTGGTCTCCACTTGCATTCTTTTCTCGTGACAAAAAATAAATGGCTTCGGCTCATGACATTATTAGTATAGTATACTTACTACTACTACTCTTCCTAGTTTTGATATTTTCTCTGTTTTGATTACGTAGAAAAAATGGTTTGCTTTGTCATTTTAGATAGTATGCTGTGCTGTGATTCTAACGAACAAAAATATTCACGATTTTTTAATTAAAAATAATATAATGTTCGCTCAAAATTGAGTATAAAAACACAAATTATGCTCAATTGTCACAACATCATGATAAAAATATTGAATATTTTGATCTTTTCCTCTCTTGACAAAATTTCAATGCGCATGCTCAAAACCATTTTTGGGTATGTATTTTGAAAAATGTATTAAAAAATGTCACAAGAAAAAAAATGGACTAGATTTTTTTCCGTCACGAGGAAAATATGACCGTCCATTATGAACACCATAAAATGGTCGAAGAGGACGAAAACAATTTTTCAATGAACACTGAGTTTTGAAATAAATTTCCATAATTTGTAAACGTTGTTCTCGCGTAAGTCTTTTCATGGTGAAATGTCAATGAATACTGAACACAAATGTCATATGATCATGACAGTTGTCACGCATGAATCTCAATGAGAATCCCAATTGGAAATAGTACCTCCTATTGGATCACTCTTTACATATGTACATACTTTTCTTATATCACGTCACTCAGTAAATTTCGAGGCTATAATAATAAAAAACTTTGTTTCTACAAAATTCGATTTTATTCGTCAACATAGTTTTCTTTAACCCTTAAAAGACCTGTATAACATTAACTTTAATTTAAAAGTTTTATTGCAGGTATTATTTGGTTTCTGTTTTATTCTTATACAATGCACAAATATTGGTAGAATAAGAATCAATAATCAAATGCTAGGCTGTAGTTTTTGTACCACTTAGTGACGCCCATCGGACCCATATATGTTAATTAGAAAGGCGAGCGAATAAAACATAAAAACTAAAAGGAAATAAAAAAAAATTAATTCTCCGATTTCGAAGTCATATTATTTATTTTCCGGAAAAAAATGCATAATAGTTTTCAGTAAGTTGTAAATATTCAAATGGTATGATCGTACATGCAATTTGTTACAGATGCTAAAGTGAAATTGTTGGAATTACTGTATCTGTTGTCATCTCATCTTATTTTTGTAAATTCGTGCACTATCTCTTTTTCCTTGTTTTGCTAAAACGTCAATAAATAAATGTGTAGAAAAGGAATGATTACAAAATCGAAGATTAGAAATCGAAATAGAGTGATTTTTTACTCGAGCAGTTGGAGATCGCATAACAATATACCGGGTGTTTCTTTTAAACTGAGACTATCAAATATCTCAAAAAATAGCCACTCTACGGAAAAAATGTCCATAATCAAAATTTAATCATACCACGGGGGAAATACATTAGTGCAAAAAATAGTCCCCCAGATGGCGTTGTAAGCACGTGAACGAATTCTATCCGGAAAACGTTGAGCGTAAATAGCAACAGCATTTTCAAGATTTCTGCCAGCTTCTCCATAAACCAGAACCATTTCAATTTTCTCTGGCACAGTTAAACGGTCTATTCTAAAGTATTTTATTTTTTATTTTGCAATTACGAAAAACATGAAGATAAGAAATAACACAAACGTTAAATGTGATTTACAAAACTGAATAAATTGTTTTGATGGCGCATTTCAAGTATTTTCAAAGAAAACGTGATGTTTTTTATTTCAAACGTATTGCAGAATCAAATGCGTGTGTTCTAAGAAGAAGAAATTGAAAAAATTGAATTTCGTCGATTACAACGCCATCTATCATGAACCGAACAAAATATTTCATTCAAATCATACGTACTTTAAGTCGTAGAATCCGTATCTGCAATAAAAAATATGGCTTCCTATCTTAGTTTAAAAGTTACCCCCGCCCCACCTACAAAGTGGGGGATGGGGGACTATTTTTTTGCACTAATGTATTTCCCCCGCGGTATGATTAAATTTTGATTATGGCATTTTTTCCGAAGAGTGACTATTTTTCGAGAAATTTGATCGTCTCAGTTTAAAAGAAACACCCGGTATAACAAACAAGCAATTTGCTAGCCGAAATCCTGACTACTCAATCAATCTTACCACGAAAATTTAAATTTCAAATTATTTGCAATAAGTTTTTTATTGTGCGATTCCACAGTAGAACAACCAAAAAAATTTCTGTTTAATTTTTGAAGCCGTAAATTTTGCCGTAACATCGCAAAAATAAACAAAAATTTTATGAAAAATTTACATATTTTGAATTTTAAATTTTCTTGCTAAAATTGATTGAGTAGGCTGGGTTTCAGCTCGCAAATTGCTTGCTTGCTAGCCGATCGAGTATCCACCATACTGTTAAAGTTAGCCGAAAGTTTCTAGCCGAAAAATGGTAATGCAGATAATGTCTTTGTTTTCCCAGCCGAAAGATGGCAATGCAGATACACATAATATTTTAAAATGTCGATAATGCAGATTGTACTGATAAAAGTTACAAATCATCAATACTATAGCCATGAGACGCAGTCACGTTTAGCTGATGAACGGTTTGTATATCAAGATTTTAACAGATGAACGATTTGACTGTACCTATTGGATGACCCATGACCGTAAGTGGAATTTGATTATGTGTTTGGAGTAGGTTTTATTCGGTTATATTAGTGAAATGTTCCATTTTCCGTTGTTCCGACGGTAAATTTGTCCTTCATATGAGATTTTGCCATATGGACGCCAATATGACTAGACTGATTCAATAGCCCAGGACCATCGGTAGATTTTCGTAGTAGGTTTGGGATGGATCTGATGGGTTTATAGATGTGAAATTTTGATTTTGCCTATTTTTCATCGATAAAACCGTTCGTCATTCTAGATTTTGGCATATGGACACCAATCTGACTATGTCAATTCGATAGCCCACGACATACGTAGATTCTGAGTATAGGTTAGGGGTGGGTCTGATGGGGTTAAAGGGATGAAGCGACATATCTGCCTCATACAGCATAATTTTCAATCTTTTTTACCGACTACTTTCAGTCGGTAAAAAAGATTTAAAATGATCATACTGTTAAAGTTAGCCGAAAGATAATGCAGATAGTGTCTTTGCTATCCCAGCCGAAACACTAACTAGACAAATGCAATAATTATAGAGGCTAACGGGTTCGACAACTCTCACGGGCACGCGGGACGTCGCTGCGCTCTCCACCCACTTAGCCCTCCGAGGGGCTTTAGATTTGAACTTCGGGGAACGTAGGAGCCGGGATCAGCAAACATGTCGCACTGCGTGCCGCACGTAGGAGCGGATTATATAGAATCTATTGACCGCTTTATCGAAAAAACATAACGTATATTTTTCGGCTGGGATAGCAAAGATACTATCTGCATTATCTTTCGGCTGGAATCTTTCGGCTAACTTTAACAAGGTCTGGTGTCTATATGCCAAAATCTCGAATGACGAACGATTCTAGACGAAGCTTGATAATTTTAAATCTTCTTTATCGACTATGTACTATCGGCTGAATGAAGTAGATATACCATTTCATTCTTATAACCAGTTCATACCCACCCTAACCTTTACTCAGAATCTACTTAAGGTCATAGGCTATCGAATTGGCATAGTCAGATTGGTGTCCATATGCCAAAATCGCGAATGACAAACGATTTTATCGACGAAAAATGGGGAAAAACAAAATTTCACCCCTATAACCCCATCAGACTCACCGCAACCCTATACTCAGAATCGATCTATGGTCTTGGACTATCGAATTGGCATAGTCAGATTGGTGTCCATATTCCAAAATATCGAATGACGAACGATTTTTTCGTTGGAAAATGAGGAAAATCAAAATTTCACCCCTATAATCCCATCAGACTCACCCTTAGCATATAATCACAATCTACCGACGGTCATGGGCTATTGAATCGGCAAAGTCAGATTGGTGACCATATGGCGAAATCTCGAATGATAAACGATTTTATTGTCAGAAGAATGGAAAAAACAAAATTTCACCCCTTCATCAGACCCACAAAAAAAAAATATATTTAAAATTTGCCTATGATGACGGCCCATCGAATCGGTATGGTCATATCTGTGTATGTCTGGCATAGTCTTGAATTCTTAACCACTTTAACGACAGTTACAAACCGTTTAAACATGATAATTTTTAAACTTCTTTATAGGCAATTTTCGGCTATATGAAACAGATATTACCACTTACAAACACCAAATGAGAAAAACATTTCCCAAACATTACACGTTTAACGTTAAGTTTTAATAAATTAAATATTAATGATATGAAACAATAAATTAAGATCGGTTAAATTGAAATTTTTATTTGTTGTTGGTTATATATGTTTTCGGCTGATTTTGTAGGTTAGTCACTTTCGGCTGGAATATTTCAATTTAATATATATTGTTTAACTTTCGGTTGAAGTAGTCAAGACACTATCTGCATTATCGATCTTTTCACTTTCAGCTGGCAATTTTCGGCTAACTTTAACCAGGTGTATCCACCCAATTGTTTATTTATACTGTAAATGATAATGTTACATTTCCGCTGCATAGAAAGGGGAATACCCGCGAATGAAACGCGATATTTCTGTTTGCCCTAAGAAATTTTTGTTTGTCCTAAGGAGCGAAGCGACGGAAGCGCAGCGACCCACCTGATATAACCCGATCCAACACTCTATAAACTGAAGAAGAAAAAATGGGACGACGGGAGCGTAGCGACCCGCCTGATATCACCCAATTCTATATACTCTCCCTCCTACCGATTTTTAAATTCCTATAAACTGAAATTAAATTTCCCCTTCACCTCCACAGCCTGATATAACCCGATCCTAAACTCCCGCTCCTATCGATTTTTAAATTTTAAATTTTTAAAATACTGTGTTTTGAATTATCGCTTTTCAAATGGGACCCCTAAAAGAGAATTATGTGAAAATGAAATTCAACGAGCTATGGAAGAAACTATAGCGATGAAAGTGAAAATGGACCCTCTTGGCCTTAGCTATACCACCCTTGATGATTTCTCCATATTTTTCCGCATCTAATATAATGTCTATCTCGAAGGAGAGTCCTATACGGTGGATCAGCTGATAAGAGGTCTCTCAGATGAACGCCATCGATTTTGGCTTCGGGAATAATATTTGTTAATTTGTTTAGCACTAATTCATCGGTATTCATCCTAGACAACGATAGGTGCCTACGCCTTACTTCCACCATAACCTTGCTTGTTGAAATTCCTGCCCCGCTTAATCCTAACCCTGCTATTTTGGTCTGAATTACGTCTCTCAATCTTATCCATTGCACAGCATCTTCGGTGATAAACAATACCTTAATCGATGAGAACCCTAAACATCTCTTCTCTCATGGTGTTCGTGACAACTACCAACACAGGAGCAAGAAGGACGTTCTTTCATCTAGTGTCTCTAAAGTAGGCTTGGTGTCAATTTGTGACATTCGTTGATTATAAATCGCAGTGTATGGTTATATCTTGTGCAAAAATTTCAAAGAGCCCTTTTGAAACATCTGCGTTTATGCTGCCTTAAACATCTTAAGCAGTATTGATTAACGTTTATGTTCCTTAGGGCTCATCTTGGATGTATAAATGTGAAAATCTATATAAATAGCATCTTTCTTTCAACCTTTAATTGCTTCTAATACTTGGAAACGGACTTCTAAAACTGAATATGAAATTTCAAATGTTGAAAGCTCTTTTAGATTGAATAGTGCCTGTTCAAATAAACTTGGCTTTCTGTATCCAGTTTTTGAAGAGTGATGAAACTAGCCAAGGTGCCCAGCTATCAATATTAGTGCCCAGATTTTCTATGGCATATAAGCATTCTTTAGTTTGATCTTTTAATCTCCTATTTCTTGTCACAGTTCTCCATGAAGTGTTAATTGAGATATTTGCGTTTGTAACTGAGTATTCACAAATTTTATATTGGTGTTGTATTGTTTTTTAATTAAAAAATGACGCAATACTGCATTTTTTCGATATCACTCAGTAAATTGTTTTTTATGAATCAAACGTTCATATTTGTCGTGGAATGTTTTCCCTTCATCATATTTTCCGTTAAACACTGGCACAGTAATTTTAGGCAATTTTATGTTACCCCTTATTTTGTTGCTGGTACGGTTCCGTCTGGGTATTCCATGTAATGCATTGATAAGTATTCGCTGGTACTTTTGAATTACTAAGTCGTTGATCTTGTTGGTAAAATATTCCATTTTAAATTCATCATGTGCAGCGTTGTCGATGTCATCATGTAGTTCATCCAGTAGTAACTTTTTTCAGCTACCTGCTGTATAACGTTGACATTATATTTTGTCGAGAAACCTTGTACATCTATGCCATCAGACATTTCCATTAAAACCTGCATCCGGTTGCGTTGCCTCTTGTATCTCATTGTTTGTACACTGTCCTTAATTGACGGAACCATTCCGTATCCCATTTCCCTGTAGCAGCATGTTCTGTGAAACCACTGTTTTGTTTTGACTTTGCATCGTAAATTCCGTTATAGGAAAGAAAAGGAAATCTTTCGAACTTTTTGTTTCGTTCCACTGTCGTATCGAACACATTTATTTAGTATATGAGCAAAGCCATCTATGATTTTAAAGAGCCGTAATATTAAAAAGGCAGCTATTAGAAATCGTAGTAATTGGAAAATTTTTAAACATAAATTTGAATAAAAATTTAAACAAATCATCTAAATTTTAATTTTATATTTTTAATAAAATATTCAGCAAACACAAAATTTTCTATGGAATTGAGCATTCCGTTTCGTAAGTTAATTATGGGTGGTGCCGCAGATTTCTCTTACTTCCAATTTAAAATTTAGTGTTATAAAAATTTAACTTCCTTAATAAATTCTAAAATCTAAACGATTGCTGAAAAGAAATTTTAAGAGTCGCCACAATAATAATTATTATTCATATAATAAAAAATTTTCATTTAAATTTATTTACTGGAAATCTATACAACATCGTTGACATCGTTGATTTAAATTAACTTAATTAAATATCATTACAAAAAAACAACAAAACGCAGAAAACTGCTATTTTATGCGATCGCGAAGCCGAGCTTTCTGTAATTTCAAAATCCGGTTACAGATGTGTCTATAATCAACTTACTTGAAATTACAGAAAAGAATAAAATAATTAAACAACTATTTACGAAAATAAACCATTATTAAGTTAAGCATCTTTAATATAATAATTTAACATAATTAATAACTTTTCATCGCAAAATATTCACCAACAATCATAGTTGCTGGGCGCTGTAAAACATTAATAGAAAAAAAAAAAAAAAAAATTTCCAAATTTTTTATTTTTTGTTTTTCAATCGAATTTGCTCGTGCTGGGTTATTCTCAGTTCCAGGAGATCTCCATAATCTATTGAAGCGATATCTTTTGATTGGTTTAGTAATTGCGAAAAGCTTTATAAAATAACAATGTTTTATGTTATGAAGCTCCGTTTTGTTTATACTACAGGATGAAACAATATAGCCTGCGAATTTGTTGCGAGGAAAATTCTAGATTTTTAACAAGTAACGAAAAAACAGTTTTCGAAATTTGCTCATCAATGTTGATATAGAATCGAAAACACAATAACCCCCATATTACATTGTTACTCCAAAAGCATTTTTTAACGAACGTTTATTTTGGAAAAATAATGCTGAAATTTTTGATGGAACACTTTATACTAATTCCATATTTTCTTTATATACACATATAAACAAATTCTTGTTTCTAGAAAAAAAAAATTGTGTTAGACTAATTTAAATGATTTTGCGTTAACTCGTCATAATATGACTCATCAATGTTAAAATATGCTTTTCCTGAATATTGAAGTAACTATTCAAATTGAAAATTCAAACGAAGCATGTATGTTTTTATATATAAAAAACCTTCTAAAAAAATAACTAAATATACTGATTGGTATGAAAAAATATAAAAAATTGCCCTCTATGGAAACCTCATGAAAAAATGGCGGAATCTTACGGCTCTTATATTTAGGGGGCTCTGATATGAGTACTGGGCTGACATGTTGTAACTATCACTATTTTTGCTTCGATGCATTTTCGATAGAATAACGGTATTTTGGAAGTAAACATTTATTTCTTTCATGTAAATTTTTAAATTTTCATCAAAGTAGCACGGTTTTTTCATCGAAGCGAAAATAGTGATAGTTACAACAAGTCGGCCCTGCAAATTCTATTGTTCGATTATTTCAGCGTGCTTGAATTTCTTGAAGGTTTTGTAAGTTGAAGTGTTCGACACTGGTTTGATTATATTTTATAGAACTATCGTAAAATTAATAGTTTTTACTTAACAACCACCCCCCCCCCCCTTTTACTTGTGCATCCTGTTGTGTACACAGAAAACAATATTTTTGGCTTTATTACCTAATTCTTAATTTCTCAATCAACTGGGCTTCATTAAAATTGGTATTTAATCTTCGTGATTAACTCGAAATTGTTAATCCACTAATTTTAACTAAATGCTACATTACTACAAGCGATTCTTAACAAACTCGAATTGTGTACTAACTAATTTGAATCTCAATCATTTTAATATGTTTTTTTTTTGTTTTTGTTAATTTCAGATCGTAGTCTTACCGCCAGTACAAATGCAACTAAGTGATGACGAGGAGCATTCGTTACCAAAGATGAAGTAAGTTATCTTAATTAAATTATACAAATTAAATTAGAAAATTAAACAAACAATAAATATTTTACTATCATTAGGGTGACGGCGCCTAATCTTGCATACAGCTTTTTAAACACAATAAAATATCATTTCTCTGACGATGAGATTCAGCCAAAAGCAATTTGTTCCGATCACGATCATGAATTATTAAAACCACAATTAATAAGTACATGGATGCCAAATGGGGTTGGTGCAATGCCAGGACGACGTATTATGTTTGCTGAGACACAAGTAAGTGGAAAATTTGTATTATTTATTTTTTTCAATTTTCCTTCCAGTCTTTATATAAATAAATACTCGTATCTACAGTAAGCTGTAATTATTTTTAAACAATTTTCCAATGCACTTACTTCTATTGGTATACCGTATACTCTTACATATACATACATACATGGTTTTCCCATTATTGAACTTATTTATTTTTTTTATTTTTTGTATTGTGTTGAATTAAAGTTTCGTTTTATTTTTCGCACCAAAAGGTTCATAAATACACTATAATGTGCACCAGAAAGAAAATTGAAAATAATTTTTATTTAATTTTTTACCTGGTTTGACTTTTTTTTCGTACGACATTTTTACTTCTCTCTTGTGGTGTTGTCTTATTGTTAAACATTTTTGTGGAAGCTTTTTGTCTTGCTCCTCTTGAAAATGTTATATGTTTGTATATATGTTATATAAGAAAAAAGTTATTATCATTGTTTATGTTACACGAGAAGTGTGTCTGTGTACTGTACGTAGCTAAACAAAGAGAGCACACAAGTTTTGTTAGTTTCCTTAGCTTATTTTCTAGAGATTTATAAATTCAAGAGCTTTTTTTTAATTTCGTTTATTTTTGTATTCCTTCTGTGTGCTTATACGTACTACTTACAAACATACATAACTACGTTTATGTGGTACAGTTATAAAACGTTACAAGAGACAAAAATATCAAATTCTATTATTTCAAGCTTTTAAGTTTATTTTATTTCCTTTATGTCCGTCCGTATGTTAAAGTTGATACGTTTTTTTCGCCCACTTCACTTTGGTTCGTGTTTATGGTATGGAACGATTTTTATCAAGCTTTTACTGAATCGCAATCAAATAATTACTTCATGTACTGTATATAATACTATATAACGTATACTATTTATTTAATTCCTTGAGAGGATCTTTATTTTCAAAGTACATATATACGAAAACAAAATATATTTTTTATTGAATTAAAAATATATTAAATTTAAAAAGAGACGTATACATATAAGTGCAATGAAGAGAAAACTATTCTGATAACAAAGTACATATTTTATTGATAACAATTAAACAAACAACCAAGCACACAACAACATCTAGATTAATATATTGAATTATTTTTTTGTAGTTCTTCCAATTTCCTTTACGTTTGCCCTTCCTTTCCAAATATATACAAGTCTATAACTCGTCGAGCTAATAGATTTTTCTAAGTTTCCGTATAGTTATTGTGTGTTGTAATGAGATGAAAAGATTTAAGAATGAAATTTTAATTAAAAATTAAATTAAATGAAAAGTCATTTTATTTTAGTAGTAACTACGTACATATATGATGCTGACCCGAAAACCATCCCAAAAACGCCTTTAAAAATATAGGTGTGCTTCTCCGCTAAATCCAATAAAAGGCCTTTCAGCCCAAAAAATAAAAAATTTGGAAAAAGATCAAATTCCACCCCGAGAACATAAAAACAATCTGACATACACGAAACAAATTTTTACGTTTAAGGCTGTATGATACTGATGTGGAATTCTATTTACTTTTCCAAATCAAAGTGAAATTTGTGGTTCAAATAGAACAAAAAATCAAAATTGATGCGGTTTTATGTATGTATTGGAAATATTAAATAGGATTTTGATGTTTAGATATGTCACATCAAAACGACATCAATTGTGCACTCCACTACACGAAATTTTATGTATATATTTCCGAACGAATAATCGTCACATATTTATTAATGAACGATTAAAATATATTTCAATTAAATTTAAAACACATGCTTTAAGTTATTAGGAATTTAACACACCTATTGACGTTTCTACAAAAATTGACGTTTCATTTTGTATTCGTATTTCTCCATCAAAAAAAAAATTTACGAAAAAAATTACATTTTTCAAAATTGATGTACATCAAAAAAATATTGAATTTTTCTGGCAAATAGAACAAAATTTTTGATGTACATCAATTTTTTTTTGCCGGATTTTGGTAAATAAAATTTCACATGAGAAAAAATTTCAGTTTTGGTATCGATATTTAAATACCCAAAAAAGTGTCTACACTAAACTGTGTCGATATAAAAATAATTTTTTTTGTTTTGCTCGTTGCGTAGACAATTTGTTTTATTTGTTTACTTTCCTTTTCGGGTATTTGTGTTTTTTCATATGATAGTAAAAAATAATGACAGCGGAAAAACCTTTATTTCTTCTATGTAGTCAAGTCAATAAATTGAGAAATCGTTATGTAATGAAATTGTTGCACAATTTATAGTGGCCATCTTATACCTACTATTTTAAAAAGAGCCAAAAAACTTTTGTATATACGTAGGTTTGGGCTCGCGCGATCATTAATTTGTTGTACAATTTTTATAAATTACGATTGCGGATTCGATATCTATACCAAAAGTTCTCTACTGCAACGATTAATATTGCATTGCAATTAATATTTTTAACCTAATTTTGGGGTTGTTAAGGTAAGTGATCATTAATCCATGGTATAAAATTTGAAAATAAATATTGCGGATTCAATATTTCTAACTTTCTTTTTCTCAAGTAAACCGATATTAATGAAAATTACTGAGCGGTGGCTTTTGAGTGCCAGGAATTGATTGCGATGGGTTTTGGTGTCCGGAAAATTCGTACAGTGGGGCTCCAGTGAAGGCCGAGTAACTTTTTCTATTGTCTTGCTTCTCGGATCAAACTGTGAATAATGAAAATGACTAAGGGGGGCTTTTGAGTACCAGAAATTGATTGCAATGGGTTTTGATTTCCGGAAAATACGTTCAGGGGACCTCCAGCGTGGCCCGAGTACCTATTTTTATTTATTTGCGCTTCAGCTCACCTACCTTGATGAAAATTACTGAGGAAGGGGAGGGGCTTGGAGTGTCAAGATTATATTGATTGCGATGGGTTTTACTTCCCGAAAAATTTGATCAGGACTTTGTCCGGGTTCCTTTTCTTCATTTTTTGGTTACCTGGAAAGTGAATTAGCTATTTCTTAAACGATTATGATGGGATTGGGTTAGTTGGAGGGAAATGGCATTCTAAAATGATTTTTGCAAAAAGTTCGGAAATGACACTTTATACGATTAATAATTGGTCTTTCCCGGCCCTATTGAACCCGAATTCTTGATTTATAAAATTTGTAGCACGAATTTATGATCATCGACCCCAAAACCTCTAGAATGGCTCAATAAAGGGTTCTGATTATACATTTTTTAGATTGGAAAGTATTTGCCACCGATGAAATATAAACATCAAAATCTTTCAATTTCACTTAAAATTTATTTGTGGTTCAAAGTAACATTAAAAAATTAACCAAAAACGTTTTCAAAATTTGTTTCTGGAGATTCTGGGAATTTACGAATTTCCATTCCTCTCTTATATCGACAATCTATTATTTCGAACAGCAACACGTTAAAATAAAATTTTAAAAGCGTTCGAAGCATCTCATTCTTAAAAAATCGGCATCTCTGGAAATTTTTAAGTAAAGTTAAGGTCCAGACTTTTAAGGTCCAGACAACGAAATAACATATGTCTCGTTTTGTTATTTCTAATTGACCTTGAATTTGGTAGTAATATGGGTGAGATTTATTTAACATCAAAGAATTTTGTATATATTTGATAAACTTGATTTTTTTTTTACTTCACTGCTTCTAATGGATATATTTCTCTGGCACTGTAAGGACACTTTACTTCTATAATGGCATCGTTCCCTATAATACCATCCGGGCTAGCTGATGAACAAGGATATTTATCATAAATGTAAAGACAGCATTTTTCCACTTTAAATTTGGTTTCTAGTTCGAATGCACTTATAGCGTCTTCTTCATGATCCCTTCCCCAAATAATTGCCTTCGCTAACGGTGCAGATTCAGAACTAAAAATAATTTGTTTTGCTTTATTCGAGAAGCTATTTTCATTTCTAGATCGGCAGATTAATCCATAATTAGAACTGGACAGTCTCTGATATCGCATCTCATGCCATAATGTATTTTGTGATTGATTAATCGTCTCGATTTGGATTCTGTCACGATCGTCTCTTTCGCGTTTCAGTTTTAAGATGAGATTTTGTCTCTCCTCCCTAAACTCTTCTTCATCCATATCAGGTCGTTGACATGTTCCCACTCCATAATGAGAATCTTCTCCTGTCGATTCTGCTCCTCGTTTTCTTCTTAAACAGTCTAACAAATTTATAAAATTATCGAATGTTAATAATAATCCACGATTTTACAAAATTGTTAACCCTTTGAATTCAACTGTCATGCTGGAGTTGACAAAATAATCTCGTTTGGGGAAAAATCAAATTTAAAGGGTTAAACAATGATAATTACCTTTATTTAGCAATAATTTTTTTTCGCAGATTCTTTTTTGCTTCTAATTGAACTGATTCTTTTAATTTTTTCTCACACCAGTAATGAGCACTTTTTATATTATGTTGTAATACAGCAAATTTTGATCGTGTAGTATACGATTGGCCACGTGAAAAATTTTTTCTTTTACCGCCAACGGTTTTACATATCGTAGAATGGTATTGCTCAACCGCATTTGAATCTACATCGTAAATTAAACATTTTGCGTTATATTTGAGCCTCTTGAAAAGCTCGCTTATTTTTAGCATCATCCCCGATTTATCGAGTTTTTGGAAATTTTCGCTAATTCCCTTGTTTTGTTCATTACAAAAATATGTGGCACAATCCATATGTCTTCCGAAAACATGATGGGGAACATTGGCGATATCTTTGGCAAGAAGTTTAATTTTTTCTTCTGTGGAAACTGTTTGGATTTTGCGATATTTTATAGCTGAGCGGATCCCAATGCAGCACCGTACTATACCGTTGCAAAATAATTTTCGAAAAATTGGAGCGAATTTGGTATTTGCAGCAAGTTCTCTGGCACGCTTTCGAAAAACTCGCATAAGATGGTTGCGGCATTCAATTTTTTCAACATGCGTGTTTGCATAGGGCCTTGCCTTTAAAATATTGGCATACACGCTTGCATCGCCGTCACCTATCACTCTACTGTATCTTACCCCATACAAATTACTATTACAAAATCCCTCTACTATAGCCGAAGTTTCCATATTTGTTGAAGGACCACAAAAATTGCAATCGTGTTCTACTACAGTTTGTTTTTTATTTTCCGCTTTTTGGCAAATACCACAATACTTATTTCGAACTGTACTCCAAATTACTTTTTTGGTAGAATGTGCAATAATGGAGCCAACACCAGCTAGAGAACCGTAGTTGCTTCCGGCTCCGTACGTTCTTTTGGAATAGCAACCATCCACTTGCACTGTAAGAACAGGGACGCCATCTTTGTTAACATCACATAGCTCAACATAGCTGCTTCATACAATTGTGCATCGCATATTTTTTTTATACACTCGTTTGTACATTTTCGTAGCTTCGTGATGCCATGAATGGAATATTCAAAATTCCGAAGAATTCTTCGGTTTGAGAGTACTCAACACCTATCGATACTCCTCCCAAAACGCTCTGATAGTTTAAGCATTCGCATGAATTATACTCAGTGATTATTGGTGTTATTATGCTTAATTTGATGTTGCACATATCGCAGACGAAAAATAATTTTTTGATTAATCCTATTTGTTGTTCACCAACAATCTTCAAATTTTTTAAGGAACATCCAAATGCTGGGCTATGTTCACTTATTTTAATTAAGCTTTGCCAAAAATATTCCATTTCCACTATTCTATTTCCCACTAATTTGTATTCAGCATCATTAGGAAAATCTGGTTCTTCAACTATGAGACCATCATCATTGTCGTGATCCAAATTATTATTATTATCAATAAAGTCAAACGAATGATCATCGGGAATAATACATACGTCGACGAACTCGTCAATATTTACATTCTCAATTGTATGTGAATCAGTCATATAACTGGCTTCTGTTTCCATTACGACGTCTAAACAAACCTCGTTATTATTATTTATGGATAAATTTCTTCTCAAGCGTTTCCATTTTGCATGTTTGGGATTTTTTGCTATTACTTGTCCGTATTTGCATGCAAAATTTCCAGCAAGCCATAAAAAAAGTCATTTATTTTGTTTTGCTGACCTAAAATTATACGAAACGGAGATCTAGTTATTTCCAGTTGTCTTGTTTGAACTCGTTTGTATGCCGAGAAATTAGACAGGTGAGAATGATCTTGGTATAAATTTTGGGCACAATTTGACTCATAACTCATGAGACATTTGTATACTGTACGTATACAAATTTCGCATGAGTCATGGAGTCAAATTACGGCCAAAATTCACACCCTGAAAATATACAAAAACAAAAACACCAACAATCACTTTGGACGGCAGTCCAAACGAGTGACGAAAGCTCCTACTGTGCTGGAAGTAGAACTCGTATATATACAGCTAGTTTCGAACTTTTTCTCTTTGAGGCCGCCAGCATCATGTTATATACCATTGGAAAGGTCTTATGTATAAAAGCATGAATTTCTACCAACATTGAGTAGAGATATGACCTTCCGAAAATTGCCCGAAAAAATCAGTTTTTCGGGTATAACTGCCCCAAAAAGTGCCCCAATTATTTTTTAGCTAGCAAATTATGACCAATTCAACTAAACCTCAAACGTCCAAAACAGATGATTTTGGCGAAAGTTATGACATTTGGAAACTTTTCTATGGCGTCTCTATATAATCTTGCTTTGGTATAATATATGTTTGTTTGTTTGTCCGTACTTCTTTCCGTACTTCTTTCATTTGATCTCATATTTTCAGGGTTTGTAGTACTTGAAAAACTAAGCAACTTTTGTTCTACAACTTAAATATAAAGTTAAATACCATTTATTTAAGGTTAAGAACGAAAAAAAGGCTTTTTTTAAAGAATATTTATATATTTTATTACATAATCCATTTTGTAAATCATCCATTTCAACTTTCAAATTTACAATCAAATAGCAATTAATCATTTAAAATTATTAAATTTGGTGTGTCATAAAATGCAAAAATACTACAAACATGTTCATTGCAGAAATGGTGTAAGTGATTTGGAATGCGCAATAATGGTATATTTATGTTCATAATAATGTAAAAACAACAACAACCTAATATACGTTCAAATTTCAATGAAGCTGTTTGTGTAGTGGTAAATAAAATTGGTAATGTAAAACATCTGTTTTGTACAGCAATTCAACTAACCAATTAAATTACTCAAAATCTTATTTTATTGGCTTAAACTAATTTTGCTCTCAACGGCTCAATTATGGAATTCATTGAAAGAGCAGGGTTAGCTACATTGGTTCATTTATAACAAGGCAGAGTTGGCAGCTGGCATTAGCTCAGCAGCATCTTTAGCTCAGTCTTAAAAAATATTTAAAATATTGGCAACGTAACATAGTTCGTATGTATAGTATTCATATCTCGTTGCAATTATACCAAATATAATTTTGGCACGTGGTAACTATTTAATAAAAACATTGAAATAAATTAAACCTTCGATCTTTTAAAACAAAATCCATGTACACCATTGCGCATATACATAATAAATATTTACACCTAATAAAAATCTATATATGCACATGAAAATAACAAAAACCTTATTATCACCTAATTTGTTATCAAAAATTTTCATTCGCTTCGGAAAATACATTATTTACGGCACTTTGCGTTCATGTTACTCGCATATATAATATTGATAGAACTGTGATATTTATGGAATTTAATATTTTTATAATAATATAATGTACATCTAACATCGTACATAACCGTTATGAAAAACTATCAATTTCCAGATACGGCTGATGTATATAGGCCGCTACACTAAAAACAACGAATTGATATGTATATTTCAAACGCATTGCGTGTCAAAATTATAAATACGTATTGAATATGTAATGTTATGTAAGGCTCACGTGTTTCTTACCAAAAATAAAACTAGCTTATCTAAATACAATTTTTATATACAATAGAAAATGTATATAAATAATTTGTACATAGAAAAATTTGTAATATGCTCATACATAAAAATTAGTTGCTAAACGGATATGAAGCTGACATGAAAACGCCTTTAAAAATGTTGGTGCATTTCTCCGCTAAATTCCATAAAGGCCTTTCAGACCATTAACTAAAAAAATGTTCAGAAAATTAAATCTGTGGAATTAAACAAAAACAGGATATAGCAGATAACCACTTTACAGGTTTTATAATCAGTCGATGCAGATTGGTAATTCTAGTTATTACGCAGAATAGTTTTTTAAACTGTTCGTTATTTTCTTATGCCCGGTTGCACAGAAAAATGACTTAGTTTTGCGCCAGTTAAATTTTTTATATGAAATATGTTTTCACAATCGGAAAAAAAATCAACGCAAACTTGATGAAATATATTTTATTCTATGGAAATATTTAAGAATTAGTTAAAAAGTTATTCAATCAAAATTAGCCATTTAAATATTTATATGCTAGCTAAATATTGATTTTTTTCCGATTGCGAAAACATATTTCATACAAAACATTTAACTGGCGCAAAACTAACCGGCCGTTAGTAATTTTTCTATGCAACCGGGCATTAGAAATTCAAGAAGAAAGCGACAGCCTTTCATAGAAATACACTACGACTTCAAACTTTAAATGCCATTTTCCAACAACTATGTTTTTGCAGTTATCTTGTTTTTGTTTAATTCCCACAGAAATGCCATCCCGAGAAAATAAAAACAAAACTAATTTTACCAGAACAGAGATTAACCACACTGTAAATCAAGAAATTTAATAAATAATTCCCTCAAATAAAATTGATTGGACATTTTTTAAAGATCTTAATATTTCGGCTCACTTAAATATATTGAACATCAGTATTAAGCACACTAATTCTCATTACCTTAAAATGGGGAAAAGAGGCCAGCTGATTTAATATTCGCCTCTGTTAGATTACTTGTCAGACTTATGCTCTTTTCATGTTTTGTGGTATAGCTTTGTTTAAAATGATAGTTTAAAAAAAAACTATTAAAACACTTGTTACGATTTTGAGACTGTGAGTGGATGACTATGCCGAAATATAGCTCGTAAAACATCTGCCGTAACCGAATTTTTATGATTATTAATCCAGAGCCTCCAAGGCGGACAGCTAAACGCAGCTAAAGCTCAGAGCTATGGGGTGGGTGTTCTTGTAGGGTGAAAAAATCGTGATAGACCGCATGATAGAAATAGTTATGGGACAACAAGGATGAGGAACTAATAAAAAACAGGACCCAGACAACGAATCTCACCTAAGTCACAAAGCTAATATAGAACTACACCAACCTCACCTTCCTTGATACCACTTACGAAATTACTGCCTCATTCTCAAATTAAAATTTAATTCGATAACAAAAAAAAAATGAGTGAGTCCATTAGTACTCTCAAGGAGATGTGTAAACATGGCGTGTGTATAGTACGTGGGTACAGTTTACTTTGAAGGAAGAAGGAATGCAATTTTACTAACCAGAGTTTTTCATTTGTTTATTATCGTTAAATTGGTCTATTACTCTTTCGGTATAATCGACGCAATTGGATTTTGGTAGCTAAAATAAGATATATTATATACTGTCGACTCTAACTTTAAAAATTTTCATTGAAAAACTGCACAATATGGTCGTCCCATATCTAGTAGTAAATATATTTCGATCTGAGTTCATGTGCAAATCGAATTCGTCTCGCAGGAAGTTTATAAGTGGTTCAGCTTGAGCAACAGCAACATTAATATTGAAATCCCCGCTCATAATCACCGGCAAAAGATGATAGACTCCTTGGAGAATTTTTGAAATTCTTTAGGATATTAGGCAAGGACGAAATGTATGAACTTCATTATGTCTTCGAAAGATTTATTCGGCGAGGTTAATACAACTACAGAAAGCATCTTATTCCCATTGAGAAGCTGAAGTTCAGCCGTATATATATCATCAATGAGTTGTGTTGTTACGCTCATACCAATTGTTTGTCCAACGATGATTTCTTTATGCGAGGTGACTGTATGGTATGAGTATTCTATTTGAATTTTTATATATTGTTACTCCGGCAGCTCACTCACCGTCTCTCTTGTCTCTCTTGAACTGAACGCTGATCTGGAAAAGCAAGAAAATTGAGCATCCTTGCGTGACTGTGTCAGTTAGGTCGAGGTGATGTGTATGACCTAAGACTCTGACAGTTCAATGTTAAAAACCAGACGTCATTATTATCTCGTACAAAATTCGCCATTACAACGGATAAAGCGGATTTGTGGTGAGGCACGATAGCTAATTTTGAAGAAGACCCATTGAGGTCCCATTTTTACGTCCATGGTAGACGACATGATCATCGATAGCCGACGTGATGAACAGTCCTTCGAGACTCGTTACTCTTGCTAAAGCAATATACACAATTTGTTACCTGTGTCTTTTATCGTAAGAGTATATACTGACTATCTCGTTGTAGGTACCACCGTGTGATGCATGAATTGTGGTGGCACATGAAGGTACGACGCTTTACATTAATTGTTGTTTATGCTTAACATTAATTGTTGTTTCGATTAATAGTTGAGCTTTTTCTAGAAATGGGCACCAAACATCGGTCGATATTCGTTTTCTGCGCCCATCCAGCTTCAAGCCACCTGACCTTCTTGCCAACTTGTGAATTTGAACCGAAATCCATCCAGAGTCGTTTGACATTTTTTACTGTCGACGTTTTCGTCGTTCTCGTTGTCCTGGTTAGGATACCTATGCATTCGATATACTTTAGACAGCCCATAGTTCCATTCGCCAGTCCATTTGTTACGTCAATATTGGTTTTGAAAAAGTACGGCAAATTATTTGTGTCCACTATGCTCATTTTATGGATCTTTTGACGGAATTGCTACTCCGGCAGCGACTGACCATCTCTATTGAACTGAAAACAGCATTCAAACGTAGGAATATTAACAAGTTCTTGAGAATTGAGCATACCTGCGTGACTGTGACCTGAGACTCTGGCAGTTCAATGTTAAAAACGAGATGTCATTATAACCCCATTCAGTAGAAGACATGATCATTGATAGCCGACGTGATGAACAGCGCCTAGAGTCGTCACTCGTGATAAAGCAATATGCAGCAGTTGTTGACTGTGTTTTTAATCATAATTCGTATTTCGTATCGTAATTTTTTTTTTTGATTTTTCTGATCGGTGGAATTGTCGATGGTTTCTATTTCATTCATTAAATTAATTTTTTCATTTTCCCTACTATTATACATATACATAAAAGCATGCCATGTATAGTAAAAATTGTTTTTGTTGAGTTTCTTGCTTTTTTTCAAACGAAGTAGGTATACGTCATTTCCGTTCGTTTCATTTACAAGTTTACTCTAATACAAAAAATTTTGGTAGGCGCGCGTAAAGATGTTTACACATCAAAAATCGAGTAGAAAACCCACAGATATTTAAATTTAACAAAATTATTAATATGAGTTTGTATTTCAAAATCAGGTAAATCATAAAATATTAATGAAAAGAAGATTCTTAACTAATAAACCCCAATAAACCCTAGCTAACCTACTATCCACTATATCTAAATTAACCTTAAGTCTAAGTAAGAATTAATAAATTTTGATAAATAATATGGATTGTTAAGTACATACAACTTAATTAAATGTGAACTATTATCAAAAAAAATTAATTTTGAATAATAAAAAAAAATTGAAAATTATTAATAAAACAAATTGTGCGAAATCGAAATATAAAAAAAAATTACAAATGAAAAAAACATACTTGATGATTTGTTGATTGAAGTATCCATCGTGAAGTTGATTGTTGGATGTGGATGTATGGTTTAAAATGTATCCATTTACTTATACAAATTATCAGCCGGAATGAAACGCACTAACGCACTGCATAATATTTTTTTTGTACAATTTGGTAGCAAAGTATTATTCGTATGTATTATCAGAGCCTCCTAAATATAAGAGCCGTAAGATTTCGCCATTTTTTTCCATGAGCTTTTTGTACTTTTTCATATCAACCAGTGTATTTTAACATATTTTTAGAAGCTTTTTTGTATATAAAACCATAAATGCTTCGTTTGAATTTTCAATGTGAATGGTTAATTCAATAATCAGGAAAAGCATATTTTAAAATTGAGTCATATTAAGTCGAGTTAATGCAACAACATTTAAACTAGTCTAACACAATTTGTTTTTTTAGTAGAAACAAGAATTTGTTTATATGTGTATGTACAGAAAATAAGAAATTAGTATAGAGTGTTCCATCAAAAATTTCAGCATTATTTTTCCAACACAAACTTTCGTTATAAAGTGCTTTTGGAGTAACAATGTAATATGGGGGTTATTGTGTTTTGGATTCTATTTCAACATCGTTGATGAACAAACTTAGAAATCTGTTTTCTCGTTACTTCTTAAAAATTTGATTTTTCATCGCAACAAATTCGCAGCCTATATTGTTTCATCCTGTAGTATAAACAAAACAGAGCTTCACAAAATAAAAACATTGTAATTTGATAAAGCTTTTCGCAATTACTAAACCAATCAAAAGATGTCGCTAAGTACATATAAATTTAAAAACCAATATTCAAATATATTTTATTAGGGAAATTTCAAACGGATAACCAAATGAGTGGTTGTTGTTACCGTTCAACAAATTTTACAGTCAGAAAAAAAAAACTAAAATTAATCAGTTTGTAAAAAACTGACAAAATGTAAAAAGGAATATTGTTTAGCGCAAAAGTTAATTTTAATTTTTCCGATGACACGTGCCTGCATAGACAGTTTAGAAATTAGTAGAATTATTAGCTACGCTAAAAGAATAACGCTTGAGCCTGATATTCTTCCAGTTTGAATTTACGTGTCAGGCTATGTAGGCAGAAAAATTACTCAAAAATTGAACTGTGACGAATGTACTATCAAATTAATAACCAATGAAGATCTTGATTATGATTAACCACCGGAGACAGTTTTTTATTTACGTGACTTAGATCGCGATGGACTAAAATACCCTACCGAATTCTTGACATCATTCGCAATATGTGTACACCAAATTTTTGAAACACTAACGTCTAAATCATTTGTAACGTCATTTTTAAATTCATGTAATTATCATGAATATTTTTATTCTGCTCTAATAGAATATATAATTTGCAATAAATGCGATGGAACCGATTTTAAAATTTTGCAAAATTGTGCAAAAATTTGATGTTACATTTGCAAAAAACAAAATAACTCAGTTCAGTCATTGAAACTTCTTTCTAAAAAGCGTAAATTAAATGTTTTAACTGCATGAAATTATTTTTCTTTATTTTTATTTGTTAATTGCGATTGTGATATTTTTAAGAGTCGTTCAATAAAGAAGCTTAGTTGGAATTATTCTGATTATGATTGTAAGAAAAATTACTGATAAGTTTACTGTTTACTTTAATTTGAATTTTTATTATGAGCATTTTTTCTAATTACATTGAAATACGAGTAAATCTAGTAATCAAACAAATTCTTTTTTGAAAAAGTAAAGAATTTGGTGCTCAACGGAAACTTTAGCTAAGTTCCTTTTCAAAGGTTTCCCTTGTTTCTCCTTCAGAAAATTGGATAAATGAGACAATAACATATATCTTTCATTATTAATTTATATTGGTTCTTCTGTAGGTTTATTGCGGTAAAAATAAAACCATTTGTGTAATATAGTCAAAGTTTTCTACTTCTGAATTTATCAGCCGTTCGTTCTTCTAATTTGTAAAATCTACATATCTTTATGTGTATATTTTGATCAAAAAAAATTGATTTCAATTATTAATTCGCTAAATAATAAAGTTATAGTGCAGAAAATACCATAATAAATGATACATATCGTTATTATATTAGGTGGGCAAGTAGAAACATTAATTACAAAAATTGCGTCTTTCTAGGTGATCTAAACATTAGTTATCTAAAGGCCGATAATTTTGCAACCCAGAAACTGGATTGTAGTTTACTTGGAAGTAGTTATATGATACTGAATTGTCGTCTTCCTCAGTTTTACACTATGTATTCACCGATTTAATTGATTGATTGATTCTGAATGTACGACCAAGTTCTTACACAGGAGCTCCCGGGTGACGCCGGGCCCACCGTACACTCTTTTTTACATATAACAAAACCGAAGGATTGGATAGGTTAGTTAAGTGGGACAGAATCGGCCCGGTTACAGACACCTAGGTATAGCCGATAGTTAGTAACACAAAGACAACACAATTCTAATCTACTAGAGAAAGGATAAAGGTTTAATAGGTTTAATGGATAACGATGGTATTGGTCTTCAACAATTGCTTCTTTAAATCAGCAACCTAAGAAAAAATGATATTATTTCACATGTATCCGGAAATTTCCTAAAATTTAATTCTAAATTAATACTTTTCGGCTTCCTAAACAAAACTGATTAATTGAATCGCCCCGGTTCCAGGCACCTAGGTAAAGTTGATAGTTAATAATACAATGACAACACAATTCCAAACTACACAATCAGCAATTAATATTTCAAATGAATATCATTTGACAGGTATCTGTAGATTTCCTGAAATTTAATTCTAAATTAATATTTTCCGGCTTCCTAAATAATATAAACAATAATTAATATAATCCTCCTGCACCTCCACAACTTACAATAGAATTTTCACCACAGTTATTTGAATAATAATAAAAATTACTCTAAAATCCATTAGTATTTAACCCTTGAATTCGGCAACCACGAAAAATTCAAAAAATTGCAAAAATATGTGAGACAAGGCAATGGCTCCGGGAAAACTATCAATGTCAGATTAATTTCCGGATTGGATATTTCAAATAAATTTAGTTTATTTCGAAAAAATTTACAAAGAATATTCGATACAAGTATCATTATACTGCCCAGGGGCGGTATGTTGCACCATCACTTCGAATTGAAAAAAGTCGAATTCGAAAAAAGTCGAATCGAAAAAGTGGAAGTTGTATATCTTTTTTGCTTTTCGAAAATGATACAACATACCGCCATTCGAATTTTTTGAATCTCGATTCGAAGCGATTGCACAACACACCGGCCCAGGACATTAATACCATTCTCAATGGAACTTTACCATTTCCTCAACCAATAACTTTCAAATATGGTATTCAGAATTGGATTGGAACTCTAGCATAATGCTCAATAGAACTAGGCCATCTCTCAACAAATGATGATCAAATACGGGGAACAAAGCCAAATTTGACGAAATTTTGGGATTCGGCTATAATGAAATGAACCACGCTGTTTCCCAACCAAAATTCTTCCAATTCAGCTTGGAAAGCTGGGCTAGGATTCTAATAAACTAGGCTCAACTTGTATATTGGGACTGTATCGTATCTTCTTGATGAAGTTCTAAAATTCGACCATTCTGAATAGAACTTGGCCATATCCCAACCAATTATTGTCAAATCAGGTAAGCAAAATTGGATGTGAATTTAAAAATGGATTTTAGAGAAGTTCTGAAATCTTGCCGTGCTAAACACTTTCTTAACTAATTATCTTCGGGTCTGGTATGTTGAGCTGAACCCGGATTCCAACATAAACCCCGGATGAAGTTCTGGATTTTTTACAAAATAAGGCTGAAAATAATCGGCCAAGGAATTATCCTACTGCTCCACTTACCCGTCAACAAGACAACCCGTTGAGAGATGACCCAGCCAAACTCAGCCGCACCAAAACTAAAATGTGGTAGAATTCCAATTCAGTCCAAAAATTATTTTATGCATCTTCCGCAGTATACTGTCTAAAAATAGATTACGCAACAATTCGGCACATCACAATCAAACAAAAAGATCATGATTTGCATGAAGTGGCGGCACGAATGGAAGATAGAACTCAAATCAATCGATATTCGAGAGAAGATAAATTCTTTTAGTGAAAATAGTGCCAGCAGTGAGCAATCTAATAAAATAGTCAACATTAAAAGCCCGAGGCATATCCAAGATTTGACGTTAAACACAAAAATAAAAATTAAAAAAATTAGAAAAACCATTTTCCCTTTGCCATGGTCTCATCCCTTTAAATCAGTCTACAAAAAAAAAGTATTGAATATTTACACATACACCCAAACCTGTTCCTCCACGGTGTTTTGTTTTTTTCACAATTGATTATTTTTACACAGAGATATGTATTGGCAATTGTTAAATAAAAATAATATGTATTGGCAATTGTTTCAATCTTAGTTTTAGTGTTATTTAAAACAAAATTTAATTAAATTTTAATAAATAATTTAAAATGATTTATCGTTTAGTTAAATTTAAAAATTGAATTTTGTGTATTGGGAAGTCAAGATTCTCATAACGCAAACCATTACAGACAAAAATAAATATATGTATTACAACGATTTGCAAAAGGTGAAGGTTCTACATCGGTCAGCAAAAGCTTTAAGTTGAACGAAGGTACAATTCCAACAATTAAAAAAGGAGAAGGATATTTGTAATTCTGTGTCAGATGATACCAGGATATAGAAGCGCATTGTCATATACTAGAAATGCAGCCATTGAAAATATGGAAAAGGGATTGTTTACATTTATTGAAGATCATAGCCAAAAACGTATATCTTTGAAATGTATTACTAAGGAGAAAGCCGTAAGCATTTATGAGAAACTGAAACAACTGGAACCATCAACGTGATTCCAGTTAGACCAAAAAATATATTACAAGTAACGGGTGGTTACAAGGGTTTTTACGAAGACATGCCATTATTAATAATTTAAATTAAATGTGAAACAGCATCGGCGGATGCTGCAGTTATTACAGAATATTCTTCTAAACTTGCCAAAATAATTGAAGACAGTGAATATACGTCTGATAAAATTTTTAACACTGACAAAACCGGCCATTTCTGGAAGAAAATGCCAAGCAGAACATTTGTGTCTAGAACGGAAAAGAGTGGTAGTGGTTTCAAAGTGGCAATAGGTAGCATCGGCGATGTCTCAAAAATTCGTATTTTAATATCTCTCATAGTTAATCGATCACTCCGGCAATGAGCATTGAAAGGTGTCAATGGAAAGCAACTTCTAGTTCAATGGATGGCAAATAAGAAAGCCTGGATTTCGGAGTCAGTATTCAATGAATGGTTCGAAAAATGTTTTATTTCGGAGGTCACATGGTAAAGGCATGCCCTATAAATGTAAAAGTCGTCGTCTTGCCACCTAATACAGCTTCTTTTCTGCAGCCACTCGAATAGGGAATAATTGTAAACTATGTATTCACCGATTTAATTGCTTACAAATACAATCTTGATAGTTTCGACGTTAGTTTCTCAGACCATAAAACTCTTGTGTTGGACATGTGTGCGCAGTTTAAAACTAATAAACTGTATAATCTTAAGTCTAAAGTTAATCATGGAAGAATTTCGCATCTACTACTGTCTCGTAATACGCCTTTTTCTGGTATCACTAGTATATTTTTGTCGTCTCTGTCTAATATAATAAGTAGTGGCATAAGTAATTTCCACTTAACAATTTCTTTAGAGATCAGTGGCCCGCCTTTGGAATATATAGGTTTTTCACTTCTAATTCAATTTCAAATTCAATTTTATTTATTTGAAAATCATTTTTTTTCATTTCAAATTCAATTCTGGTAACAAAATCTGTAATTTTTTTAAATCTATTAAAACAAAAACAATAAGTACAGGAAACCCTCCAAGAACACGATTAATTCGTTCCGTGTTCTTTTAAAACCGTGTTGTTTTGTACTACAAAAAAAATAAAAAAAACGTTACGTTTTACTTTTTTATTTTTTTTATGTTATATAAAAAACAAAATAAAAGAGAATAACGATAAATCGTGTGTGATAAATCGAATAATCGTGTTGTTTGAAACCATGTGATTTGAGGAAATGGGTATCTGTGTTCTTCGAAACCGTGTTCTTCGAATACCATGTTCTTGGAGTTCTCCAACTGCAGCCAATGGCAATTTCATGGACATATCGACATAATATTTACTGCAATCCGCTGAGGTAACAGTTACCACGAATGTTTCAATTACACTTACCAAATTTATATTAGTTTGTGAATCAGCCAGCAAATCCAAGCCAGCTGACAATTTCATTTACTAATCTCAAGCGGTATGTTGGCGTTCTGTTTATTAATATTCGCGAGGCATGTGATTGTGTCGACCACGCGATATTAATTGAAAAATTTAAACAACTGAATCCTTCTGGATAGCTATTATCAATAACGGAGAACTACCTAATCGATCGCAAGCAATGCACCGTTATCAATAATGTCCGTAGTGACTATGTATTAGTTAAATCTGGAGGTACCATATGGATCTATTTTAAGCCCTTTGATATTTACTTTCTATATAATTGATATGTTTAATTTGAACTGATTTGGTAAATTACAATTATACGCCGACGATGCTGCTTTAGTTTATAGTGGTACACAGAGAATTTTTGTAGTAAATCAAATTCAGCACGATTTACTTTTAATTAATAACTACTTAACCGCGAACAGTTTGAATCTAGACAAGACTATCTTCTTCTTGAATCTTTTTCCTATATTAGAGGGTCAAAAATTCAAGCAGTCTCTTCATTCAGATATTTGGGGTTGGTTATAGATTCTAAATTATATTGGTCTCGCCAATGGTATTTGTTATTAAGCGGCCTCAAGCTATCAACTGAGCTCTCTACAAATTCTACAAAATAAGACTATAAAAATTATCAATCGACTAAACCCCCCCCCCCCCCCCCGCCCTTCTATATAGCGAGAAAATCATACCCATTGCGGTGCTAGGTGACTTTGACCTGTTATTTTTTTTATAGTAATTCATCGTCTAATCAAATGTAATTGTAATTATTATCATAACTGCAATACTCGGTCTAATCAAAATTATCATGTTTTGGCCCTAAGGACTAACAGAGACTCTAAAAATGTATTTTATAGGGTGCATGTGCTATACAACAGATTACCGGAAGAAGTAAAACAAATTCGTACTATAGGTCAATTCAAATAAGATGCCAAGAAGTTTGAAAAATAGCAACATTTATAATTTATAATTGTAATTTAATTTTGTTCCAATCCCACTTTTTTTGATATTACAACTGATTCAGAGATCATCTAGTAATTTATCTTTCTTAAATTAAGTTCTCGGATTAAGATGATTAACCTATTGATTACTCATTTTATAATACTTTCTTATTCTAAACCAAACTGCCCAGCTCCAGCGGTTTCTGCCTTTGGAGTCTCCTCACGCCGATAGTGGTGACCAACATACGACGGATATCTGCATTTTCGTGTAGAGATAAGCACTGTACGTGTTTCCTTGCATGGTTCTTTATTTCATCGGTGACGTATTCCATCTTCAAGTCTCTATGGATGTTGTCATTCCTAATGTAACATGGGGCATTCACAATCCCTCGTAGCACTTTATTTTGGAAGCATTGTATCATTTGTACATTGGTTTTCTTAGCACAACCCCAAAGCTGGATACATAGGTCCATACTGGTTTTAGCATTTGCCTGTATAGAAGCAATTTGTTGTGTATTGAGAGCTCAGAGTTTCTACCCATGAGCCAGTACATTTCCACAAAAATTATGTAAACGTTTACTTATTAATAGAGTGTGACTTTTTCGGCAAATAAAAATACTTGCATTCAGGGGCTAGTTATCGGGTTATTCATACATATTTTACTCCAGTTCGGGATGAAGTCGGACCAAAAATATAAAATATACACAAAATTTTATAAATTAACGTATGCTCGGTAGAAATGAATTAAAATACAAAATCAAATTTAATTTGATACTTTATTATTAAAATATAACATCATTTGCTGCTCTAGCTTTTTCAGGTGATTTAAAATATCGCAAATGGCTAAAACTCCTCAGTTGCACTGTTTGTCTTAGTAACAAAAGAGGCCGGAAATAAGAACTTTTTTTTGTGAATTTCATTATAAAATGTAATTAAAGTGTTTACTGTAATTAAAGTGTTGACCGGCTACATCACTACTTTCATCAAAGGTGAAGTTAATTTTTGCATCTCTAATAAAATTTTGAATTTCATCCAACTCGGTATAGTATACACCTTAGGTAAATAATTTTTAAGTAGGGTTTCGTAGTTTGGCAAATCGTTTAACAAAATCACATAAAGCATCATCACATGTCCTAGGGCTTAATCCAGAATGACAAACTACACGAACAAAATCAAAAATGGCTCCCTCTTTATTGATGTCAGGTTTAAAGGTTTTAAAATCTGGATATTGTGATATTCATTCGGTGCCGCACCCGAATTCTGTTCGAAAATCGCGACTTGAGAGTTGGGAGTTTCTATATTGTTTCATTAGAAACAATTAATGTAAATATAAAATTTGAATATTATTTACACCAATCAACAATGATATTAATTTTGTGCATCTATTAGGTTAGTGAAGCAGCAGCAAAACTGGAAACACTCAAGTCTCACTTTTCGAACAAAATCTGTACTGATGGGATTTTCCGTTTTCTCTCCATTTTTTCAAGTAACGACGAAGAAATACATTTTTTTATTGTTTAATAACTTTTTTATTTATCTTTAAATAAAATAAAAAAATGTATACATTTTTGTACAGAACTACTGCACTGACATTCCCTAAACGACTAAAAATGCATAAAAATGATTTCGCATGTCATTCTTATCACAGCGAAATAGAAAGAGGAAGAGTAATAATATTTTATCTAAACGTATAGAAAACTCTCGCTGTTACGAAAATTTTAAATAATACAAATAACATATTTTCTTTTTCAACCAAAAAAAAATGGCTCTATTAAAGTCCAAACCACACAAATGTGTGAGTAAAAAATCATAGTATGTAATAAGTTTTTAATAAAAAAAATTGCACTTGAATTGAACCAACACAATTGTGTGTATAATAGTTATACCTAGTGTTTTTTTTTCGAACGAAAATAAGTTTGAAAGGAATACAGAAATATGTAAGTTGGTTCAAAACACAAACAAAAATAAATTTTTGACATGGTACTTTTGCCGTACCCACACAATTGTGTTAGTAAAACACAAAATGGATATAAAATTTGTTAATTTACAAAATATAAAATTATTAACCTAAAATAAAAACATTGCGAATGGTGTGGCGTGACGTCCGAACATATTTGGTTGTTACTAAAACAAAAACACATACACTATTGCGTTCCGGTAATTCTTCTCTCCTGTTATTATTTTTGGATCAAAATAGGCGACAGAAGGACACAGCCGTTTGTAGAAACAAAACAGATCGATCACTATTTATAAATATAAGGAACTATGCATTTCGTGTATCCTGGCCTAAAAGATTATATTTGATTTCGATGAAGTGTCGTTTTCGATAAATTGTTGCTTTCGGTAAATTATCGTTTTCGATGAATTGTTGTTTTTGGGGAACTACATTTTAGTAAATTGTTGTTCATAGGTCTTTTCCAAATCATTGTATTTCAAGAGCATTTTGAACATAGCAAAACAGACTATAGTTGTTTCTTTAGTACACTTATATAAAGGCGAACGCTCCTGAACGATAGATTCAAGCCTCAGCAGTGGCCTTGAAACGATTTATATTGAATTGCACATGTTGGAAATGGTATCCAACATATTCTAAAAACACTTCCTCGCGCTCATCAATTGACAAGAAATAAGTCCTAATGAATAGCATTCCATATGCTTCTAATTCCCACCCCTATAGGGCCTGCCTGAATAGTCGATAGCTTGAGAAAGGATTGAGTTATCGAGCTAATTTACTATGATTAAGTATTAAAGAGAAGGCGTGGACGAGGTGATGAAGGTCATGGATATCGAAACAAGGTAAACATAGCAACATAGTCGGCTGCCGTTCGAATCGTTTCTATGCATTTGAAATTAATAATGGGACCTCTCAGTAAAATTTAGAAGCTCGATATTAGGGTACACCTCTAATTTAATACCGGCCGTCGTACCTTACTAAACATGGTAATTATTACAAATAAACCAGGCACCAGAGCTGTATTAAAGCTGTTAATAATGTTTTGTACCCGAACAACTTGACCCCCACCGCCCCTATTCATAAAACTATTTGGAACAAATTCAAAATTCATTTGGCTCTTTAACAATAAACTAAAACTTAAAATAAAAAGTAAACATTTTTATATATCACGAACCGAACAACCACACCACCCAAAGTTCCAAAAAATGCTATACATTACAGCTTGTATAAACTAAAAGCAAAAATTGTATAAATTTATTACCATGCAACCGAACTCTAATATTCCCTAACGCTATAGACATTCACAGTAAAAATCAATATTTTATTATTTTATAAACTATAATAAAATTAGTTAATTAATAATTATGAATAAATAAACAAAACAAATTTTACTTATAATCATCCATTTTTAATAAATAATTACAAAAAAAAAAGCTAAACACCAGCAATAATTTTTGCTTCTATATCCCTCGCTCTTCTTTACATTTTATACGGATACCAATAAACATTCCCAACCCTATCGAATGCCTTTTATCATTAATTTATAATAGTTGGTTTATACACACAAAATATTGTATGTAGGGAGCATTTCATTTTACATTATTTAAACATTTATTTATTCAAGCATTAATTAAAATTTTATGTTTTTTTATTAATTTTCAGATAATTCAAGAATCAATTCGAATACCCGGCTCTGGGCTACATTTAACATATCAATCGTCTCAGGCGTCCGGATATTTAAGTATTGTGCGAATGAGGCTGACACACGATATAATACCACCGACATTGACCCATGTACACGTAGGTGTCGAAATTGAGGGCTCGTTGCATGTCAAAACGTACGAGGCTGATCCAAATTTAATGCATACGTTTGCCTGGAATAAACGTAATGTGTATAAACAAAAAGTGTATGGAGTTGTGGTCGCCCGAATTTCAATCGGGTATCAGCATTCGACGTGTAATGAACCTGTGTGGGAGACTCAGACTGCAAAACTTCAAGGGTTTGATGTTGATATATCGGATGTTGGCGGTTGGGGACTTGATATTCATCATCACTACAATTTCCATGAAGGTATCTTGCAAAAGGGTGATGGATCCACGCTCCATTTCAAAGAATATCCACGAACTGTACAAGTTGTAATGGGAACGGGATTGCAACGACCTTTACAATGTAAAGATTACTGTAATGGGCTTGCTAAAGATGCTCAACTTTTAACGCCGGTCGCATTAGCATCCGGGCCCGATGGCAGTTTATACGTTGGTGATTTTAATTTAGTGCGGCGCATCACGCCTGACGGTAAAGTTATAACTGTACTCGAGCTGAGCACTACTCAAGTATCATACCAATATTATTTGGCGGTGTCGCCTGCCGATGGCCATTTGTATATTTCGGACCCAGAAAAACATCAAGTTTTACGCGTAATGGCAATCGATAAAGTTCGAGATCCATCGCTGAATAGCGAACCGGTCGCGGGGAGTGGACAACGATGTATACCCGGTGATGAAGAAAATTGTGGTGATGGTGGTCCAGCTATGAACGCTAGACTGTCTCATCCGAAAGGTTTGGCAATCGCTGCCGATAAAACGATGTACATTGCTGACGGTACAAATATTCGTGCCGTGGATCCAAAAGGCATTATTCATACGCTAATAGGGCATCATGGCCACCATAATCACTGGAGTCCGGCACCATGTAAAGGCGCCCTATCAGCAAATCTTATACAATTACAGTGGCCAACTGGTTTGGCCCTATCACCACTCGATGGTTCACTACACTTTATCGACGATCGACTCGTGTTAAAATTAACGTCCGATATGAAAATTAAAGTGGTGGCCGGAAGTCCACTACACTGTAACATAAATAATGCACAGGCGGCAGAGAAAAATAAAACATCGGATGATGTACTCGGAACCGTATTAGCAATTGCGTTCGCCCCGAGTGGTGAATTATATATTGCCGATAGTGATTCGCGACGTATTAATTCAATTCGGGTTGTTGATTCGTCAGGCAACATGAGACCGTTCGCCGGCAAACAAGATAATTCAATGTGAGTAAATAAATAATTTTAATTAAATTTAAAATCACTTAGCTAAATATATTTTTCCCAATTTTCCAAGTAAAAATGGAAAATTTTATTTTACAATTGGAAAACATTTATTATTATTATTATTATTCTGTTCTGTTGTTCCATATTCTCAAGGGTAAATGAATTCTTAAACCAAAAAAGAATTCAATGTACATTATATTACACACACACACATATATATGTATAACGAGTGAAATTGATTTGGTACTAATTGAAAATTTGTTCCAATTTTCCAAGAAAAAAAAAATGTTTTTCCTATTTAATGTTTTTATTAAATTTATTAGACTTGTTTTTTATTGAATTTGTGCGGGTGGGTTCGCTTGCTTTGTGGTTTTTTTTTGTGTTGGAACGTTGGAGCAAACTAAATTTTCCAATTCCCAAAAAGCAATAAACAATTCTATAACCAAACCATAATATTTTTCCATTTTGCTTTATTTTTCTTTTGTACCACTCATTTTCATGATTTTTAATGGTAAATTGTTATTTTTATAATTACGTACAAAATTATCATTAACTAAAACAAAAAAAATGTTTGGGTTGAGCGACAGGTTGCAGTCTAGTATACGAGCTGAATACTTTTTATCGATCCAATATTTTTTTCAACTATAATTTGCACTATTTATAAACTATATACGAGTTTACATATATGCACTTTACATAAATATTATGCTGAGTGAATTTATGGTAATTTACTTTATGAAGTTTTTTTGTTTTTGTATTTTGGTGTGATGTATTTGTGAGAATTTTATATTTAATATAAATAGCTGCAATTTTAATTTCCGCAATATAACATTAGTTCAAGCGCGCATATATGCCTGGTTGATTCTGTAGGGGATGAGATATAATTTGATTTTTAAAATTTGAAAATGTTTCATTTTACTTATTTAGAACGATTAAAATAATAAATATTTTTATGAAAATATGGTACATACATATACACGTTTATGATGCTCGAGTTTATTAGTACGAATAAACATAATAATTTGGCACGTCATGTTTAATGGGAAAATGTATAGATAAGTTACATTACGATTATCGGTAAAACATGGAATATTTTTAATTAGGCGGTGGATATGAAAAATAATATTGCTGTAAATTAAAAATAAAATTAAATTCCATAAATTCGGTTTACACACATGAAATTATAATAATTTTTTAATTGCACCCAAATTACGCAATATAAAGTGACCTAATAAAATTCTTGTTCATATTCACACCAAGCATTCTTGTACAAGTCGGTATACGTGTTCTTTTAAAAGTGGACCTTCAAATTAAATTATAGACGCCTAATTTGGATTTAAAATTTGTATACCTATCCAATTTATGTTTAGGGTTTTGGGGTATTATATTTCTGTAAAGTTTCATTAATTTTTTTATGTCAGGTAATTTCTGAGAATAGCGGCTGCCATAATTTTATTATAAAATAAAAATCGCGGTAAAAGTATGCTATTAACGAAATGTAGCACTTTACTATATAATGAAACTTTTTGACATTTTTTTTTTTAATTTTGTTTTTATAATCCAAATGACATCAACAACAAATCATTTATGCCCGGTTGCACAGAAAAATGACTAACGGCCGGTTAGTTGTGCGCCAGTTAAATGTTTTATGAATTCGGGGTGGTCATTTTATTATACTGTTAGTTAGCCGAAAGATAATGCAGATAGTGCCTCTGCTATCCCAGCCGAAAGATGATAATGCAGATAGTGTTTTTGCTATCCCAGCCGATAAAATATTTTATAGCCGAAAGATATATTACTTTATATACCTTGTTCTACTATCAGCTCCAAATAATCAGAATACAGCAAAAATATGGAGCTACATAATTTTACCAAATTAGTTCGCATGACGTAAATTACAATAAATTTAGAAATTTTTAAAACTATATTAATCAAATGTTTTGTAACTTTTGAGTTACCCACTTTCCCATCGATCTCACTATATTTATTAGGTAGGTTCTAATTCTAGATAAGCCCAGGCGAAATTTGGGGAAAGTCGGAAGAGGCTAGGGGTGCAATTTGGTATGATATGCTAGAAAATTTAAAATTTTCGAAACTAAAATAATAAAATGTTCTGTAACTTCTCAGTTACCCAGTTTCCAGAAGATAGGCCATAATCTTAGGTAAGCCCCCGCTAAATTTGGGGAAGTCTGAGGAGGCTAGGAGAGGGGGTGCAATTTCGTATATTGCTGTATGTACTGTTGTACTCTTCAGACATACCCAAATTTCGCCTGGGCTTGCCTAAGATTGGAACCTATCTAATAAACATAGTGGGATCGATGGGAAAGTGGATAACCTAGGATTGATGGGGAAGTGGGTTACGCAAAAGTTGCAGAACATTTTATTAATTTAGTTTCAAATTTAGTTCAAATTTCGGATTCTCTAGTACACGATACCAAATTACACCTCGCTATCCCCTTCAGACTTGCCCCAAATTTTTTATGAGTTTACCTAGGATTATGACCTATAAAACCAACATAGTAGATATAGAACTAGGTATATCAAGTAATGTATCTTTTGGCGTTAAATTATTTTTTCGGTTAGAATAGCAAAGACGCAATCTTCATTACCATCTTTCGGCTGGAAACTTTCGGCTAACTTTAATTGGGTCATTTTATGGTGGTTATATCACGAATTAATATCACTATTGGAGACTTTCTTCGTGATATAATTCAAAACTTTGAAATCAAATGAATTTTGAGCGGGAAAATGATATTCTGACGGTTCGTCTTATGAATGTTTTTGTTTTCTTTCAGCTATATAAATGTTTTCTTACGAAGTGGTTGTTAGGTGGTGATATAAAAATAAAAATAATATTTTCTAGTATTAAAATAACATAATTTAAAATTTTCAAATCAAATAAATTAATTTCAGTTATAAAAAAAATAATCACTGGGTTTATTTCTTATAAATTAAAACACATCATTCATTTTACGGCTACATAGAACGATAGCAAATCAAAATACCCCTAAATTCAGCTTCCTTCATTTCGTATGGGTGTTTGTTGCATTCGTTGCTTATTTATATTTCGCTACCCGTGCCTGTATTCATTCGCTATATCCCTTTTCGTGTCTGCCATCTCAATTGTGTGGGTAACGAAAAAGAATCATGTCAAAAATTCATTTTTGCATGTATTTTGGACCAACATACATATTTGTGCATTCCACTTAACCCTTTTGATGTTTCGAAAAACATGTACAATATATGGTACACGGTGTTTCAAGTGTTGTAAATAATAAATATGCATTATTAATTTTCCTCTAATATGTGTAACTGTTTTTACTAGAAATGGCGCGAAAAAATCTAGCTTACGAAGAAATTTTGGATTTATTGTACGACTCAGATTTTGGTAATAAATCGGATGAAGAAATAAAGAATAACAACGAAAAAGATCAACAAGAGGATCGAGATGATGTCATAGAAATAGAAGTTCCTGTAAAAAAAATAAAGTAGATGACATACAAGAGGAAGAAGTTAGTGATACCGAGGAAAACGCCGTTTTTGCCACACGAGGCATGTATTGTTGCTACAACCGATCGTACATCTGATGTTTTAATTTCAGACAACATCATACTAGAAAACGTGTAATATACACCTAAAAGTAATATTGAATGGAGACGGCGGCAGTTTCACCCAATAATATTATACCTTTCAGTGCGGTTATGCAACAAGATATCGAAATTTTAAGTCCACTAGCATATTTTTCAACGTTCCAAATGATTTATATGACAAATACGCATTCCATACAAATCAATACGCTCAACAAAAAAACGTTCATGCGTTTAAACCAACAAATGCGGCTGAAATAAAAAGGCTATTTGCACTTCATATACTAATAGGATCTCTGAAATTTCCACGTCTACGGATGTTTTGGTCACCAATATTTAATTTAGAAATTTTTAAACACAGCATGGGCATTAACCGGTTTTCCCAGTTTCGCCATAATTTACACGTGATTAATAATTTAGATCGGGCTAAGAATTGCACTGATAAATCTTACAAAACGAGGCCTTTGATTGATGCAATTCGTAATCGTTGTGTAGAATTACAAGTAGGTAATTCCATTTAAGGGGAGATTGTTTATAAAATAATACATGAAAGGGAAGCCCAACCCATGGGGCATTAAAGTTTATGTTTTATGCGGTAAAAGTGGAATACCGTATGACTTCTTCTTTATCAAGGTGTTTCTACTGGACTACCACCAATCAATGTAACACGATTCGGATTTGGAGCCAGCGTTATTTTAAAGCTTGTGGAAAGGTTGCAGCTCCCACAATTTATTTGAAATACTAAAGAACAAAGAAGTTAATGCTGCATGTACTATACGTTTCAACTGACTTGCAAGTCAACCAATTATGTCGGATAGGGACATCTCAAAAAACACAGGGTTTCTATGATACGGTGACCAGTCGTGATTGCAAAGTAACATTAGTTAAATGGAAGGACAACAAACCTATAAACTTGGCTTCTAATTTCGTCTCAGTAGGTTGCAGTGATATTGCACAGCGGTGGGATAAGGCAGAAAAACGAATGGTTGGAGTATAACGGCCGGGAGTTGTCTTTACAACTTAAGTATGGGGGGAGTAGTCAAATTTGATCAACTAATAAGATATTACAGAGTGTTTATTCATTCCAAAAAATGGCCGTTGCGCATCTATACACATTTCATTGATTTTGCGATTTGTTCAAGTTGGCTTGAATATGAGCGTGATTGCGAGATCAATAAGGTAAATAGGAACAAGATTAAGAACCTTGCAGGTAATACTGCGAATCCGAAAAAACGCGGTCGTCCAAGTTCCACAGTGGCCTATAATGAGCCACCTGAAGTTGTGTCAAAAAAATCAAAATCTGAAAGACGGCCTTATGAAGACATTCGGTATGATGAGATCAACCATACTCCTGCCCATGACCTAAAATCGGAGCCAACTAGATGTAAAAACATAAATTGTAAAAGTCGCACATTTTTTGTATGCAAGAAGTGTAACGTGCATTTATGCATCAAGAAAACTCAAAATTGTTATGAAAACTTTCATACTAAAAACTAATTGTGATAAATATGTGATCAAATGAATTTGGATTAATTTTTAATTTTATTTTTAATAACTGTTATTTTATACTTAATAATTTGTATTTAATTTTCATTTTTTTATCAAGTCAACAAATGAAAAATGTACTTAGAAAAACTAAAGGACTGAAATATATACTATTTCAAAAAAATGTTTTGTTTTAGGAGGGCCTGAAAATGGCACCTAAACAATACTTTCTTATTATCAAAATATTATATTATGTCTACAAATCGGCCAGATAAGAGGAAAACTAAATAGAAAAATGTTTACCGATATGGAAATTATTAATGGTGTTCGAAAGGGTTAAATCATTTTAGTCCAAAAAAATAACACTTATACTTACAGTGTAATAGTAAAATAATTAATATGTTATCAAAAACAAATAATTAATTTTTATATCAAAAATAATTTCGATTTAACTAAGATTCGGGAGACATTAAGGACCAACAACCTGTCATTTTTTACATACACATTTTGGCTTGGACTTAAATTGAATCATAGAAATTGTTTGTTTGACAGGAAAAGGGACATGTGGGTTTTGAGATCATTACTATTTATTCATAGTTATAACAAATACAATTTGAATTTTGCACCAAGTTAAAATTCGCACACAACAGAATCCCGTAAAGGATAAAGTTCTATAGATAAAGTTTTAATGAGATATAATCAATTTTGAAAACAAATGCCATAACAAAATTTTTTTCATTTGTGAAAACGAGATGGAAGATGTTGAAGTCTTTTTCATTTGAATCAATATACGACGTGATATAATTCAGCCAAATTCATCCAAAATTGAACTATGCACAATGCTACGACATTTTTCTTCATATCACTTTTCATTCCACAAAATGTTATATAACCACCATAAAATGACCAGCCTGGGCTGGGATGTACTAACGTCACCATTTTTCGATATTTTATCGGAGTCTACATTTCTTCCTACTAGAATTAATTTGACTTCTGTTTCGTTTATCAATTATTTCTTCTCTAGCTAGTGCTATCACAACCTACTAGAATATATTTGAACAATATCTTTTTCACGAATTTTCGTTCTAAAATCGAAAACAAATTTTTTGGTAATAGAAACGCAGTAGAAATATCACAAAATGTAACAATCTAGCAGGCTGGTAAATGATATAAAAATTGAAACAGAGACAAATTTTATTCTACAGAAACGAGAAATGAACTTCGATAAATTATCGAAAAATGGTGATGTTATTACATCCCAGCCCTGTTTTCGCAATCAAAAAAAACTCAATGCAAACTTGATTAAATATACACTGCAGTTCACTTGAATAGGCCCAACCGTTTTTTTTTTTGGAATATTTTAAAATCGGTCTAACTTTTCCAAAATATTTTTTTGACAGGATGAGCACTTGTTCAAAATTACAATATATTTAAATAAAACTAATTTAGTAGGCCCGAAAAATTTTATTTTATTTTGTTTTTTCTTAAAAAATATATTTTTTGTTTGTTTCATTTGAATAGAAACGACCATAGTTATCAATAAAGTGGATGTGTTAGCAAATTTAAACTGAAAATAAATTATTTTTTTTTGATAAAAGTTACCGTTTTAACATAAACAAAATACAAAATGGGTCGTCGAGGAAAATAACTTAGTAAGGAAGAAATAGCCCAAATTCAAGTGCTACACAGCGAAAAATATTCTCCACAAGCAATTGCAAATAAAATAGGAAAAAGTAAGACTGCAATCTTCAATTTTTTAAAAAATCCAAATGAATTAAGCCATATTCAACAAAGGCCGGACTGTTGAGGCTACATCTGCAGCCGATAAGCGAACCATGCTAAGGACAGCATCCAATTGCGCACTATCTTGTGCAAAAATTAAAGCGAGAGGTGGTGTGGGGCGAGCCGAATAACAGTGTGGAGAGTCGTTAGAATATCAGATTACCTCATTCGATGAAAGTTTCAAAAGAAACCGCCTGTAAATCAGGAGATAAAGAAGAAAAGATTACATTTCTCGAGGCTCCATATGGCATGGGCTGCAAAATGGAAACGTGTCGTTTTCTGTCATGAAAATAAATTTAACTTCGATAGTCCCCATGGATTAGACTATTATTTTCACGACCTTCGAAAAGAGGAAAAGTGTTTAGCAATACACCATAGAGGCGTTATGGTGTGGGGAGCTGTACCATTAGTCAAGGAGATTGTCATTTCCAACCGGAAAAATGACCGCATCAACGGATATATCAGCAAGATAATGCCTCTATCATACAGCTAGTCTAGTCAAATCATGGATATCGCAGCAAAACGTACAGTCAATACACCATAGCACAACATTGGAATGGCTATCTCAGTCACCTGGTGCCAATCCGATCGAAATGTATTGGCACTCGCCGAGATTAAGCTGAAAATGTACCATATAACAAAGTATGAAGCGCGAGTCGTCCAGAGATACGGAATAATTTGTCACCGCAGTATGCAGAGAATTTGGTTGATAGTATGGACAAAAGATGCGAGGCAAATATTAGCAGTAATGGTGATTTTACTATATGTATTAGTTGGTAGCGTCAAAGAAAGTGCAATAAACTTTCATAATAAAAACAAAAAAAAAATCTTAGTTTTATTCTCTTACTATACCTACTGTATCTATCTATGATTTGATGTAAAGTACGTCCGTCTCGGGCTTAGAGTATTGCCACAGCAATTTTTAAATCCGTTGATTTTATTTGAGATGATAAGTACCAGATTTAGTTAAAATTTTTCCGGTAGAATTTGTGAAGCACTTAGAGATATCTTTGCCCTAGTGGGTGGCGCACGAATCGTGCTACAAAAACAAAACGTAATAACTTTTTTTCTGTGTGACTAATCGGCTTTATTTTTTTTTATTGTATAGATAATTCAATTTTATTTTTATTTAACTAATTAGTTTTGAAAATGATAGACCGTAAATGACCTCCATGCTCATTCACGCATGTGCGACACCTGATCAGAAAATTATTCATTGCGCACTGAAGGGTTGAAGTCGGGATCGCCTCAATTATTGTTGTAATGGACTGCTTCAATTCAGTCAAATTCCTTGGTTTCGTTTTAAACACCTCTTGTTTGACATAACCCCATAAAAAAAAATCTGGTGCAGTGAGGTCAGGTGACCTTGGGGGCCAGCGGAAAGTGGAGTTTCTGGATATTAATTTATTTGGAAATTTTCGTTGGAGCTCCTCCATAACCGGTCTGGCTATATGTGCAGTTGCTCCATCTTGCTGGAACCAAATGCTGTTAAAAGGGATACGTCTTCGCCGCAGTTCTGGGTAAAAAAAATCTTTCAACATGTTTAAATAACGGTCCCCATTTACAGTTACTGTTTCACCGTTTACTTCAAAGAAGTATGGCCCGACAATGCATCTTGATGAAACTGCGCACCACACTGTCACTCGTTCTGGGTGCAGTTCCGTCTCATGGAGTATTTCTGGGTTAGTTTCACTCCATATACGGCAATTTTGCTTGTTTACATTGCCGTTTAGATCAAAATGGGCCTCATCAGACATAAACAAGCAATTTATGAAGTTGTTGTCTTCTTCGGCCATTTCAATAATTTTCCGGCAAAATTCCAGGCGAATAGGCAAATCCAGAGGTTTTAATTTGCTTGTAATTTGGATTTTGTACGGAAACAAGTTTAAGTCATCATGAATTATCCGTTGTAATGACCGTCTGCTAACTCCAATTTGCGCCGATAACTCTCGAGTCGAAACACTTGGATTTGCCTGAATTGATGATGCTACAGCTGCGATTGTGGCTTCGACCCGAACATAGGGATCTCGATTGTACGGTCTACGTGCGATGCTTCCAGATTCAGCAAACATGCGTACCAACCTCATAATGGTCCATCTACTCGGGGGAGTGCCGCCAAACTCCCGCCTAAATTCCCTCTGGACGGAAATGATGGACTGCAAAGCATGGTAGCGCTGCACTATCCAAATCCTCGTTTCGGTATTCCAAGCATCCATTTTAGTAAATTTAAATAATAATCTGCAAAATAAAAAAAATAAAAAACAGATTAGTCACACAGAAAAATAGTTATTACGTTTTGTTTTTGTAGCACGATTCGTGCGCCACCCTGTATATCTGCTGTAAAGTAAGCATTGAACTATAATTATTTTTGTTTTCTGGATGCCGAATCCACTTTTCTTGTCATGTTGCAATAGACACTGTGATTTTTTTACTCAGAATATTCGATTTTATTTGACTGGCTGGAATTTTACAGTTAACTGGCATTTTTTACTTGTAATTCGTTCATTTGACAGTGTGCCTACAGTTCATGTTGATAGATGCCACCACAAACGTTGTTTCCGAACAGCGAGTTTTTGCAGACTTATTGGCCGCCATTTTAAATAAACATTAAGAATCATCCAAAATGATTTGGCTTACTTATTTGCTGTAAAAAAATGGAAATACGTGATGGTTTTCCCAAGAAAATTGCCAAATTTGTTTGTGTATACTTATTCAAATAGGTGGCCTCACGAATTTTCTTAAATAAATAATTCTCACCAAAAAAGGATTGTCGGAATACACCCTTTCAGAGAGTTCGTATATTTTGGTCAGTGTACTTTATGTCAAAAGTAAACTTTATTATTTTTATCTGCAGTTATTTACGCCCACCTAACCGATTTCAACATCTAAATTTTCCGACCATTAACCGCTACTAACGTTGGTTTCCTGGCCTTTGATTTTGTACGCTATTCTCATGAGAGTTTGTATACGTTTACATACAAATTCTCCTGTTTTTTCCTGAATACATTGCTCTGAATTTCCAGCAAATAGCATTTCTTGGATACTATGCTGTTGAGTTCTATACTTCAGAGGTGCGGGCCCATTGACCATTGACATTGAGCCTTGAAGACATCTTTTATTTGCGCTTGTAGCTGTTAATGATTAGGTAAAGATTAACTGTACTGTGAATTTGTACAGTTAACTCTTATCATAGTTGTAAGTCAGAACTTGCTTTTGATATGAATCTTTTACTATATTGATCATTCTCAACATGATTTGGTAAAACTCCTAATACTTTTAACACTATTTGCCGTATAGGAATTTGGCGAAACACATTGACACTTAATAAAGACATTTTTCTAAACACTTGTTTTTAATTTCGAAAAATTTTTTGAATATTTTTATGAAAAAATTTGTCCAAAAAATTTAAAAAACCGCTCGATCGTTTCGACTTCTTAGATCATCATCAGGAGTATACAGTAGAACATACTCCTGATGATGACCTAACAAGTCGAAATCAATCGAGTGATTTTTTAAACTTTTTGGAAAAAAGTTTTAATAAAAATATTCAAAAATTTATTTTTTGCGAAATAAAAAAAAATGTTTAGTAAAATGTGTTACGGGGGGCCTCAGCCGACCCGCAGATTCCAGTTAGTCATGCAGCGGCCTCACGCACGGTGATTTTGCCGGCTATTACTCAGGGCATTTGGTCGTGGGGATTTGGAGGCTTGCATGACTCTGGCCTACACCCTGTTTACAGATAATTAAAAATGAAACGAAAGTTAAAAAGAAAATAAAAAAAACCGGATGTTCTGTCGACACATGAGGAATACAGTAAAATAATTATAACTCGAATGACCCATCGAGCCCGAAAGACCGATGCCCAGCTACAACGAAGCAGCATTAGAGGGTCGGAAAGTCTCAACAGGCCAAGCCTTTCTTCACCTGGAGAGACCCCAAACGAATCTCCCACAATTCACACTTCAACAGCTTGAAACCGCCGAAGTGCCACGAGGAGTCGCCTCCAAATGGACGACACATTCACTGGAATCACCACTTCGAGCCTGTGGATGTCCTGCCAAGGGGATGAAAGGGAGTAGCAAGCCCAGCCTGTACAGCAAATCAAAAATGAAAACGATAATAATTCCGACCACAGGATTCATACGAAATTCTTATTTTTTATCGTTGTACGGTGATCTCAAGGTGCGGTTTAATAAAAGAAATATATAACGTCATGAAAGAATAAACAAAGTTAAATTTTGTAATTTTGTTCAACACAAATAACGGTTACGCAACTATAACATTATCACACCACGTGACCTAAAACCACATGAAACTTCCCGAAAAGGGAAAAATAAAAATATAAACGGTGTAATCTTGCCCTTTGGAAATGCGTTTACACAAAATTTGATTTAAAAATTAAATTAATCTTAAACAAACTAACTATGAGCATAAAATTTAACTCGACTATAATAAATCAATATAAAAAATTGGTACCTAGACCGTTGCGGCCCTTCCGCCGGTAAACTCCAGAAAAACCTGGTTTGAATGGCTTCGTGATTGGCCATCCGTGGGCGTTGATGATAGGCGTTGTCCCGCCGTTAACCAACAAAAAAGAATGCGAAGGCTGCAGTGAAAAAAATCAATGTCCCGTTAGGCAACCTCTATGGGTTGCTCGACCTCGCCGACAATGTATATCTCAACTTGAAGACACGTACTGGTAGCGTTGATAAAACTGGATGCAGTGTTGGTATCGTGAAACATTCCACCGCCCACACCACCAACAACCGTACCGTTACATTCACGAATGTTTGCGTTCTCAAATTAGTGTATTGTATTATAAAACAGATCCCCCTTATTGAATCTCGAAGTTGCCAAAATGTACACCACTATGTATCTACATAAAGCGCCGCCGCGTATTCACACCCAAGATACACAACAACAACAACAACTCCGCATTTATTTACTATCCTTGACCAGCCAATTTTTATTAATTTGTTTTGTTTTTTTTTCAATCAAACACAAGCCATCCATAGCATAACTTAACTTTTATTTTTTTTATTTATAAAAGGTATGTAAGCTTACACCATAACAATATAACTTATTCAAAAAACCTAACTTGTTCATCAATTACTTGAATACAATGTAAAAATAAAACTCGAGTTCCGTCAAATCAAAAACTCTACTGACTCAAAAAAACAATTTCTTACGCATTCCTAATTTTTCCCAGGCACACAAATATTTCGTATTGTGGCCTCCCTTCTCCTTTCATCATTTTTTATAATTTCTTGTGGTTTCAATCACTTTATTAAATCGTACATAGGAGAAAATGAGACAACCTTACGAGACGTTTTTTTTCTACGAACCAATTTCCATATCTCCATATTTCCAAAAATTTAGTTTCGTTGTCTCTATTATAACACAGATGGAAGTGCTATCAGTAAAAATAGTCTATAAAATTTAAATGACAAACAGAAAAATTGGCGTATTGAGTAATGCTATGACCCCCACAAGGAGTCGTAACAAATGTGTTTATTAAAACTACCTAATTCCTGAATACGAATACGAATAAAAAATTTACAAATTCGTGTAATTGGTATTCCTGTGGCACTATTCTGGCTTTCCCTGGGAATTGGAAATTGGGAAAAATATTTTCATAGCATTTTTGCCTAAATTATATTTTTCTGGTCTACTGTTGGAATTAGTTGGGTTTAAATATTTTTGAAGCCTAGGTTAATTGGGAATTATTTTTCCCTATAAAAATTTTGTGGAACAAAAGTTTGCCAATCAACTTTGTTTCGAAAGTATTTACACCAAACTAATTCCATCAGTAGGCCAGAAAAATTCAATTTAGACAAAAATGCTATGAAAATATTTTTTCTCAATTCCCAGGGAAAACCAGAATAGTATCACTGAATACGAATACGAAAATGAATGATACGAATGATACGATTCAAAAATTTCCGCTATTCCGGAATACAAATTCTAACAGTTTTTGTACGTTAATGAAAGAATTTTTTTCTACGTTAAAATATATTTGAGTTCTAAATAAAAGACATTATTTTATAACAATTTTAAAGAAAATCTTTAATTTTAAAACTTAAACATGGCCTTATAATTTGTTTACCAATAAAAATTTGTTTGTCAATAAGTACTTAGCACGCACTACAGTAAATGACCGAATGTAGAACGGGGCGGCCTATTATGATTTTTTCGATAGGGTTTTCTTTCGATAATATCGATAATATATTATTTATGAAGTAGTATTGTTTAGCAAAAATTTTAGTAGCAAAAATTTAAGTAGTGTTGTTTAGCAAATAATTTTGTTATAATAATGGAATCGAGCATCGGAATTTTTATAAATAAAAATGTTGATGACTCAGAAGAAGAAGTAACGCCAGATTACATTATAAGGAAACGGCTACGTTATAGTTGGATAGTTAATATATTTAAATTACAAATTTTTTAACATATCCGTCCACAGTCTTCTCTGGAATGTCTGCAGAATCATAATTTAAACACACTTATACCTCACTCCATTTCATTCAAGAGACTAAAATTTCGAGTTTATCAACATTTATTGTCGTCCTAGTAGGAAAATTAAAAAATAATCAAATAATATTATTAAATTATAACAGGAATTTAATAGTAATATTGTTTAAATTAAATTTTAATTGTAGCTCCCTTTTCCTAAACTTATATTTATCCATTTTTTATTTTATTCTATAATATGCAACATAACCGTCGTCACGTTGAATGCAGGCGTTACTAACGATATTATCGAGGAAAAACACTATCGAAAAATTTTATAACCGCTCATTTTCAATTCTATCGAAAAAAATACAATCGAAAGAATCATAATAGGCCCCCGGGGTCAAGAGCACTGTTAAAAACCCCGGCCATAATCCAAAAATGATATTGCAATATTCACGAAAACACAATTAATTTATATTTAGTTATATATAAAACCAATCAATTTAAACTTAGAGATTGGAGTTGTAAGATGCCTAACGGGGCACTATCACACCATAAGAAATTATTCGGTGGTTGAATTTTATGTTCGATCCTAACAATTTTGTCGACCACACAAAAATACAATATATTCTATTTACACAAAACTCTAATTTTATTTCACAATTTATTATTTATATTACAACTTATAATAATCCCCAAATCATAAGTGATACTTATTTGAAAACCTAGATGAAAAATAATATTATTGCATCCATTTCAAGTACAACCCAAAACGTCAAAACTCAAAATAGTGTCCAAGTTGTACAATTTTATTGCAGGTAAAACCATTTAAAATAAATTTCCCTTATAGCAAGGACACACACCAAACAATTACGTACGATCGTATTCAGAAATAGCAAAGTATTTTCGTAACGAATATCATTTTCGTATTGAATACATTTTCGTATCGTATTCAGGAATAGGGGCCCTGGTTTAAATTTTTTAGCACGTTTATAATATGCACAGATTATGTAATTGGTCGGTTATTTCTTGCCGTTGTATTGCCAGTACACTAGAGAACCTATCCTAAATCGCGTAAACATGTTTACACGGTGATCATTTCGCCGTTTATGTATAAAGTCAATATTCGCCTCTCCGTTATGATGATATGTGCTTGGCTGGCCTTCTTAATTTAAAATGAAGAGGTTGCATCATGCTATGAATTTTTAATAACGATTCCTCTATCGTTCGTGTCATTATTGTCTCGTACCATAATTATGTTTGGTCATTACACCCACCTGCAATTTGATTTCGTATCATTTTCGTATACCACTGGAACATCCTGAAATTGATAGTAGATATTAACAAACAAGTTACAACTTTCATATTTTTGATGTACATGAATTATACAATGTGTGTCGCAGTACTGTGATATCTTGAGCATTTTATTAAGATCGCTATTGAGAACACCAATTGCTGACGGTATATTATCATCGTTTCTGCTGTTAATGCGCAACCCGATGCGTAACTAGCCATGTGCCAGCCTGTAACACCATCTACACATTACGTGCTAAAGTTCGGAAGTGGTCAATATTATCCTGTGCTATACATTGCCTTGCTTGTAGCAAGTAACATTTTTATTTTTTATATTAAGTTACGCAATCTTCGATTTCCAGATATTTGCCAGATTATTTAACTTACACAGTATTTTTCATCATTAGATACGACGATGTCGTGCCTTTTTTCGTGGTTTGCGATCAAATGCTTTTTTACAGTATTTGCATTTCGTACTCTCTGTTTTCTTTGGACAAACATTTAGGTCATAAACCAGACCATCACAGCGAGTCCGTAAATTTTGTCTGATTCTTTGCAGAATCTCGTAAATCGTCAAAATGCATAGCACTTGAAGCACCTTGTGACTCTAATGAAATTTTGAAATTTGCGTGTGGCCAGAATGTAGACTCTGCAACTTTTGTTTATTTTGGGTATTTTGGAAAGCTATACGTCACATCATATTACGATTACCCAATTAACCATCCTGGCGTCTTACCTGTGTTATAAATTCTATGGAAGCTTGATAAGTTCTTTACTTTTATACTTGGACTATGAACTATGGGTCAACTATCTAAAGTATAAATAATCCAGTGATACCTAGAAATATATTGAATCTTTCTTTAACGCAATCTCAAATATTGTACTTTAGGTTAATCCATATTTCAAGATGTTTTTGTAATTCACGTCCTACAAATTGGCAAATTTACGTCACAAATAGAATTTTTTTATTCATAGTTGCTATGTTTACAATGAATGTGATTGTTACTAGGTATCTTGTGGCTAAATAGTCCATTGCCCTGAGAGATATCTATTTGAATATGATACTTCGATATGTTCATCAAACGAAAAGCACATTGATAGTCGCCAATGTATTTTCAGCTAGGGGGATGTTTCGGGGAAGTACAACATTAGCAAGCCCTTTATTGGCGATGTTTACAGAGCTATGTTATGGTAGTTTTCACATTTGTTCCTCCTGATACGGAATGGTAAGTTCATATAGATTAGATGCAATAGTACCTCCTTCGTTTTTTAATAGTTCTGCGGGGAGTCCGTCATGACATTTCCACACTTTTTATTCTACTAGTAGCTGCATCTACTTCCTCTGTTGTGGGATAAGGGACAAGTATCTCCACGCCCGTAGAAGCAATAGCTCGAATACTGCGGTTACTTTCTCGTTCCGATTTAGTAGAGTTTGGAAGTAGGATTGTCAATTTTTATAATCTACTATTTGTAAAAATTCAATACACATCTAAAAAATTTCAACCGTTACATTAGCTTCAAAGAACTACACAACCATTTAAACACATGTAGAATCTTGCTCATGTAAAAATGGATTCAACCTCAGAGTTTTGCAAGAGCAGCGAAACAGAGAAGCATGTTACTTTATTTTTCATATTTGCATTTTAAACCGAACTCTCCAATCGCTTTAGCCTAAATACTGACCTATTTGCTCTGATTCATGGTGGTGCGGACGGTATTTACATTTAATTGAAACATTTGTATAGAAACCTACCCACCCCAAATAACTATGCCAATTATTTTTCACACCGTTATAAAGTTAATTGTGTTTTCAGCAATAAATTAAATTTCCCGAAAGGCAAACTTAAAAATTAACAACTAAAATACCGCATTAACCTATAAACACTCTCGATATGAAAAGGTTTAAAACAAAAAATTTGTTGGACGGGTGTATTAAAATCCATTCTCGTATTACGTATAATAATCTTTTGTATTTTAAATATTTAAATTGAAATTTAAATTAAAATGTAATAAAACAAAAATAAATTAAATAACAAAAAAAAAACTAAAAATTTTTTCGTTATTTCCTTATATTATAGGTCTCAGACATGCGATTGTAACAATAATAACAGCAATCTTACATCAACATTAGCGACCACCGTAAATCCAACTCGTAATACAGGAAATGTCGGAAATCCTGGCGTTAGTAATTCACAGAGTAATAACAATAACAGTAACAACAATATTGGTGGCGTATGTCTGTGTCCGGTGCTACAAGTTGGTACCGGTGGACTGATAAGTACCAGTGATGATACTACAACAAGTAATGCGGAAACACTGTTATCATCGAATGCAAAATTCCAAAGTATTTCAGCCGTCGCTGTATCACAGGATGGTGTTATAAATGTTGCTGATCAAGGTATGTTACATCCTCCCCCCCCCCCCTTCCTGTTTTACATATTATGATATATGTATGCATACATTATATTCAACGTAGGGAGGAAAAAACAAATATTAAATTTTTTTTTTGTTATATTACAGGTTCACTCCATATCCTGGCGCTACAACATTATTTACCAAGTCATGATGAGAATGGGGAATTCCATATACCATTCCCACCAAAAAGTGAAATTTATGTGTTTAATCGATATGGTCAACATGTTGCTACCAAGGATCTAACCTCGGCAAAAACACGTTATTCATTTTTGTATTCAAAAAATACAAGTTTCGGAAAATTGTCGACAGTGACGGACAGTTCCGGAAATAAAATACAATTTTTACGAGACTACAGCAATATTGTTAGCTCAATTGAAAATACACAGGATCATAAATCAGAATTAAAAATATCCGGTCTTGGACTACTCACAAAATTAACGGAAAAAGGTAAATCTGAGATTGAGATAGATTACGATGGTGCGTCAGGTTTATTGAGCAGTCGGTCGGGTGGTGGTGAAACTTATATTTATCAATACAACGAAATTGGCCGGGTGATTGGTGTGATTCTACCCAGTGGTGAAACTGTTTCGATTAGTGCCAATTTAGGACAATCGATGGGATTGGGTGTACAAGTTAACGGACCCGTTGAATCGATATTCTCGAATCAGGTACCGGATATTACCGAGCTGTTCATAACAGGTGGCATTAAATCACTGATCATGTACAAGGGATCGGAAAAAACGGCAGCCCAATATTTCAACAACAACACGATGATGATACATTCACCAAACGGAGTTCTTATCGAATCGGCCGCGATCGCTCGACATCCGCTTTTAGAAGCTGCACTACCGGTTGAAGCTGAAATGTTGCCAATGTGGTCACAACAGTCGATTACAATGGGCGATCAATTAACCAATTCTATGAATTCTGTATTTAATTTGGTCGGAGATGTTCGTAATCCACAACAAACATTAAGCCGAGAAATCTGGGTGAACAATTCACGCGCTTTAGGCATAGAATTTGATCAATTTACCAGCAAAGAAGTATTCTACGATCGGGACCGGCGGCCTATTTTAACGATAACATTTGATGCATCAGGTCTTCCACAATCGTATATTCCGTCAAATGGAGCATTCACATTAAATATTTCTTACGATCGATTTAACCGAATGGATGGATGGGCATGGGGCCCCGAAGAATTAAAATACACTTATGATCGGCATGGTTTACTATCGGAAGTGACGAGCGCTCAAGATGGTACAGTTTCATTTATATATAACGATTGGAATCTAGTTTCAGAAATTGGACTAGCAAGTCAGCGTAAATTTTTGTTGGCGTACGATGAAGATGGTGGCATGCGGCACATAACCCTACCAAGCGGATCAAAACACTCGTTCTCGCTACAGCCGTCGATTGGTTTTATTCGATTCACGTACACACCGCCAGGAAGTACTAAACCATATTTACAACACTTTTCACATTCCGGCGCTTTATTACAAACCGTCTTCCCGGGTGACGGTGCCCGAATAGTGTATCGATACAATCCATCAGGAGAATTATCAGAGATTGTGCATGGCGATGGTAAAAGTGAATTCACATACAACGTGCAAACAGGAATGTTGACAACAATTGCGCATACCGAGCGTGAACTCGAATACCGGTGGGATTTAGAGCACATCGGTGGTTTATTAACCGAAGAACGAGTTGATTTTAGTGCCAAGACTGGTTTAAGTAATGCCAAATTTTCGTATGAATACGACACAAATTTCAGGTTAATTTTGGTACAAGGGCGTATCGGGGGACAAAACCTACCGTCTCAAATATTTAGTTATAATCAAGTAACCGGAAGCCCTGAAAAAATTGGCCAATTCAAAGTGACCCACCCAAAAGCGAATCAAACTACCGTATTTGATGGTACGGCCGTATTCAGCCGAATAGAAGATGGCCGATTTTTGGAAACCCAAATGTCATTAACGATCCATAGAATGGAAGTATTCAAAATGGAATTTAATCATGATGTGCATGGACGAATCTCACAGACTCGAACCTATACTCGAAATGTTGGCGTGAATACGTATACAAATGTTAAAAATTATACGTGGGACTGTGATGGACAATTGGTTGGTGTTGAGGCTCAAGAACCTTGGGGATTTCGATATGATGATAACGGTAACATGTTATCGTTAACCTATCGAGGTAACACAATTCCGATGGAGTACAACAATATGGATCGCATCATGAAATTTGGTGAAGGCCAATATAAATACGATGTTAGAGGTTTAGTGGCGCAAAATGCCCGAGAAGAACGATTCCATTATAATACGCAAGGGTTACTGGTACGAGCAACCAAGCGTGGTCGATTTGATGTACGTTACTATTATGATCATTTGAATAGGCTAACAACTCGTAAAGATAATTTCGGTAATATCACACAATTCTTTTACACCAACCAAGATCGGCCGCATGAAGTAAATCAAATTTATTCGCCGCGAGACGGTAAACTTATGTCACTCGTTTATGATGATCGTGGTCACATGATTTACGCACAGGTTTACCGGCACAAGTATTACATAGCAACCGATCAATGTGGTACACCGATCATGATATTCAACCAATATGGGGAAGGTATTCGGGAAATAATGCGATCACCGTACGGTCACATTGTGTACGATTCTAATCCTTACTTGTATTTGCCGATCGATTTTTGTGGTGGACTGCTCGATCAAGTAACGTCGCTGGTGCACATGCCTAATGGGAAAGTGTACGATCCCCTCATTGGACAGTGGATGTCTCCGAACTGGGAACACGTAGCAGAACGAGTTTCGACCCCAACCAAATTACACTTGTATCGATTCAATGGAAATGATCCGATTAATGTTGATCACGATCGAAATCATCCAGTCGATCATACGCAATGGATGGCCCGAATGGGTTACAATATTAAAAATTTAATGCCACAGCTTGATCCAAAATTATGGAAATCAGAAATACCGTGGGGACATGTACGACAAATTTTACCATCACTAAACTTTAGGCGGCCCTTCGAAGGCCTACCAAATATGGCAATTGAATCTGGTTTCCTGTCACATTTAGGAATTCGCCGCATGACTGATATACAGGAATTATCGTCGCCACCTAAATCGGCGCTTAAGTCTGATGTAATGAAAATTACCCCGACCAAAATTGGTGCGGCGTCCGACCCTCCATTCGGCAAAGGTATTATTGTGTCGAGAACACCACAAGGACAGTCTATAGTTTCGAGTGTACCAGCAGCTAACGCGATCTATCGCGATGTGTACACATCAGTATTTAATCGATCGAGTTTGCTGTCCTTTACATTTGTTGTGCATAATTCGCAACAAGATGCATTCTTCTTTGTTAAAGAAGATTCATGGCGTGCAAGCGAGGACCGGCAACAATTAAAACGGCTTCAGGGTCAAGTGAATACGACATTCCATGAAATAACGCGAGAAAACGGTAGCGGGAATAATTATCTAGATGTTAAAATACATGGGGCGCATGCCGTAATTAATTTAAGATACGGTACAACAGTGGAAAAAGAGAAGCAACGGTTAATGCATCACGCTAAACTAACAGCCGTGAGGAAAACGTGGCATCGCGAGAAAGAGCTACTGCGAAACGGTTTGACCACCACAATGGACTGGTCACAAACCGAGATCGATGAAATTTTAAAGCAGGGATATGCAAATCTCTACGAGGGTGAGTACATCCATGATGTACTTAAGTATCCTGAACTAGCGGAAGATCCGTACAATGTAAGGTTCACGAAAAAGAAAACAAATCAAATCCGGAGGCGGAGAAGGAGGCAAATAACTGCCACAATACCATGTAAGCGAAAGGATTATTCTAGTAATACAACAACAACAATAAAATGTTAGCTTAATATTAATTAAATTAATACTAAAAAATATATATAAATAATGAATTAAATTAATGTATTTTAGATTTATCCTTTTTTTAAATTTTAGGAAAAAAATTTTTAAATTTAAGTATAAATAATTTAAAATTAACAAAACAAAAACAAATGGTGATTCGAGCTTTTGAGACTGCCGTTAATACACATTACAAAATTAAATAAAACATAAAGCGAGTTTTATAATTTTATTTTATTTTGCTAAATGTCCGTTCACACTATTACTGTTATCAAAACAGCCCGTGTTATTCCCGACCCGATAGACAAGTTTCGATAGAAAAGTTCCGTCCGAACATAAAATAAAACAAAAGTTTAATTTTTCCAAAATAGAAAAAAATTTCAAGACCTCCTCCCCCCCCCCCAATATCACTCGCGTCCTTTTGTATTTTAAAAAGAAAAATAATTTTTCATTTTTAAATAACTGCGTTGCCAAAATATTAATTAAATGAGTGTTAAAAATTTAAATTAATAAAAATACATAAAATAAATAAATTTAAAATAATAAAAAGAAACTAACGCAGTCTCTATATTTCTTTAAAACAAAAAAAACTAAATAAAAACAAACAATAAATTATTGTAAATAAATAAATGATATTTTAAATTATAAATAATTATAACAACTAAATAATTAATGTATAGTTAATTAACAATAAAACAAAATAATAAATATTTATAAATAAAAACAAAAAGAAATTATTAATGTATATGTTAAATTATCATAACAAACAACAACAAAAGCTAAATAATTAAATTAAAATTTTTTAAAATTTTAATTTAAAAATAACAGATTTTAAAACAACCCAACAATAGAAATTATTATTATCAATTTTAGCGTACAATTTAAAAATAATGAAGGAAAAAAACATGAGCTGTGTAAATAATTAATCGTAAAAATAAAAATATTTAAAAAAAAAACAAAAAAAATATTGCATTTATTTAAAAAAAAAAAATAATTTTTTTATTAATTTATGATTATTAAATTATATATAAACAATGATAAGTATTATTATAAATTAAATAATAATTATTCCTAATTTTTTTTATTAATTATATATTTATAAATATTATATATTGTTTCTGTTTTATTTTTTACTTTTTAAAAAATATTATAAATAGATAAATGTAAAAATATTAAAATTAAAAATGAAAAGTATGAATTTAATGCAACAAAAAAAAAACAAAAATATATTAAAATTGATTTCCTAAGTGTATGAATGTTTTATTTTTAATTTAATTTTTAAGTTTTAGTAATTTTTATGCTGATGATGATATTAAAAATATACAAAACGGAATTAGAAAAAATAAAATATTATCAAAAAAAATTTTTTATTTAATTTGCGTACTCCAAAAACTGTTATCCATATTTGACCGTATCCCACCCCGCCGGGTTGATGTGTTTTGCGTCAATTAAACTATAAAACAAGAATAAATATTTTATAAAACATAGAAGAAAATATTTTTTGGTAAGTAAAACAACTAGTTAACAAACTCATTTTTGTATATTTATTAATAATAAATAATATTATTTTTATTTTATCTCTGTATCTACTAATTGATGGTGCCATATTATATAAACGTATTATTTGGAAAAATTTTGTTTTGGTTGAAAAAAAAAATTAATGAAACCTAATTAATAATTTTAATAAAAACATAACGAATTTATTTCTAAGTTAAACAAAAAAGAAATTATATTTAAAATAGCAGCTTAATATTTAAAACTAATAAAATAAAATATTAATAATTATTTTCCAAAAAAAAAAAAATATTAATTTTAATTTATATAAATATATACAAATCCAAAAAATGCGAGAAAAAAAAATTAACAAATTTGTAGTTCAATTCATAAAAATAAAAAATAATAAATTAAAAAAAAACAATTTATCAAAAATAAAAATAATAAAAATAAATTTAAATAGTAATTGTAATAATGTAATTATATTTATTTTTTATATAAAAAAAAAAACAAATGAGGGAAAAAATGGAAAAAAATAAAATGAAATTTAATTTTACTATAAAATAAATTTAAAACCAAGTGGAAAAAATACACACACTGCTATAAATACTAATAACTATAATAAATAATTTAATAACAATTTAATATTGTTATTTAATTTTTGATATAATAAAACAACAACACGCGCAAAAAATATTTTATTTTAATTTTTTTTTTAGAATCAATATTATAAATTTTATGTAATATTGATGTAATAATGGCAACCAATAATGAAAAACTAAAATAAAATGATTTCATTTTAAATTCAAAACAAATCAAAAAAGAGAAATGAAAATAAATAAAATTTTAAATAAAACATAAAAATGGAAATAAATGACAACAAACAAAAAAAAAATTATATTATGAAAATAAAGAAAAAACAAACAAATTTATATGAAGTATTTTATTTTATTTTTGTTTGTAAAATCGTTTTTAGGGCTAATTTTATTAATATCCTTGTTTCAACGGGCGCCGATGTCACCGTATTTTAATTTTGGTATAATGATTTCCACAGTAAAATTTTGTACAGCTTTCAAAAAATAAACTACTAAAATCAAAAACCGCACATTTAGCCTTGTCGGTTGTTTTTTTCATAAAAATTGTGTGTACTCAATTCTTGGAATATTGCGAAATTATAAAAGGTTAGTTAAGTTTGAATGAAACGCCGTTTAGATTGGATCAAATCATTGCCCAGTTTTTCTAAAATCGGCGATTGAAGTTTTGATACATGACCCAAGTAAAATTGAAATACCGACCATCCGCACGCCCCGTTAATAATTTGATCATTATTTCTCAGTCAGGTTGATAGTCTAAACACCGAAGATCATATGCCATCAAAACCCGAATAAAAATATATTTTTTTTTTTCAAATTTATCAAGGAATACCCCTTGCCGTTTTTCTTCATACACATTTATAGTGCTCCATTCTTGGGATGGGCAATTTTGACTAGAGCTGAATTTAATTGGTAAAAATACGTCGCCTCATTCGTCGCCTGCAATCCAGGTACGATTGCAAAACCTGACCGGATCTCAGAACACGATTTTTCCACCGATGTGAAGTTTATACTAAATTTATCCTAAAAATCAAAATAATTTTTTTTGCGATGGTATGTGTAATGTCATCATTTAGGCGATTCATTAAAATTTAAGAAAATATAATGCATATAACTTTTAATATACCGAAGAAGTATAGTATAAAAAGACTTAGCTCAAAAATAAAATTTAACCATATTTCAAATATATTGAATCCAAATTGGAAAAATTGACGAAGCAAAAAACAGAAAAAAACTTAAATCAAATAACGAGCTAGGGAAAATAAATTATCACCAGTATGGCACTGGTTTTATTAATTATAAAAAAACTAACAGACCATAAAATTATATGTTAAGTAAGTTTCATAAAGTTCTAATGAATTCTACCTACTCTAATGGTGCCTGGAGTGCATACCGCTCCATATTTCTTTAAGCCGTTAGGTTAGACGGTTACCACGTAATACTAAATGGGGTTGCAGGATTTTGGCATCGGTTTCCTTGATAATGGAAGCGTATGTAAGCTATGACTATCTACTCAGCAAGTTTCATAAAGTTCTAATGAATTCTACTTACTCTAATGGTGCCTGGAGTGCATACCGCTCCATAATTCCTTAAGCCGTCCGGTTAGACGGTTACTACGTAATACTAGATAAGGTTGCAGGATTTGGGCATCGGTTTCCTTGATAATTTAAGCGTATCTAGGTTAAATTAGCTGATTTATGCACCATAATATTTTACATAGTAATCAGCAACTTGTATTTTCAGTCGGCTCTTCGTTGGTGTTCTTGATGACTGTTGATCTGTGACGTTAGCAAAATGGATTCTTAATTTTCAGTTTACCTTGGGAAGTTAAGTTTTCGTCACAATTTCATAAGTATTCACGTTACTTTTACTGGACAAATTTGGTCGTCGTATCTTCCTGATCAGAGGATATGTTGATAGAGTGCTCTTAGTGTTACGAGCAAAGCATTTCTTACGCAGCTTTTGTTGACATCTTTGATGTCTCTCTCTCTCCTTTTTCATCCCATGAAGGGATTTTGCCGCCTGTACTATGGTCCTCCATCCTCCTCGATCAATCGCTCTCGTCCTCCAGTTTCAACATCTTAATATGCGTAAGCTTTTTCGCGCAGTCAGGGTCTGCTTCTACGATGCACACCAGCTGGTTCTATCTTACTCGATTGGGTTTGGTGAATCCGATAATATCGCTACCTCCAAGAAGTTGTTTTATTTCATGGTTCATACGAATCCGATATTCGTTGTTCGGCACTTTAATTGAACCAGAGATTAATCGAATGATCTTACTTTCTAAGGTAGATAACAATTTACAATCGTTAAAGTTGTCGACGCTATCAAAATTAGAATCGCCAATTTCGAGATTTTCTATAGAGATGTTCCTAGGTATTGTTAAAAATTTGGTTTTACTACTGTTCACCTCCAAACCAAGTCTTCTTGCGCAGCGATCGATCGGTGTCAATCTGTCTTTGATATCGCTAGGTATTCGGCCAAGATTGCGGGAAGATACCATCTGCATACCCAAAAATTTGGCCTGATTTATTAAATATAATGCGCGATGTTTCGATTTTGCTTTTCCTATAACTACGTACTCAAGCGCCAAATTGAACAGCAAAGGCGCGAGTGCACCTCCCTGTCGAACCCCAAATGTTATTCCAAAGGACTCTCATACAGTTGCTTCAATTACGATTCTACATACAGACCCAGACAATGTTAATTTAATCCTGTCAAACGCCTGTCGGAAGTCTATGTATAGTTGATGTAAGGTTATGTGTATTCCCAACAATTTGCCAAAATCATCCGCATGGTGAAGAGTGCTCTGTGGTCGATCGGTTGGGGGCGAAAACCATATTGATAGTCGCCAATGATGTTTTCGGCGAGAGAGATGAGTATGGCAAGTCAAGTACGGTCGCCTTTTTTGTGCAATGGGCATATGAGCGCGGTCTTCCAATTCTGCGACAGCCCTTTTTGGTCCTAAATAGAAACGATGAAATCATATAGATTTGTTGCAAGAATCGCGCCTCCTAGTTTAATGAATTCTGCTCCATCGAGACCAAGTGCCTTTCTATTTTTCAATCTACTAATAGCTGCGTGTAATTCCTCCACAGTGGGATAGTCGCCAAAGACCTCTTCACCTGGAGGAGGTATTGCTCTAATGAAGGTTGTTTCGGCATTTCGATTTAGCAGATTTTGAAAGTAGTTTTGCCATACTGAGAAAACATCAGCAACGTTTGTTCTCACCTTTCTCTCTATCTCTCTCTAGCGTCTCTCTCTCTCTCTTCTCATATTCCATGAAATGGTTTTTCCGCCTGCATTGGAGCTCTCTATTAGTCTTGATCCATGGCTCTCGCCCTCCAGTATTAGGAAATCTCGGTATACAATCATTCTCTATATATTCGAAATTCGTTAACTTATTCAAAAGTCGTAAATCCTAAGTGTCTGGGACAATAGATTTTTTTTAAAAATGAGTTATTTTTTGTTAGAGTAGATCGCGACTAACCGAAAACCAGCCGTTAGGATGGCCGATGTTTAGGAAATCCAGGAGAATTCAGGGAATCTTGATATACGACAATTTTTTATAGAATATTCAAAAATCGTTAACTTATTCAAAAATCGTCAACCCTTTGTGCCTACAAGCATAGTTTTAACTGATTACAGAAATTTTATGGCTGTTTTGTGATATTTTTTTAACTTATAAGTCTACTGCACCTCACAAATTTCGATTGTACTAATAAAATTTTAGTACGCCAACAACGTGTAAATTTTAGTTGTTGTTGTTGCTTTTTAGGAATAACTCGGAAGATTAGGAAAATCTTCACAACCGTCCAGGCACGCGTGAAGTTTTTCGTAAAAGAAATATTTTTTTTTATTTTAGGAAATACTTCACGTGTATTTTGTTTTACATTGGTGAAGGACAGCTTTGGATTCAAAATCGGAATTATTTGACGTGTATGGCTGCCGATTAACTTCGGGCTTATCAACTTGATCTTGTATCAGCAATTTTCATAACGAGATCAAACTAAAATAAAACATTGTAAATTTAACATTTCAATAAATTTTAGCAAATGTTAAAGCAATATAAATTTAACAAGTACTATCAACAAATAGAAAATGTCAGAACCTAAATATAGAAAACTTCTTAAAAGATATCAAGCTCGTAATAATTTAAACAAACTTAACGAACAATCTTTGAAAAATGCAATCAAACAAATACAAAGTAGCGATCTGGTAAAATTACAATACCACGTCGTAAGTCGGAATTATTAACAACTATTTGTGGAAAACTAAAAATTTCCGATTCTGCCGCTAACGGAAAGAAAATAAACTTTCTTTGGCATAATAAAATTAAAAACCAAATAAACGAAACAGAAAATGTCACCAAAAACTGTGAGATACCCTTTAACGACCGCGAAATCCAAACTAATCATGTGATTTTCCCCAAGCTTGACGCTCCAATAAATACGAACTTCAGCTCATCAAGTGCTAATAGTTATACTAGTTTTATATCAGAACATAACTTAAATCGAAATGACAATAATAGTTTAAGAACTGGTTTAGCACTGGTTTCCACTGGTTTAAGTGAATCCGATTTTTTTTTAATTAATGAATTATCTATAGAGATAAGAGAAGAGGTTCCAGCAAAATGGTTTTCCCGAGGAACATTCCAAATAAAAATTCACGGTGTCAAAAATGCAACTAAAGAGCAAATTAGAGAGTCGATCAAAGAATCGCTCATCGCAGCGAATATTTCGTGCGTTTTGTCATTCAAAACGTTAAATAATAACAAAAAAATGATTCAAGGGTGATGTATGCGCGTTGTAAATATTCTCATCACCAACAACAGTACAAATTTGTTTTGTATAACAAAAATTTAGTATATTATTTAACAAAGGGCGCAGATGTCAAGGACCATGGCAATTACAAAGAATTTTATCAAATAAGAGGTGACCGTAGAATTACTATGCAAAATAATATGGCGCATAAAACAGCTAATGTAACTTATTTGGAGCAGCTAACAAACATGGACAGAACATTATTGAAAAAAGGCAACAAGCAAAACGTATGTAGACAACCCATACTTCGAAAAGCAAAATCCGAGCGGCAAAATTTAAAGGATATCGTAGCCGATTGCGAAATGTTAGATGCTGTTTCTAAGTACTCGCGACAAAACCAGAACAATCTTAAACAATATATTTTTTAACCTCGGACCCGTTGTATATAATATTAATGAGAGTAGATAAATTGTCTATTATTTCCAAATATGACGTAAAGGAACTTCATATTGATGCTACAGGGGGACTGATCCGGAATATGAAATGTTGTATGCTGCATAATTATTCAAGAACCTATTATTATGCCGTCGTTATAAAAGTTAACAAGATAATTGTGCCAATTGCTGAACTACTCTCTGCTAGACACGATAGTGTGGCAATATGAAATTTTTTAAATTATTTTAACTTTGAAATTCAAAAAAAAAAATTCAAATAATAAAACACCTAAATTCTTTATAACCGATTGGTCTTGGGTGTTCATAAACAGTATTTTAAAGACTTTTAATACCCATGAAATAAACGACTATTTAGAGATATGTTACGATGTCGTTTGCGAAAACAAAACTTTTAACAAAAAGTATTTCGGGGTTTTTATATGTTGCTCGCATTTCGCAGCAATTCTTACGCGTCAAATTAAAAGTAAAATTAGCAACTGTAGTAAAGGTAAACGTAATTTTCTAATGATTATTTTTTTTTAATAATTGATGCAAAATCCATAAAAGAAATTGATAATTTATTTAAAATATTATGTCAAATTGGTTGCTCGAAATTTGAAAATAATCTATTCAATCGTGCAAATACCAAATTTGTTGATTATATCAAGGCCCATGTTGATAATGCGGAACAAAATATTTCAGAAGTGGAGTGTGATTTTGAATCCGATGATAACAGTTCATCTCCATTTTTATCCATTATCAAAATTTGTATAAATTAACAACAAACGAGATCAAAACTGTTGAAGATGAATCCCAAACTTATAACAAGCTTTACTGCAAAGACTTCGTTGAATTCTGTATTAGGTAATACTTCACGTATTTACCACTTTGGAGTACAATATTTTTAAGATATTATGGAAAGCAACAGAGAGTTTCCAATGCTATTGCGGAAAATTGGTTCAATATTCTTAAAAATAATTTAATTAAGTGTCCCAACCAAAAGCTAGGACGATTTATTGATAATATTAAAGAAAAAATGGAAATGCTTTTCAATTCTATTGATATAATGCCAGATCTCTTACCGAGAAAACGAAAAACAACACCAAAATACAAAGAGTCAACTGCAGTTATATCAAATTCGGAAGTTTCGACTCAATAAAAATTAAAAATCGTAAGAAACCGTAAATCTAAAACGAGTCTGGAGGAAAGAGAACCTTCCGTATCTTGTTCAGAAACATCTTTGACAAAAATAACAACGCAAGACGAGGTAAATCCTAAAAAATTTAATATACAAGAGCGTTGGAAAAAAAACAACCACGACAAAACAAATATTCTGGCAGAGTTGCATTGAGTCGATATATAATACCAAAACTTGTGACAAGTGCAAAAAACTTGTACATAAACAACATGGTGCAAAATGGGTTTAATCTTAAAGAATTATAGAGCGGTATGCACTCCAGGCACCATTAGAGTAAGTGAAATTCATTAGGAATTTATAAAATTTGCTGAGTAGATAGTCCTAGCCTAAATACGCTTCCATTATCAAGGAAACCGATGCCAAAATCCTGCAACCCCATTTAGTATTACGTAGTAACCGTCTAACCGGACGGCTTAAAGAAATATGGAGCGCTATGCACTCCAGGCACCATTCGGGTAGGTAGAATTCATTATAACTGTATGAAACTTGCTGAGTAGATAGTCTTAACCTAGATACGTTTCCACTTTCAAGGAAACCGATGCCAAAATCCTGCAACCCCATTTAGTATTACGTGGTAGCCGTCTAACCGAACGGCTTAAGGAATTATGGAGCGGTATGCACTCCAGGCACCATTAGAGTAAGCAGAATTCATTAGGACTTTATGAAACTTGCCGAGTATGTTCACTAGATCTGTATTAACTCATAAAATTTCAAAAATGGATGTTAAAATCCTACAGTCTTGTTTATTATTAAGTTCAGTTTGAACTTTATAACGGAAGACGACATAGCTTACCTCGGGCGGCATAGTGGATGCAAAATGTAATAAAACTTCATAATCTTGCTGGTTTTATAAATTTGGTCTTAATCCAATTTTATTGTCAAGGAAACCGATGGAATTAAAATTGGTCTGATTTGTTAATTAATATCTTGTTCACTATCGTATACTATTAATATATTTGCTAAAAGAAACAGAACTTGCGGATTAACCTACATCATACGTAAGCTTAACTTCAATATTAATGGTTTTTCCTAACTTGTATACCAAAACACTTAAATGATGGCAATTCACTAACACATGCTCAAATATTTTATTATTTTGTTATTTTAGGAATAAATTAGTATAAACTTCATGTCACTTTATAGACGTGTGAAGTTTTTACTAAGTTAATCCTAACTTTTCATTTTTTTTGTTTTAGGATAAATTTAGTATAAACTTCACATGCATATTTTTCCCATAACCACGCTTCCCATACGCAACCTACCGTTAGTTTCTTGCTAAACACATTATTACCGTTACCTAAAATCATTTTGAACCGGAATTTCAACAATAAAATTTTTTCAAATTTTTGCGGAAATTCCTGATGGTTAGTTAGCTTTACTGATTTTGAACGGCTAAAATTTATTGTCACGGATTCCGTATGTTTCGTTTATTCCGGATTATTCACGTAATTATGAGCAGATGAACGTTTAATTTGCTGCAATACGTCGCCTCATTCGCCTGCAATCCAGGTACGATTACAAAATCTGGCCGGATCGCAGAATGCGATTGTAATTTGCGAATGCGAATGATAAAATTTATTGTGCTCAACTATAACACAGTTTTCCTATAATCGGTGATTGAAGTTTTGATGGATGATTCAACTAAAGTTGAAATACCGCACATCCGCACGTCCATTAATAATTTGCACATGTTTTCTTATTCTGTTTGACAGTCTAAGCACCGAAAATCATATGCCATAAAAATCCGTGAAATTAAATTCTGGATTTGGTCAGGGGTGTACCCCTTACCGTTTTTTTTTTTGTCATACAAATTTATTGTGCTGAATTAGCCCCTAAAATTAATTTGCTCATTATTTCATTTCTTCATTTCACATTCAGGTTGACGAATCACCGAAGATCATATCCTGTCTAAATCCGGAAAGAGATACCAAAACATCAAACTGTAGTTTTTGGCGCTATTTAATCAAATTTTTAAAAATGACCCATTTTGTGTTGTGATTTATAAATTTTATTAACTGTAATCGTAACGAAAACTATAGAATATGTTTACAAACTAATTTTAATATGTAAAATTATGTAGAATGAAACTGGGATATTTGTAGTTAAATATTTGTATTAAAGCGAAAGGTTAGATAATCCCGGGGTTTGTATGGCCTACATAACATCATGTGAATTTTAAAATTTATGTGCATTTTAATTTTTAAAACAATGTTTATTGCCTCATATATATTACATATTTCGACGGTGAATTTTATATATTTTAAAGTTACTTAGCCTTGAGGTTAATGTCTTCAAAGTTGTGTTCAACTTGATCATGTTCAGCAGGTTTCTTCCGTAAATACGCTTTATAATAAAAATCGGCAAACATAAGCATCATATAGCAGTTTTGAGTTCCACCTAAAAATAACACCCATTTTGGGTATGTACACCCCTCGGGTGGAAATAGTAGCGGACCAAAGAAATGAACTGTTAAACATATAAATTGAATTAGTTGCAATTGTGTGATATATTTCTTCCACCACAGTGAACTTTTTAGTTCCGGTTTAAATACCGACAAAAAATAATAAAAGTACATTATGACATGGATATATCCATTGATTATCCCCAATAATGTACCGTGACCGCCTGGGAAAAACTTCGTTCCAAGCCATGTCCCAAAACATATACCAGAATGATGATATACGTGTAGGAATGTGATTTGGTTCCATTTTTTACGCAACACAAAGAATATCTGTTGAAAAAGTCATAATTTACCATTAGGCCTAATATATGCTGGCAAATTTAATTTAAAAATACTTACGGTATCCAATAGATCTAGGATCTTCAGCAAAAAATACGAGTACGTTAGGTACACTTCCACATGGCCAAGCCGTTCAGAAGTCGGACTGAGATTTTGACAGCGAAAATTGTAATTATTCAAATATGTTACGGACAAGGTCTGCGAAAAAATTTAAAAATTATCTATTTAGTATGTAAAAAATTTGACTGTAGTTTTTGTAAATATCCCACCGGGATTTAAATGCTTACGTAGGTTGCCAGTGAAAAATTTATCAACACCTGGATAATATTATAGACACTCATTACCCGCTGTAGATCAAATGGTTTACGATCTTGCATTATTCGTGGTCCAAGAATTTTCACAAAGTACAAATATGATCCTATTATGAATAACATTGGAAGTGGAGACTGCATCAACGGTAGTCTTTCAGTCCCGACATCTGCAAATTTTAGCAAGAGTGATAAATTTTTAGTTTTTGAAATTTGCGTTAAATATCTTTGTTTGAGGTTGAAATGTATAAACGCATCGAGGATAGCCCTTAAGAGACTGTATTCAACCAAAACAACAACAGAGCTGCATCTGTTTGAAACAAGTTTAACATTTAACTAATTCGGTAACGCGTGCCTAATAATTATAAGTAGTGCACGTTTCCCCTATAATTTTATAATTTGACATTTACGATTAAGCTTTGTTACAATTTAAAATTCAATTTCATATTACATACAGTACAGTTCAATTGGGATTAATTATATTCGAATAAATTAAAATAAAATTATTAAAACCAAGCTCGACTGACGAAATCAGTAACCTTGCCTGGGTGTAAAATTTTGCAGGTTGCTCAGCAAATTGTTCGCCTTGCTGGTCAATTTTTGAATCTTGCTTGTCAATGTTTGCACCTTGATGGTCTAATTTGGTACTAAATTTAGCGTCCATTACCCTTTAGTTGAAGTAAGAGTGCTTGCATCATATCTCCCCTGCCCAATGATGGTTTCAATTGTTCAGAAGTGGGCGGCTGTACTGAAATGGTTGTTTCTGTTTGACCATCGCCCCGGTTTCTTAATTTTTAACTTCTTCTTCGCGAGGTTGGACTTTTTGCTCATCATTTGGGGTAAATGATGACATCACTGATGGTCCTGGCTTTGGTGATAATTTTTGTTAGCTTCGCTCCCCTGTTTCAGCATCATCTTCAATGACGCTTTGCGGTTTCGAAAGCAGCTTGTTCTTTTTGCCTTCGGTTGAAAACTCGAGGCTCTGCAGATTTTCCCTCAATTTTTGTGATGTGTAGATGATTAAGTTTTCAACCATTGCTGGTATTTGCAAAATCCCGCTTCTGACGGATTCGTACTCATTTTTGTATATAAAACACTCGCGATTTAAGGCAAAAATAAATTTCTTTTTTAGTATCGATATTTAAACGTGGTTCGTTTCTTTAATAAATATGAGTACCAAATTTGTATATAATTCGCTTATTAAACTTTACTTATATTATTTATATGTGTAAAATTAACAAATAAATTTACTCGTTTTCATTATTTCTGTTCCAAACATTGCATATTCTAATAAAATTAATAACCACTTATCTTGGACACAAATTTTATTTCGTGATTTGTCATCTAGCGACAATAAATTTACCAAAAATAATCGGCATTGCGGCGTAAAAATAAATAAACTTATCGTTTGACGTAATTTTTCGATCGATAAAAATTGAAATTCTTATCATTTGTAAACTAATTTTTTCATTTTCTACGTCATTTCAAGACTAATCTTGATAATCATGTATTAATACCCCGATTTTATGTTTCTTAACACATTGATGCAAAATTTTTTCGCTGTTTAAAAGTAATTGAGAAAATTTACTTGTGTGTTTCAAAAAAACGATAAACTTTGAAAGCTAACCGTAGAATTATGGACTCTTACTTGGTTCGACAACTCACGACCTTTGGCTTGACAATATTTGGTGGAGTAACCACTCGATCAACGAGTGATAAACATAGCAATGGTGGAAAAGAACACAAAATCAAGGTATAGACGTTAGAAAATATGAAATTTAGTTTAAAAATATTAAAATTTTCGATTTTTATCGATCAAGAAATTACGTCAAACGGTGTTTTTTCTACCCCGCAATGACGATTAAATTTGTATTTACTGACCCTAGATGGCTAATTAAATAGTAATTAATGTGTCCAAGATAAGTGGTTATTAATTTACCATAATACGCAACTTTTAGATCAGAAATAGTCAAAATTAAAAATTTAATGATTAATTTTTCACATTTACATTAGTTTTAAACAATACAAGTAAAGTTTAGTAAGCAAATTATATAAAATTTGGGTAATCAAATTTATTAAAGAAACAAACCTTTTTGCATACATATAGGTGTATTTAAATATCGATACTAAACAAAAAATTGTTTTCTCGGTACCATACAGCATTAAATTTCGGAAGACCGATAAGATCAACCCCTGTTGAAAATCTTAAGTTTTAAATTTATTTGATTCTTTTAATGCATTGACGTTTTTTTTAATGCTAAACTTTTCAACATCGATTTTGAAAATAATATTTTTTACAAAAAAAACGATTAAGAACTAAAAAGTTCTAAATTAATTTTGCAACAATATATTGGCCCAGACTACTTAGTTTTCCATAATTTAAACGGAAATGATGAGTTTTTGGCAGGCTGTTTTTCATCAAAAATTAGGCCCCTGTGCAGCTCATATGGACCTGTACGGCTTCAATTGTTGGGTTGAAATGATGGTTCATTGACTTTACTGTTATATCTCACAGCCCTTCGAAATATGAGCTCCAACGAAGTTTGTTCCATTGTCTGAATACGTATTTCCGCTCCTTTGAAGGATTTCGTTGCGAACACTCTGTTTATAGTTTATAAACCAATATAACCTCCTATTAGTAATTTCACCCAAGCTTTTTTTGCGGTAACATTAAAGAATGTCTGGCATTAAAACTTAATTTGCTGTTTCTTAGGCGACCTCCAACTCGAAGTATTCCTTGCTCGCAAAGGAATGGGTTGAGATTCAGGATATTAAGTTTCGTTTTCACTGATTTATGTTTCTGTATTTGCATTATGCATAACTATTACTGGTTTTCCTGGAACTCCTTGCCCGCTAGTAACACTTTGTGGGGAGATGTAACACACACATAGAGACGCGAAATCCTCAGGATTTTCCTTTAAATTTATGTGTCGCAATTGAAGTGGGCTTGACTTTGTTTGAATCACGCCTTCGAATCCAAGATAGAGTGATGATTGAATCTAGCTGTATGCTTGTGCTGCAAGTTACTCTAGTTAGCTTCTACTCCTTTATTGGCCATTCAGGTGGTTTCTTTCACTCCAAGTGCGTTGATAATCTTCGTCATCTACGTGAATCTTCGTGATTTGAGTGGAGAATATGCTTATTACGAGAGCACTCTTTCAGTCCCTTAATAGAGTCTACCGTTAGCTAGATAAATCCGACAACGTGTTGATGAGAGTGCTGACAACAATCCTTTTGTCTTCGTATCTAGTGATGAGGTGCTCCACGCGGTTATTTAGTTTTCTCCTGGCAGCGCTATATGGTTGAATAGCTTCGCTACTTGCCTTCGGGGTGCCAAAAGTATAGGTAGTACATTTTCCTTTCGATAGCTATCTCTTCATTGCAATGGGCATCCCTAGTGGATAGCTTGTAAAAACCATATATCCGCCATTTTGATTTATTCAATAAATAAAAACCCAAAATATAGAAATTAATTTAAATGAGACTAGATTTTTAGGGTATGCCTGTACGAAGTCTAAACATACACAATGAACAGGAATGGCCTTCTCGTAACATTTCTCTAGCAGCATTCTCAGATTAACAGATTCATCGATAGGAGATGTAATACCTAAATGAAAACCACATTAGCGGATTTCTTTCTTATGTAGTGAACAGATTAGAGCTGTCTTTCAATCTTCTGGCATGTTTTCAGTAGGCCAAATTGATAACATAAGTTTAAACATGCGAAAAGTAGATAGTTGTTCGTTCTTTAGTGGATAAGTGTTGAAAAATAATTTCGCCATACTTCGAGGTACAAACTGGATCTGTGGCTCTCCAGGGTCGTTGCAAATTGCGCTGCTACGTGGTTGGTAGCCTAAAGCTATTTGTTGATACAACTTTATCGATCTCCAATATTCACATTCTAGATGTTAAGCATTTGTTTTTAGTGCCATTTATATTTTTCCGGTTGGAGTTTCGCGGACTAGCAGTCTTGGTGAAATCACCGTAGATTCTTCATGCAACCAGGTATTTTTTGCATGTGGTGAATTTTGTCCTAAAACAGGCACCTAGATCAAGTAATATAATTCGTTACTAAGCTTTCGTACTTTACAAGTATTTCAAAGGAGAATGTTTGATATAAATCTCTTTGCATTTCGCCAATTGCGATGCTCGATAAGTAACTCTAACTAAATCAGGCGGTGTAGTGAAAACGATACAGGGTCAATTCTGCTTATGGTCATTGACATTACATGTCAGGGCGAGTTATTTTCGCAGCAAAACCAATACCACATCAGTTTCTGTTCTCCAAGTTAGAGGAGGATGAACAGGCGTCTCTCTTGTAGCAAGTGGCCAACTATATAGACGAGTTTCAGATATGACTGGATGCCTTAAGAACTCTCACCAGCACGGGACCCACACTCGTAATAATACAGTTGAGCGGCAGGCCAAGTACCTACCTCTCACAAAGAGCATCAGGCTATGAACCCTACAAAACACGGCCTCGGAAAATGACACAGAGGAACATGGAACGTGCCGGGCCTTCTAAGACCAGGAGATCTCCAGAACCTTTCGAGCCAAGCGGAAATCTTTGCACCACAAAAGCTTAGATGGTCTGAAGATTGGATCCATAATACAACCAATAGTTAGACTCTCGGTTACGAAATGGCCGAGCTCCACCCCAGGTAGCCATATTCCACAATTTCTTCCAAAAATCATATTAGTGCTGAAAGTATTTGGTGCTGGATGCGAGCCGGTATTTTTTCCAACCAATAGAAAGTTTCATAAATTACCTCTATTTTTAAATCGGCAACATCTTTTTCTACAGAGGGATCCCAAACTAGATCTATCCCTAAATTGCTCGAGATAATTGTCTATATATAGCTGTAAACAGCCTACCTTCAATTATCACATTTAGGCGGTCTGTTATGTGCGTTGAACCACTCAACGAGTTTAACTGAAAATCCGAATGCAGAAAGCGCTTTCTAGCGCTTTTTGTTAACAAATAGATTCAAATGCGTTGCTGAAGTCTGTATAGGCTATATGTTTATTTCATGGTATTTTTAAATATCATTGATCACTTTACTAGATCTCCATGGTAAAAACCCGTGCAGTGCGATTGATAATTGGCGCGCTAATCTAACTTTGAAGGATGTTTTTGGCAAATATGACGTTGCACAGTCACATCAACAATACGATACTAAAACCAATTCAATGGTTGGGTTTGTCAAACGATGGTCTGGTGACTTTTACGATTTATCTGCAGTACTTACGATATATTTTTCGCGCGTATACGTTAAATCCCAAGTGAAATATGTAGTAGCTGTCTGGAGTCCAAACTTTTCTGTCCCCATCAAGAGAATCGGAAATTTTCAAAAAAGTTTATTTTGCGTTTGTATTGCAAATTCACCATACAGAAGGATTCGTGCCAACTGTTGGACCTTGAACATCATTTCGCACCACTATCTTTCGAGATAACTCTTTAAATAGACTGACTAAACCTTTTAACATGGCAGAACATAAATTGTTAATTGTTCTGATTTCTGTAACCATATACACTCCCGACCAATGACACGCACTTCATGATCTTCATCATCCGGTTCCGCCTTATTACCTACAGACAATTCCAGCAACTGCTGCCCACCGGAATGCACCACTTGCGTAGTATACATTTTCCAAAGGTGGTTCGAAAATTATTTCAACAACTTCACTTTTGACCGCCAAATCTTCTAAGTCTATAGACTTCTAATGGCAAACTAAATACAAAGTGTTGGCTAACGTTGTACTTGCCAGACTCAATATATCAATGTTTTACCACGATCAGTGTTTTACCACGAGGATGATTCTAACCTTACATCAAATATCCATATATAGACTTTCCGATTACTGGGGCATAATTAACCTAACGGGTGATTCATTTAGAGGTACTTTTTTCTGTAGGGATTTTATGACAGATCACGTGTCAAACAGTTAGTCATTCGTGTCAAACAGTTATGGTATTTTGGAAAGACTTAGCCCGGCACAGCGTCTACAAATTATTCAGCTGTTTTACGAAAATCAGCGTTCTATGAGGAATGTGTTTCGTGTGCTTAGAGCAACTTATGGTCAACATAATCGGCGAATTTTTATTATTGGATAATACGCGACAAAATAGACCACATCCACAACGTAGTGAAGAAAATATAGCAGCGGCAGCTGAGAGTGTAAGCGATGACCGTGGTGAATCGATTCGGTGCCAATCTCAACAGCTTGGCTTATCGTATGCAACAACTTGGCGTATTTTACGAAATGATCTTGGTTTAAAAGCATGTAAAATTCAATTTGTGCAAGAGTTGAAGCCGGCCGATCTTCCAAATCGTCACTGTTTCAGTATTTCGGCTCTTGAAAAGCTTGAAGAAGATCCACTGTTTTCGACCAAATCTTTGTTCAGCGATGAGTCCCATTTCTGGCTTAATGGCTACGTTAATAAGCAAAATTGCCGTAGTTAGGCTGAAGAGCAACCCAAGAGCTATCAAGAGCTATCATTATATTCAGACAAAACAACGGTTTGGTGTGGTTTATGGGCTGGTGAAATTATCGGTTCATATTTTTTCAAAAAAAAAAAAAGGCTGGGTGGAACATAACTGTGAATGGCGCCTGTTATCGCGCTATAATAACGGACGGATTATTTGGTGCCTGAAATTGAAGTCCGTGATTTCGACGATATTTCATTTCAACAAGACGGTGCTACTTGCCACACAGTCCGTCGTGAAACCTTGGTTTTGTTGCGAGAACAATTCAATGAACAGTTAATTTCACGCTTCGGACCAGTGGATTGGCCACCTAGATCATGTGATATCACACATTTAGACTTTTTCTTTTGAGGCTACGTAAAGTCCAAAATCTACATGAATAAGCCGGTTACGATTGAGGAATTAGAAGCTAACATTACTCGCGTCATTGGCCAAATACCACTCGAAATGCTCAAACGGGTGACCGAAAATTGGACCTTCAGAATGGACCATGTTTAGCCGCAATTACAGACAATATTTGAAAGAAATAATCTTTAAAAGATAAATGTAAAGAATGGTTCTTTTTTATGACAATAAAGATTACTCGATAAAATTGAATATTTTTATTTTTTTTTTTATTTTTGAAAAAGTACCTTTTGAAAAATTAGCCTTTAATTTTCCAATAATTTTTAATATTGGTTCTGGTTAACTTTTCATAAAGCTAGAAAAGCCCATCGTTTTAGTTGCAAGCGATAGAGCCCAAAATTTTTTAATAGAGCATTTAATGCCTATTAGTAGCCTACATTTATCCATCCATAGTATCTTGAAATGCTCTGCTGGACGGGCTCTGCTAGATCGTATACTGAGGGTATTATTTTGCTTCTCAGTTTGCGACCAATTTTCTTATTATGGAAAGAAATTATTGAGGTTCTTGCCCCTAGCAGTTTTACTATTAAAATTATGAAATAGGTAAAAAACATTATAGGAAAAATTTTTATTCATTCAGATAGAAAGTTACTTTAAGCTTTAGACGATAAAAAATATTTTATGCTTCATACCACAACATCAAAAATGAAATTAAAATGTTCATGTTTTAAATATTTAACGCCACATGACGCTTACCAAACGAGCGTGCAATCATCTTGAACTAGTAGGAATTTTATTTTTCAAATAACGCCCACAGAAGCTGCCTACCCTTGCACAATTCAGCTTGTAGGACTCACATAAGCAACACCCGTTTACTACGCGTAAATTAGGTTTATGCCCTCGCAGGTAAGACTCCTAATCCTGTCACTAGTAAAATTCTTTGTAACAACACGCATAAGAAAATGTTTAATGCCTACCTGTATATTCCTTAGAAAAGTACATATACTGTTTAAATATCCATCGCACTACCAGCACCATTTTGCCAATGTACTTTTAATTATTTTTAATCACAATAAAATTTAAATTCGGTTAACAATCACACCAACTATTTATTTATTTAAATTTTTGTTTAATTACTGTTTAATAGTTTATTTCACATAATTTCATCAACAAACCACAGTACATTGCATTTTCATTTCTATTTAAAAAAAAAATTATTGTTTATTTACAAAATTAAATTATTTTTGTTAATTTTATTTTGATCATAAATATGTTCATTTATAAATAATTAAATATTGTTGTAAATTATATTTGTACGATTATCGATCGAAGTAACCATAAATGAGGTTGACAAAAAACTAAAACAAAATTAAAAGTCGATTTTTAATTTCAGTTCAACCGATTTTGTTCAATCATACTTGATATGAATTATTGAACAAAGGAAGTGAAATTTACATTAGAACCTTCCGGTATAATTATAATTGCTGTGTAACTTAGTGTGAATATTGTAATGTTAATTGTGCGTAGATAGTTACAACGTATAAATTATTTGAAATTAAACAACATGTATCTATTAAAAAATAAATTTGAATTTTTGTGGTTACGAATTCGCATATTATCCATACACGAGTAAAAGATTCAAAGAATTAGACTTCTAGAACTAAAATGCTAGATAATCAGGTTACAAATTCAAAAGTGAAATCTAATGACAAAGTTTAATAATTTGCTAACGCATTTCAAGTTCAAATATTTTAATTTGGTGTGTCATTATAAATAGGAACTATTTCAACGCATTAACATATTCATGTGTAGTTACTTTTTGGGCTTGGAGGTTTTAATGGATAAAAGAGTTAGAATGGCAACGTAGTTAGTTTGTATAAAAAAAAAGTGAGTCCATTAGTACTCTCAAGGAGATGTGTAAACATGGCATATGTATAGTGCGTGTGTATGGTTTACTTTGAAGGAAGAATAAATGAAATTTTTCTAACCAGATTTTTTCATTCGTTTATTACCATCAAATTGGTCTATTACTCTTTCGGTATAACCAACGCAAATTGCCTATGGTAGCTGCAAGCATCAAAGACGTGGTCCCATATCTCGTAGTACATATATCTTATATTTCTCACATATCTCGTAGAAGATTTATTTCGATCTGAGTTCTTGTGCAAATCGAATTCGTATCGCAGGAAATTTATAAGTGATTCATCACTGATCTTAGGGAGCAGCAAAATGAAATCCCTGCTCATAATCATCGGCAAAAGATGTTAGTCTCCTTGAAGAATTATTGAAATTCTTTCAGAATATGGAGCAAAGACGAAATGTATGTACTTGATTATGTCATCGACAGCTTTATTCGGCGAGGCGTATAGAACTACCAAAAGCATCTTATATCGCCAATGGGTTGTGTTGTTACGCTCATACCAGTTGTTTGTCCAACGATGATTTCCTTATGCGAGGTGACTGTATGAGTTCTACTTGAATTTTTATATACTGCTACTGAAAATTAGGAAAATTGAACATGCAGGTTCTAGGAGAGCAAAAGAATTGAGCATCCCTGCGTGACTGTATCAGTTAGGTCGAGGTGAAGCGACCTGAGATTCTGGCAGTTCAATGTTAAAAACCAGACGTCATTATTATCTCGTACAAAATTCGCCATTACATCCTGAGCTATACTTAGCAGTTTTGTGGTGAGATGCGTTAACTCATTTTGAAGAGGACCAATTTAGGTTGCATTTTTACGTACATGATAGAAGACATAATCATTGTTAGCCGACGTGATGAACTGCTCTACGAGATCGTGATAAAGCCACATACACAAGTTGTTGACTGTGATTTTATCGTAAGAGTATACTATCTTGTTATAGGTACCACTCTCTATAGTGCATAAATTGTGGTGGCACACGCTATTTTCAATTTTTTTATTTTTTCTGTTCGCTGAAAATGTCGATTCGTCGATTCGTCGTTTCTATTTAATTTTATAAATGTTTCTTTGTTTTCTTTCCATACTATTTATATATACATATACACTCAGACTATGTGTATAGTCAAAACCAATAACAATTAAAAGCCCTGAACAAAGTCTGAAACGCATATACCAATATACAACAAACTACAGAAGATTGTGTTGGTTACACTAACAATCCCAAGTTAATTTTTTCTTTCGCACCACTACTTATTAAACTAGTGCGCACACACAATGTACACATATGTTCTAATACAACTATCTATAGTGTAGTTTTTTCTGTATTTGTTGCATTAGCATGGCTTTATATTGTTGTTGGTTTTGGTATAGTACAAAATTTATATATGTATTTTGTTGTTTTTGTTCTTTTTTTATTATTTTATATTTTGTTTCTTTTTTTCAATGAAGATATTTAAACGTAGTACGTCATTTCCGTTCGTTTCATTTGAAAGTTTACTACCATACAAAAATTTTTCGCATACGCGCGTAAAGATGTTTACACATCAAAAAAAACACCAAATGCTACCGTTCTTGCATTAAAGACTATCTCTATATATGTTCTTATTGAAATACAGCCCGATTCATCTCTTTCGTAAAACGGGTTATACTGACTCAATGACATTTCGTTGTATCAGTCGTTCTTCAACTTTTCTTAAAACTTTCATATGCATAAGCTTACATATAAAGTAAAGAACTTCTTACAATAAATTTAAGATCGCTCAATAAAAAGTAGTTTCTCGTGAGAACTTCCCTATTTAGGTTCCTTTGATGGTACATCGTTTTAATCCTTGATCAACTCCCGCATTACTAAAACTAGCGGTGCCAGAAGTATTTTTTAAGATTTACTTATCGTGAATAATGTATCATAGATCCATTTATCGTAGCACAGTTTATCGTAGAATAATTTATAGTAAACCAGTTTGCCATGTGGCAGTATATCGTACATAAAACACAATTAGTATCCTGGATTTAACATTTTTTAATGTGAATTCCGTCTATTTTGTAAATGAATTCAGCCATTTCTTTACGGATCATAATGAGATTAGGTATGTTTGATTCAAAAAGGTTTCTAAAATAATATTTCAATGATTTTGAAACTCGGCCTTTTTTAACCAATCGCATGACGAGATTGGGCATGTAGGCTGGAAATAGGATTCCAAAATGACTTTTGGGAAATTTTTTAACCGATTATGATGAGATTGTGTATGTTAAATGGAAATGGGATTTTAAAATGATTTTTGGAAGAAGCTCTGGTATATCATTCCCTGAGATGTTGGATGTAAATGGGATTCTAAAATGGTTTTTAAGTTCAGGAATATGGTCCTTGGACGGTATTCGGCCATTTCTTAACCGATCATGATGGGATTGGGTGCGTTAGATGGAATGGAATTCTTAAACTATTTTTGGAACAAGTTCTGAAATATGTCCATCTGGAACGGAACTTACCCATTCCTTAACCGATTTTGATGAAATTGGGTGTGTTGGATGGAAATGGGATCTAAAATTCCGGGAAAGAACGAGAAAAGTTCTGGGGGCCTATTTGGGAAATCGATTCGGATTGCTTTTCGATTCGATTTATCAATTCGGTTCGAACATGATTTGGTGTTTGGGAATTCGATCGAAAATAAAAACTTACACTGTCAAATAAATACTAGGAAAATTATTTTTAATCATTATATCTGTAATATAATTTAAATATTGCCGATATTTTGACGTTTATGTGTCTATTATGATTCTCATTCTCACCTCACCACACCACTCGCCGTGACTATCTAAGTCACCCGAGTTCAAAATTGGTATTATGAGTCTCTCTTTTATTTTGGCGAGCCGTGGTTTGCGGCGTCGTATGTGGATTCTTGAATTTTTAGAATTTGTTATTTGTCGTTATGGAAACCATATAGTATTGTCAAAAAGTTTTAGTTGTTTACAAATAATTTTCATAAAAAAATATTTTTGTATGTCTTCGACAAAATTTATAAGGATACGATATTTTTACGATACAAAATAATTATATAAAAAATATTAAAAATATAAAATATATTATATAAAGTATTGTGTATACAAGAAAAGAAAGAAGATGAAATAGAGGCGGTGTGGCTGCCTCCAGCATTCTTAATTCTGCGTCAAGGGTTCATGGTTAAACGATGTACTTCACACAATACATAATCGGGCAACATTTTGAATTGAGGGTGTTTCGATCGAATAGAGAAACGAAGGTAAAGAGGATGAAGATGGCATTCTCTCGGTGATATTACGCGATACAAGCTGTCGTTACCTTGTATCGCGCATTAAAAATATATTAAAAAAACTTACATTGTATAATTTTTGTTTAGTTTATTTTATATAATTAATAACTAAAATAATTTGGTGTAAATAATAATTTTATATAAATAGTAAAATAAATACATGGAGACAGATTAATACCTACGTATGTGTGTCAAGTAATTAATTACGATAGTACCTCGTTTCGGTAGCGGTGGTCATTCATGCGGTACATGTACGAATATAAATAAACGGTATCACCTACAGAGGAACCAAACATTAACGTGGCCCAAATCAGAAAATCAATCAAAAACAACATCTGGAAATTCACGGGCAATATCCTGGTTTTTTCTATTTCTTCAAAAATTTTGATATATTGTTGAGTTGTGGTAATTTTTAAAATATAAATTAATTATTTTAATGTTAAAATATTAATAAAATATTATATTTCTAATACCAAAAATACTTTGTCACTTGGCTCTCACCATCATATTTTAGGTGAGCAGATATGACATTAGACTCGCTCACTGTGAGAATTATAATACCAAAAATTCTATGCGGTGATTTCGAGTCGCCAACCGACACGCATGTGACGATCACTCGCTCACTGCGAGAATCATAATACCGAAATAGAATTATAGTGACGACTCTTCACCCGGTGACGAGTAAGTGAGATTCATAATAGACCTATTAATTGCAATTATATTTTTTGTTTGGTGTTTGTCAGCAAACTTTTTCCAAACATCGGAGGATCGAATTGGCGGCCCATGACTGTTTAATCGTGCTCCAATTTCATCCCAGAGCCGCTTATGATACACGTGCATTTGCAGTTAGGTTGTAATCTTTCACGAAGTCCGGATGTTCTTCCATAAACGTGACCAATATGTCAAATTGGTTTAAGGTCATTTTTCGCTGTCCTAAATTATATACAATAAATTTAATTTTAGTTAAAAATTACATTTTAAATTCTTATAAGATCATACATTTTTTAAAGAAAAAACAGTTCAATAGATATGTAAAAATTCTATTATTTTATTATATGTATTTATTAGTAATTCATTAAACGATATTTTTATTTTCAAAATGGTGTGTGCATAAATAAAATCAACGTACCTACTACTTTTGCTCTTTGTATTCGCCTTCATGAACAAAGTTAGCTACGAATAAAAATTCGTTCATTTTCGGGAAATTTTCGATCGTTTCTTGTTACACGTTTTCGTTTAAATACAATTCGATTTCGAATTCCCGAATAAAGATGATTCGAAAATGTCGTTCGATTGATCGAATTCGATTTCCCAAATAGGCCCCCTGGGATATGGTCACATGTGGTGGTATTTTGTCATTTTTCAACCGATCATGGTTAATTATTTAAAACACCTTATTTGGATTGATTTGGAATGTGGCAGATTATGATAATTTATTGTACTTCTATATCAATGTACTTTCCTTTCGATTGTTACTTAGGCCAAGCACACTGATACTGCCTGCTTAATCTGCTGATAGAACTGTAAATTTAAGAAGTATCGGGCACAGAGATCCTGCTTGGAAAGTATTTTGATAGCGTGTTCTCAACTTTATCACAATCAATTTGCGATATAATTCACGCCTATAAGTCACCGTATTTGCATGCTCATGTTTCATGGGCTTCGCGTTAACATTTTGTTTGCAAATGTATATACCTTAAGTGAAGATAAACCTGATCAAACCAACGATGCTTTCTACAAACATCTCATAATATCCTTGGGTAAATACCACAACACAACATGTAAATAATATTGAGCGAATTCAATGTTTAAATCGGTTTCGCTCACGGAATACACCATAGCACTAACTGTCAGAACTGTACACACTTTATGTATATAAATACATAAAGTGTGTACACAAGAACCAGTTGGCCTCACTCAAATAGTTGGTGGTTGCAAGCACATATTTTCTATATAAACGAACCCTTAAATTCAAATGGAAATCAAACGCAGTTGTAGTGTTGCGTGGTCAACCAAATTGACTACTTTCTTGTGTTGCAAAGAAATCAGTACAATGGTATTTACCTGGAAAACCATCTAATGGTATGTGGTGCTATCTATCATGGAAACATTTTGCGGTTTACTTTTATTGTTTATGGAGCATGAAGTCTCTTCCATTATATTTCAACAATCTTTTACACAAGAGAATAAAAAGATGATCTTTAGAGTTTTTGTTCATCCACTAACGAAACTACACTTGAATACAAAAATAGTTAAAATAAATAAAAAAACATATTTGAATTTAATTTTGTGCGTTTATATTTTAAAATACACTCCCCACGGGTATTTTCCTGGAAAAGGCCGAGATTCGCTCAAGTGGCCGTATTCCAGAACTCTTTCCAAAAATTGTGTTAGAATCTGACTTCCATCCAACAACCAAAACCAGCATAATAGGTTAAGAAATGGCCTAGTCCTGCGTCCCATGTGGCGATATTCCAAAATTTCTTCCAAAATATTTTCTAGAATTCCATTTCCATCAAACGTACTCAATCCCATCATTATCGGTTAAGAAACGCCCGAGCTCCTTCCCAAGCGGCCGTATTCCAGAAATCCTTCTAAAATTATTTTTTAGGCTGCGTACCAATAGTCGGGTAAATCAATTACTACGGTAAAAATCGAATTTTGTACATTTGTTTCGATCAGTATAGGAACCATGCGCAGATTTTAGCGAAAAAAAATCGATATAATTTCTTGTAGTTGCTAGAAAAACGTACGTTGAGCTTTTAATATTTTTTAAATCATAGCAGACGTATGTGCAACTTTGATTCATTTTATTACAATATGTTTGACATTTCCCAATGACTTTTCAATTTGTGGTAATTTATCGCCGTTTGTTTTACATTTTGAATAATGAAATAATGTTGAGTTCAATAAACAAATATGTATTTGTATTTTAAAATTATCCGTATCCGGTATTGACTAATTTATTACCTAGATTATTTTCTAAATATTAAAATACTCAAATAAATCGATCCTCGCATATATTAAAAAATTAATAAATAAATTTATAGTAAAACTATAAAAATCAAGGCGGCAATTTATAGTAAATTTAAGGCAATTTATAGTAAAACTATAAAAATCAATTGCTTTCAAAATAATGAATATTTTTTTATAAGTACCCTCCTATGTACAGATAAAATTTTGTCTAAATTTAGATAGTTTTTTTGCGGGTTGTATGCACAAAATTTGTATAGCAGTTTGGTTGCATTCATTTATTTTTATTTAATCGAAAAAAAATTATATCTAGTTTTTTTTTCGCTAAAATCTGCGCATGGTTCCTATACAGTTTGCCAAAGACTTTTTGAAAAATAATTGAACCCAACAAACAATGTGTACGGAAAGCGGACCCTTTTCGACAGCAAAAGTGCACAGCGTACTCGGAAAAGCACCCCTCTGATTGCACGGAAACCAGTAATGGTGGTTGAAGAAAGATGTCACTTTTTTCCACTAGTCCTCTCTTTTTAGATTGTAAATGTATTAGTGCGTACGAATTTTCCAAATGCATTCAGTACTTTTTCTCTTTCATTTGCACACAATATTCCATTTGAAAACTTTACGCAGAATCCTACGTTATCCTTGCAAAAATGAAATATAAACAATGCAAATTCCGTGCATATTTGTCACGCAATTCCGAGCGAATAATTAAACATTGACATTCCACTGTGCGTATTTGAGACATGACCATGCAAAATTGTGAAGAAGACTTTTTAAGTAAAAACCACTATAAAATGAAAATGTTACCATAAAATATATTCGATCCGAGTATTTTTGTGGTAACAATTTTAAAATTAAACAAAAAAAATATTTTATGTTTATAAATGTTAAGGATTCATAATAAAAACAGACGCCATAGATAAAAATGTAAATGTCGCTTTTGAATTAATTAAAAATAAATTAATAATAATCCTATAAAAATAAATCTGGCATTACTACAATATATACATATGCTTATTTCTTACTTGCATATTGAATATTTTTACATAGCGGATGCTTCTTATTTACCTACAAAAATTTGCAGACGAGACCATTTTCTACATGCAAATTTCGTCGCGGAAAGAAATGTATGTGAGATTTGAAAAATATGTCGAATTATTCCTTAAAAAATGAATGTTGTTTGCGCAAACGTGTTAAAAATCCAAAAAATTGTATGACCGTTATAGCAGTCATTTCCGCGAACGTGCTAACTCACCACTCGAATACTTAACGAGGGGTCGATTTTTTCCAAAATTCGACGGACGACACATGACGTTTTCGTATATCCCTTTTTCAACCAAAAAAAATAAATGGCTCAATTAAAGTCCAAACCACACAAATGTGTCAGTAAAAAACCATAGTATCTAATGGCGTTTTTGATAAAAAATTTCACTTCTTTTGAACTACAACCAACACAATTGTGTGTATAGTTATAGTGTTTTTTTCGAACGAAAATAAGTTTGAATAAAGGAATACACAAATATGTAAATTGGTTCAAATCACGTACAAAAATAAATTTTTGACATGGTACTTTTGCCGTACCCACACAATTGTGTTAGTAAAACACGATAGGGATATGTATAAGAAGTATAGTATACAATTTTATATTAGTGTGTGTAATTTTTCTGTAGTTATATTTGTTTGTTTTCTGCAAATGTAAGCATCAAAAATTATGAATCGGTTCAAATCGGTTCAGGTTTTTATGTCCATTTGCTGTCTCAGTTTTTGGACATCTCACCAAGTATTTGAGTGGTGAGTTAACATGTTGGCGCAAATTACTGCTATAGCCGTCATAACATTTTTTCGTTTTTTAACACATTCATTTTTTAAGGAATAACTCGACATATTTTTCAATTCTCACAATACATTCCTTTCCGCGACGAAATTTCATTGCAATTACCAAAGTTATCAAATGTGTTCCTGAGTAGCACACACATTTAGAAAGTGTGCGTCAATGTATTAAGAAAACAATTTTTTAACTACACAATTTTTTTTTATGTTTTTTTTTTACAATGCGATGTCGAATAAATGTTTTGTTTTCACATAATCATAGAATTAGAAATTATTTTAAAACTAAAATTAAATAATTTAATTTTATTTAAAGCATTTTTGATTATAAATTTAACTTTTTATTTAAAGCATAGAAATGTCATCCAAAAAATTAAATGGCGCACATTCGCACTAATACAAACACACCACTACTAAATATGCTTGCGGTTATTTCGTCAACTTGTCGCATTTTGGAAAAAATCGACCCCGACATGACAGAAACTTGTGACGGCGAAAGGACATAAGCACCAAAAAACAACCGATTTGTACCGATTCATAATTTTTGATGCTTGCATTCGCAGAAAACAAACAAATATAACCACAGAAAAATTACACACACTAATATAAAATTGTATACTATACTCTTTATACGTATACGAAGACGTCATGTGTCGTCCGTTGAATTTTGGAAAAAATCGACCCCTTGGTGAGATGTCAAAAAAACGGGACGACGAAAGAATATAAGCACCAAAAAACTGAACCGATTTGTACCGATTCATAATTTTTGATGCTTATACCCTAGACAGACACATGCCAATCGCGAATTCGAGATTACGTAATTTTTTTCAGTCTGTCAGCACGCGATTTTGACAAAACAAGATTACTGCGTTTATAGAACAAGATTACTACAACCAGCACCCAAATTCCGGTTTAATGATAAATGGTAATGGGAAATGGTAATGGGTTTTTTTTTCGACCAGTCATTTACCATTACCATAAAATTTTCGATTCCGGTTCAACAAATGGGTTTTAACCTGGGAAACATTTAATAAATTACGTTTTTTGGTTTATTGGGCTATATTTTGACAGAAATTGTTTTTCTTGCGATGAGCAAACATATCAAAATACATAAAATTAAAAATATAAATATGTATGTATAATATACTACAAAATGATTGTAAGAAATATTCAAAATAAATTACAAAATCAATTGAATTTTAACTTAATTCTATTTTCAGTAAAAAATGTAAAAAGGTCCCTATCGAATACAATCGGAAATATTCCGCTACCACAAATTATGGGTGATTTATAATCGTAAATCCTAACTAAAATCGAAAGGAATTAGTTGACTGAATACCACGTCGCCATTTCACCGTATGGATTTTGGAGAACCACCTATAAAGCGTACGACTACCAGTGCATCGAAAAGGGATATGTAGTAAGAGCGGTCTAAGTCTAATATCTCAGCGATACACGAAATTAACGATGCCATTGAATCCCTATGTAAAGGGAATTACTATCGTTGTCAAATTCTACAAGGAAACAGATGATCCGTGCCCAGCTGGAATTTTTGATAAGTGGTCGGAATATTTAATGTTGTAGAAATTTTGTAGGATTAGGGCTGCTGTAAGTGATTTGGCATCTTTATATCCACTTATGTTTCAATATATACTTAATATAAAATAAATCTTGATGTTACCGCTATCAAAATAATATTTTTTTAATTGGAAAATACAAAACCAACCAATTCTCATGAAAAAAATTCTTATGGTGTTTTTTGACATTAGTTATGGGTTTTATTTTCTCAGTCATTTAACAGGAATCGCTTTTCTGGGTTTTTATACCAATTGCATATTTTCGACTAATAAAAACCATAATGGTAAATTTACCACCGAACCGGAATTTGGCCGCAGGTTGTAGGAAGAATTAAATGTGAAATATAAGAAAAAATCAGTGGGATTGTATGGGGCTGGGGAACATAAGTCAGTTTCATTAAATGTATACCGAAAAATTGTTAGATTGTAAATTAAATTTTAAAAATTTTTAACTGTCACAGAAATTATTTATACATTTAGTTTATATTAACTTATTATAACTGATTCGATGTAATTCAAAATTGGCAAATAAGCATTGAAATTGTTTTATTTCATTAATTAAATATAAATTTGAACGTTTTCAGAGTTACAAAATCCGTTTTGTGTTTGTCACCATAATGATAAAATCGCGATTTTATTTGTTTGACATGCAATCGCGATTGGAAGAAATCGCGATAATTTTTGTCTGTCCACGGTATAATACCACAGAAAACAAACAAATTAACCACAGAAAATTACACACATTAATTTAAAATTGTATACTATACTTCTTATACGTATACGAAAACGTCATGTGTCGTCCGTCGAATTTTGAAAAAATCGACCCCCAGTTTAAATTCGCACATGCCCTTTCTAGAAAATGGAAAAGAAACGCAGTCATTTCGGTTGACAAATAACCATACACTATTTTAAACGCAGCCAAATTGTGAATTATTATTTCCCGCCAAAATGTGCTAATCTTTTGTGTGCTAATCTTGTAAACAATAAACACTTTATTAAAAACATAAAACTAGTTAAATATAAATTTAATTACATTAGCAATTTTAATTAAGGTTTACATTTCAAAGAGTGAAGTAATTTATAAAAACAAAATTTGATTTTGTGCACCTATTAAATCAATAAAAAAATATGAGCATAACCAACGGAACGTGTTATGAATGTACAAATTCTGTGAATCCCGATGAAGATCAATATTTAGATTTGATTCGGAAAGTGTTAAAAGATGGTAAGTTATAATAATATGTGATAATATCATACATACCTATTATAAAGTTGTGTCTCATTATCAGGCAACAAACGACTTGACCGTACTGGAGTTGGTACTATGTCTCTGTTTGGAGCCCAAATGCGTTTTAACTTACGGGATGGTATACTTCCGTTGCTAACCACCAAAAAAGTATTTTATCGTGGTGTTGCCGAAGAATTATTTTGGTTTGTCAATGGGCGTACGGATGCGAGAAATTTACAGGAGAAAAAGGTTCACATTTGGGATGGAAACAGTAGTCGCGAATTTTTGGACAGTTTAGGATTTATTGATCGGGAAGAAGGGGATTTGGGTCCAGTGTATGGTTTTCAATGGCGTCACTTTGGTGCCAAATACAAAACGAGCAAAGATGATTACACCGGTCAGGGCATTGACCAGTTATACGATGTGATCGATAAAATTAAAAATAATCCAATGGATCGACGTATTATAATGTCAGCATGGAATCCAATGGATATTCCACTTATGGCCCTACCACCGTGTCACGTACTATCACAATTTTATGTGTCAGATGGAGAATTATCATGTATGCTATATCAACGTTCGGCCGACATGGGGCTTGGTGTACCATTTAATATCGCAAGCTATTCTCTGCTAACGCACATGATTGCGCACGTAACCGGACTTAAAACGGGCGACTTTATTCACACAATGGGCGATGTTCATGTATATTTGAATCATATTGAGCCATTACAGGAACAACTGGCACGCAAACCTATGGAATTTCCAAAGCTTAAAATTAAACGTAATGTAACCAAAATTGAAGATTTTACAATAGATGATTTGGAGGTGGTCGACTATAATCCATATCCACCAATTAAAATGGCAATGGCTGTTTAGAACAGACTACGCACGAGACATTCCTACATTTTTTAAATAATAATTTGTATTACCTATCTATGTTGATTAAAGTTCATCTTGAAATAAAACATTTTTTAAAAAACCTTATTTTCTATTTTGAAGATATTTGTTCGGTTCATCGTCTGAAGATTTAACTAGGTGCAACAGATTAGATTGCTTATCAAACAATATTCGCATTGAGTACACTTGGCCTTATTGACGCAATATTGATCAACACGTGTTCCATTTATGATCGTTAAACGCATTTGCAATGATGTAGGTTAACGCTTGATAATGAACTTAAACTTTCTAGTTTCTACACTATTTCTTATGTACGAACTGATAACCAATATTGAAAAGAAACAATCCATAATTAACAAAAGTAAACAAATATTTGATAAGAACTTATCAAAGAAAAAAGCCTATTGGCTGAAATTTGCATTTATGTAATTGAGTTGTAAACGAATAAGCTACGCTTCTCCTGAACTTATCGGAATATTATTCGGCATATTGATCCGAACTTAACATTATTAGTGTAAGCGTAATGTGAACGTGTAGAAACATTTGAAAGCGTTTGAACTTTAACAGAACTACGCTTTAGTTAGGTAATTTCCCATTTTGAATACAGCATCGCGTAATCGATTGTAACACCCACTAACGAACAACTTTAGATTTCAACCTGTATTATGTAGAAACCTAAATATGCAGTGGTTAGAAGTAAGCAATAAGCACACGACAAAAACCTAGGGCCAGGTAATACATTTTCACCAACATAAGAACACCTAAATAGAAAGCATCTTTGTGATTCCCATCAAAGTGTAATTTGCCGAACGCAAAAATAAATTGAAATCGATAAAGAAATCCATCACAATCATAACTTTTAAAGTTTAGGTAAATTCTGAACTTGTCTAAACAGCATTCTCGACGACTTTCGTTAACCTTTGTATGGAGTTAAAAAACGCTGATAAGATCATATTGTATAATATACGCCTTTGCGTCAATGATTATTGCGGGCGAGATGCCTACAAGATTGAGTATTAATTTTGAATTATTGTGTAATGTAATGCCGTTTCAAACAAAACGAAGTTCCAGTATTAGCAGGAAAGAACTTGATGACAAAATCAAATACCTCAACAGAGCGACACAGGAAATGAGGAAGGATCAATCAACAAACTTAAGAATAGAAAATCACCCAGACATTAAGAGTCGAGTAAAACTCGGAACTTGATTCCTTGCCGAATACAGAATAAACGACAGTTAAGGCAACATGTCATTCAAATGCGAGGCGTATAATATCAAAAAACCTGATGACATGCTAGAAAACAACAACAGATCCAAACCAGCTTTACGTCTAAAATTAAAAAACATGCAAATCATAAGGTGCACTTAGGATTCAATTTTGCTGATTATATCTGCTGAGATATCTCTAAATCGGCTTAATTCTAACGGTAAATAGTTTAATTATTATGGCGCAACAATATTAGCCTGAAACATTCTCTATTTAAATAGAAAGAAAATGTCTTGGGTACAAGAATTCATTATAGACATTTGATTTTAAAATCCATGTACAAACCGTTTATGAAAATAAATGGTTACGATAGCAGTTTCTTTTGGTATTCAATGACAAAGAGATTCACTGTTAAATTTTTTGTTGTGTCAACATATCAGTAATTGTTTTTATTTTTGCGGAAATGTAATAGGGCTAGCAGTTCGTCCGGCGTTCCTGCTTGGCAATGTCGACCGTAACTCGAATGGTGTGTATAGTGTATACTTGTCTTCTAATTAACCTTTGTAATATGTATCGATGGAAATTCTACCAAAGAAAATGCTATTTTTTATCTCGACCGTTATATAAAAAATGAGGTTAGAATTCCTCACTAAATTTGACCATAGAGTTATTATTTTTATTATGAAAGTTGGCTGAAACCCAAGGAGGTTCAACACTCAATGGGCGCTTTCGAACCCCCTATCATGATTAGTGAAACCACCGCCGATTTGATTTAAAAATTTCGTAGTGCTAAACATTTTCATAACGTTGGCCGCGATTTTACTCAACATGTTCCAAACTGTTAGGTGTCCTGAAAGCGCCCAATGACACACTAAATTCTATCCCAATTAGCAAGCAGGCTATACAACTTACCTAAATCCAAAGATCTATAGTTAAGATACGAGGATCGAGCTACTTCAAATGCTGGACAACTGCAAACAAATTGAATCCAGTCATCGTCCTCTTTACGGCAGTCGTCACGTCGTAGCTTTACTATCTGAGTGGCACTATTCTGGTAATTCCCTGGGAACAGGGAATTGGGGAAAGATTTTAGAACAGGGTGATTTTTTTGTGGTTAGGATTTTCATGCATTAGTATTTGACAGATCACGCGGGATTTCAGACAAGGTGTCAAAGAGAAAGATGCTCAGTATGCTTTGACATTTCATAATGAATAGACTTACTAACGAGCAACGCTTGCAAATAATTGAATTATATTACAAAAATCAGTGTTCGGTTCGAAAAGTGTTTCGCGATTTACGTCCGATTTATGGTCTACATAATCGACCAAGTGAGCAAACAATTAATGCGATTGTGACCAAGTTTCGCACTCAGTTTACTTTATTGGACATTAAACCAACCACACGAATGCGTACAGTGCGTACAGAAGAGAATATTGCGTCTGTTTCTGAGAGTGTTGCTGAAGACCGTGAAATGACGATTCGTCGCCGTTCGCAGCAATTGGGTTTGTGTTATTCGACGACATGGAAGATTTTACGCAAAGATCTTGGTGTAAAACCGTATAAAATACAGCTCCTGCAAGAACTGAAGCCGAACGATCTGCCACAACGTCGAATTTTCAGTGAATGGGCCCTAGAAAAGTTGGCAGAAAATCCGCTTTTTTATCGACAAATTTTGTTCAGCGGTGAGGCTCATTTCTGGTTGAATGGCTACGTAAATAAGCAAAATTGCCGCATTTGGAGTGAAGAGCAACCAGAAGCCGTTCAAGAACTGCCCATGCATCCCGAAAAATGCACTGTTTGGTGTGGTTTGTACGCTGGTGGAATCATTGGACCGTATTTTTTCAAAGATGCTGTTGGACGCAACGTTACGGTGAATGGCGATCGCTATCGTTCGATGCTAACAAACTTTTTGTTGCCAAAAATGGAAGAACTGAACTTAGTTGACATGTGGTTTCAACAAGATGGCGCTACATGCCACACAGCTCGCGATTCTATGGCCATTTTGAGGGAAAACTTCGGAGAACAATTCATCTCAAGAAATGGCCCGGTAAGTTGGCCACCAAGATCATGCGATTTGACGCCTTTAGACTATTTTTTGTGGGGCTACGTCAAGTCTAAAGTCTACAGAAATAAGCCAGCAACTATTCCAGTTTTGGAAGACAACATTTCCGAAGAAATTCGGGCTATTCCGGCCGAAATGCTCGAAAAAGTTGCCCAAAATTGGACTTTCCGAATGGACCACCTAAGACGCAGCCGCGGTCAACATTTAAATGAAATTATCTTTAAAAAGTAAATGTCATGGACCAATCTAACGTTTCAAATAAAGAACCGATGAGATTTTGCAAATTTTATGCGTTTTTTTTTAAAAAAAGTTCTCAAGCTCTTAAAAAATCACTTATATGTAATTTCAGTTCAAATATTTTTTTTCCGGCCTACTAAGAAGAAAAGTTTGATGCAAATATTTATAAATTGGGAATAATTTTTCCATATCTAAATTGGCAGGGAAAATTATTCCCAATTTAATTTTGTTTTCAAAAAAATTACCACTATATTTTTACCTCAGTATGCCAGAAAAAAAATTTTAAAATAGAAATTACATATAAAATCTTTTCCCAATTCCCTATTCCCAGGGAATTACCAGAATAGTGCCACTGTACACCAAATAATATTTACGTCTGAAACAGCAAGGTTAGAAACATCAATCGCAAAAGCCGTGAATGCTTCAGCTCGGTTTTAAACACCGTGCAATTTAAATCAAAAATGGCGTATAATCGTAGGTCAAGTGAAGGGCAGCAGGTTTCAAATCCCGCAAAAAATGCAAAGTGAGAGCCATTAACGAAAAAAACAAAAAACTCAGATACCCAGGGGGACTATTATGAAATTTTCTACGCGCGTATTTTTTTCGACAACTTCGACAGTCGACAACGTCGAAAATCGCTATTATGAATTAATTTTTTCGACAATTCTAGGAAATTATCAAAAATATTAAATATAAACTAATTAATTTTTATTAAATTTAAATTAATTAATTTTTATTAAATAAGTTTAAATTATTAATTTATTTTTACTAACAAAATTTTTTTATTTCTCAACACTTTTCTTTTATGTACTCGACACCTCAAGAGCTGTCGTAAAATAGTCGACGTTATCTAAAAAAAAATGCGTCGAGTATTTCATAATACGCGGTTGAAAATTTCATAATAGGTTTTGAAATTTCAGACATTCATGTGGCTCTCGATGGATAAACTACTAAGAAAGAATTGTCGAAGTGGAATTCGGGTAGAATTTTGTCATTAACCATATTGTAACAGAATCATAAGTTAGCATAGGTAAAACCAACGATTTATAAATAGGAATTAGCATTTTGGGAGTCAAACCCCATTATTTCCCAATCGATCTCCTACACTGCCAAAATAAGGCAGTGGCTTTTAGAAGCTTACTTTCAGGATGTATTTCCAGGAAGTTTATTGCCTATGGTAACACCAAGATGTTTGACGATGTCGGCTCAGGGGGTCTATTATGAAACATTATTCGCTTTCGAAAAATTCGATATCTAAAAATTCGATACGTTTCAAATATTGCTGCTTGTCAAATCAATTTTATATACATATTACTAAAATACATACGTTGTTAGTAGTAAATTATATAAAACTTACATCTTGGTAAATATATCTATTGATATTTAAAAAACAATAATTATATATAATTGCCTTAATTAAAAAATATAAAAATACACGATCGAATTTATTTACACGATAAAAAAAATTATTATTTTAAAACAACATTGACACAATACGACATTCGCCACCTAAAGACCAGTCGGATTTTGACGTCACATTTTTGTTTAATTCGATTCGTAATTTTTTTTTTGTTTCATAATCTGGAGAATTTGTCGATTTCGAATTATTCACTAGAAATCGAACACTCACTCGCGAATCGAATTTTCCGAAATCGAATAAGTTCCATAATAGACGACCCCTGGTGATCGTAAAAACCAAAGAATATTTTACTACACCACGATTTCTTTTAATTTCTACCATTTTAAATTGTAATTCCAGGTTTCAAAACTTTAATCGGCAAAATAGTTTTAGAACTACGAACGCTAATACATAGATGAGTCATTTTTTAGCGACTAACAAACCGTCTCAGGTAAAGACGCTGGTGACTTACAACTGGTATAGAAGATTTATTTTATTGGCCATAATTTCAAGCTTATGTATAAACAAATATAATTTTTATTATAGATATATTTTATAATTTAAATTTATTTATTATTTCGTTTAAATTAAAATAAAATAAGTACTCTCTATTTATTATTATTAAATTTAAAGTTCAGTAAAAGCGCAACAAAAATATTTACATGCCCAACGTAAAAACGAAACAAACAAATTTGTTGAATTTTTAAAAAGTGAATTTAATATTTAAAAAAAAACGTATAAACTAAATTATTAATCCTTTATTTATCTTAAATTTAAATTTATGTGTATATATATATAATTTTGTATTTTATTTATTTATCGAGGATCAAACATAATAAACAGAGTTATTCAGCGCATTCACTCCATAAGTGGTCTTATAGAAATCTAAAAATAAAACATATTTTCTTCTCAACATTTTTTTCTTGTATATTAGAGCTATATAAGATTTATATATCATTCACCCAAAAAAAATTAAAAAAAAACTAAATTATAATTTATGGTAGGTTACAAAACAATATATGCATTTCGTACACAAAGTGATCCAGAATTATTAAATTATATATTATATTGCATACATTCACGTCTCTAATTAATATCTCCGCTCAGTAAAAATATATATAAAGTACTCATATGTAATGTATAATTCATACTAGAAATCTACATTTTTTTTATTGTTTTTAACACATTTTTAATTAATAATTTTTTAAATATATTTATATGAAATATGCATATTTTATATTAATAAAGGTTTGTAGTATATCCCTTAAAATAAAATAAAAAATAATATAAGTGTATGATAAGAACTGAACGAGGAGTAACAAAATTTAAAGATGCTTTCATGTTTTATACGAAATAAAAAAAATTCATCAGTCAGTCTTGTTATTTTGCTACAAACTGTTTTAAATAAATGTTATATAATAATCTATGTGTATTAGGCTCACGCATCCATCGATTAAACTATAAATAAAATGATTTTATAATATAAATATAAATTATAAATCATTTGTTGAGGACGCTCTTTCTTATTAAATTCAGCGGTATAATTAAAATATAAAAGTTTTGAAAAAAAATTTAAATAAATTAATTACATTTAAAAAATATATATTTTAAATTATATCTTTTTAAAGGATCAACACATTTCATTATCATCATTATTCATATTAACATTTAAATTTGACGTTGCTAAATTTAGATCGGTTTGTGTAGGTTGGGGCATTGGACCATACACAGGGACTGCAGGTAATGGTATTGGCACATTTTGTGATGTAATAAAATTTGATGTAGCAGCACCACCACCGCCAACCGTTGTCGCTGTAGCTGTTGTATGCAATTCAGATAGTTGCTGTGTTATTGCTAGTGTCCCTGTTGGTTGTACTAAAACTATTGCCCATATTGTATCTGAAAATAAAAAATTATTTATGATTAGTAAATGTTTTAGTGTGCACAGAATATGGACTTATTTTCTAAACCCTTTCGAGGTTTCAAGCATATTTAATGAATTTTGAGTGTCGTAGTTGCAACTAATTGCTGTTGCTTTATAGGTACACGAAATAAGGAATTGTAGTTTTAACGTCCGCTAAGGTAGCCCATCAATTTTATTATTTCCATTTTGACTGATAGTAATCGTTTGTTGGTCTTTATCGGATTAGTGCTAGGAATTAGTGTTAAGTTAATCCATTTCACAAATATAACATTTGTTGGCATTATTTAACGAAATAATGCTAAAAAATAGTTCTGAGAAAAAGCTACTTTCGTGATTTTAGCCATAACAATGGTTGACTTAAATAACATCTAGCAATGAATAGATCGATTATTTGTATCATTTGAGTTACTAAATTAATCTACAAAATTATTGAGTTATGTGTTCTTTACTAAAGTAAGGGTGGATTGTGCAGGTTCGATAAGCATCTGTGCTGTATTTTCTTCTAGAGTTTTTTGATATTTGAGTAAAGGAAAAAATTAAGCATGAGTTTTCCATAGTAGCAGAAAAACTCATGCTTAATTTTTTCCTTTACTCAAATTTTTCTTTTAATATTTTTTTATTAGCTTTCAAGCTTGGAGAAGTTGTGCAAGCTCGATCGGAATATACAACAATAATCTCAAATTTTTTTCGCAATAATAATAAAATCTAAAATCTCGTGACGAGTTTCGTTTGATTTTAAATATTTTAATTTTATATTATAGAAAATTTTTAACTCGGCACGAGATTATGGATTCTAATATTATTTTAGTTTTAAATGTAACAAGCCATGTTAAGTAAGCCTAAGCCTAGAAGACGGTCGTGTTTGTTTTTTCTGTCCTAAAATCAAAATATTTAATTTTTTGGATTAATTTTGAATTTGCGGCTTTCTCCACTGGATTTTGGCTTGTGATAAGTACCGCTCCTCCTACATAGTTTACTGTTACCTGTATTATTTGGCTTCCCATTTTGTTTCTTTTTAGATGTTGACAGTTGGAAACGAAGGTCACGTTTACCTACCTTTGAAGAGGACTCTATTTACTTATTTGAAATTTTTTGCATGTAAGTATTGTTGTTGAAATGCGCCACGACTCGCGATGCCCACCGAGAGTATTTCTTTGTCCTCGGTTCTATTAAAATCTATGCTTCGGACTAGGTCCAACATGTTTAATGTAGTTAGTTTGAATGTTCAGTGTTACTTTAAATATTGACGAACTTCGCCATACTTTTAATGGGGTCTCAATTGATGTTATTTGTTTATCGGAAACATTTTTGACATCCAGTATTTCCAATTCTGCGTTGGCCATTAGTGGCTATAATTTGTTCAGGCGGGATAGGGTTAATCCACCGGTTAATTATGGTGAGGTATGTTAACGAGCATATTAAATGTAGTGTTGTATCGGTACCCCCCTCTTTTTTTAAATATCTTCGTGAATAAGCGGAAATTTATTTTAGGCGTGGTTTATAATCCTCCTAAAACGGACAAGAGGTCTTATTTCTCTCTCTCTCTGGCACTATATCCCATAGTGGGATTTGGCCGCCTCAAATGAGGTTTCATAATCATATTTTCATTTCGGATAATGAGTGATTAATTCATTGATCCTAAACCAGCTGTGAAAATTTTTCTTTGTCACCACCGGGAATCGAACTCGGGACCACCACTTGCTGGAGCAAGCATGCTGACCACTTTGCCACCGGGGCGGCTCTTATTGCTCAATTTAAAAAATCCCTTTTAGACATTGAGTGTTTTTTTAGTTAATTTTCCTGTCGGTATGATGAGGTTTTCATTTCGATTGATTTTAATTTTTATATTTCTCAAGAGACTTTTTTTTCTCGTAGCTATTTAAATATCTTAAGTAGCATTAAACTTTCGGTTTATAATACTGAAGCGCCCACTTACTCTTACGCTACCGCAAGTGGTAGTTGTTATTCGCTCATTGATCACGTTGTCGCTTCTGCTGATAACTATATTTGTTTTTTCAATCAATTGTCTCTTGGTATTGGCTCTCATCATGATCTTGTTTTTTCTGTTTATTATTACTCTCGACCTAAACCTAAAAATTACAGCTTTAGGGATTTTTCTAAAATTGATGAATCTCACCTTTCATCAACTTGTGGCTCTATTTGTTGGGACAATATTTTTTCTCTTTCTACTTCTACCGACTTCTATTGACTATTTTAATTCGTCTATTAATTATGTATTTAATAATTGCGTTCCTCTCACTACTGTTTATTTTAGACCTAGATCCCCCCTTTGGATGACGCAACAGATTTTGAGTGCTATTTCTGTTCGTTTTTCCAAATATTGTCTTTGGAAAATTAGCCCTAATTCTTTGTCTTATCTAGCTTACAAGCAATCTCGAAATAGAATGGTAGGTTTAATTCGTATCGCTAACCAACATTTTTTCAAGGATAAGTTAGACTCACTTCCCTCTAAGATATTTTGGCGTAACGTACGCAACTTGGGCCTTGGTAGTTGTAAAGGGGCTGCTTCTGTAGATTTTAAAGCCAATGACTTTAACCTTTATCTAACTAACTCTAGTCCCACCCATGATATTTCCAATGTTGTTTTAGTGTCCGCCGAACCCCTTAATTCTTTTTCGTTTACAAATACAATATCTACTGTTGATTTGCATTCTGCAATTTGGGAAGTTAAATCGCAAATCCACTGGTCTAGATATGGTTAGTTTAAAATTAGTTAAGTGCATTTTCCCTACTGTATCAAGATACATGTTACATAGTTTCAATTTTATATTAACGATCTCTTCATATCCCGCTCAGTCGAAAATAAGTAAAATTATTACTATTCCTAAAATTAGCAATCCTTCTGAACTTTCCCATTTCCTCCCTATTAGCATTAGTTCTCTGTATAAGGCGTTTGAATTGGTAACCAAATTCAATCTCATGTCGATAGCTTTAATTTGCTTAGTCTTTTTCAATCGGGTTTTAGAAGGTTCCACGGTACTACCACTGCTTTACTGAATGTTTGTGATGATATTCGTCGTAGTGTGAGTAAAAGAGAAATGATTTACCTTACTCTGTTAAGATTTTTCTAAAGCGTTTGATTCAATTAATCACCAAATTTTGTTTAATAAGCTTATTCCGAACTTTAATTTTTCTCTCTCTGCTGCTAAATTGATTTTAGACTACATTTCGGGTCGCTTTCAGGCAGTCTTTTATGACAATTCATTTTCTGACTTCTTACCTGTCTCTTCTGGCGTTCCTCAGGGGTCGGTTCTTGGTCCTTTACTATTCTCAATGTATATTAATGACATTGCATGTTCAATTCGTCATTCTTCTTTTCATATATTTGCTGATGATGTCCATAGAAGTAGTCGCTTAGATAATAATTCCATTCTCTCTAATATTTCTCTTATTTATAATTGGTCATTATCTAACCGACTCGCTCTTAATGCTAGTAAATTTCAGTTCATTATAATTTATAAAAAATCTATAAATACTTCCCCTTTTCCTGGAATTTTTCTCGGTGATTCTTTAATTCCATTCTCTAATACAGTTTAGGGTTAATTTTTAATAAAGCTCTTACTTGGAGTGATCATCTGATTAAGGTTGGTAACACGGTTTGTATAAAGTTGTAGGGTTCACTGATAGTAATTTTAAAAAGCGTATGTTCCTCTCGCACCTTCTTCCACATTTTCTTTATGGTGACGTTGTTTTGTTGGGAATGCTTCAGGATAATATGAATGTTCTCCAAAGATGTTTCAATGCTTGTACTCGTTTCATTTTTAGTATTAGGAAATATGACCACATTTCTCCCTTTTTATTTTTGATCTTTGCCTGTAGTTTGGTTGACTTTTATGAACTTCGTGTATGTCTATTTATTTTTAAACTTCTCAGAACGAAGCAACCTCCCTATTTATTTAATAAGTTATTGTTCAGTAGGTCCCATTCTTCAAATTTACGTTTACTTCTCCCTATAAACCTGTGTAGATCTTTAAATACATCCTTTTCTGTTAGCGGTATTTCTCTATGGAATTCTATTCCATTAGATATTAAGAGGTCAGCGTCGCCTAAATCTTTTAAAGCGTATTATTTAGCGTGGCGCGCTTGAATGACAATACATGCAGTACTATTTTTATGATAATATTTTTATTTCTATTATTTTTGTATGTAGTCTGTAAGTATTCACTGCTTGCAGTGTCCTCTAAAAAAACTGAGCTTGAGCTCAATACGGAGGGTACTAGCATGGAGTGGATTTGTTTTTTGAAAAAATCTGAGGTTTTTATGCCTAATGGAAGTATTTTTTTTGTGGTTGTTGTTGTTGTTCATTTATATTGCTTCCATGTGTGTTTTTCCTTTACCAAAATTATAATGCCAATGAATAAATAAATAAAGAATAATACCGATAAAGAAACCAAATAAAGATCAAGAAAATTATTTAAATTGGCAAGGACTATCATTGTTATCAGCTTTCTCCAAATTATTCAATGGAAAGATACCAAATGACATAGAAGATCACTTGGAAAAACATAAAATACTTCCGAATAACAGTTACGGATTTAGAAAACGAAAAGGAATTAATGACTTCTTTATAAACCTATTAACAGAAATTAAAAATGTAAGACAAAAAAAACTAATGCTACTATCAACCGATATAAAACAAGCATTTTATAACGTTAATAAAGACAAGTTAATTAAAACAATGCAACAAATGGAGTTCCCAGAAAATGTTACTAACTGGATTTACCAGTTCCTTACGAATAGCAACATTGTATTACAAAATCACATACCGCCCCAAATCATGTTCGAATCGAATTGTCGTTCAAAACGGATTCGCAAATAGGGCCCGGATCAAAAATAAAATCCAAAAAATTTGTTGGATTTTTTTTTTACGTTTACTCACACAATATCAAAATTTTTTGGATTTTATTTTTGATCCAGAATCAAAAAATAAAAAAACAAAAAATATAAACAAAGAAGCCATTTTGGATCAAAAATGGATCAAGATTTTTGTGCCAGTGAAAACGCTGTTAATAAAAATGATAACTCATAGAAAAGCAGAAACACACCCAACTGATAAACGTGCATAAAACAATAATCAGTACTAAGATAGGATTTGCAAATATAATTACGAATCTAGAGATAAAGGACATACAAAGAAGACAACAAAAAATTAAGAACGCAAGTTTGAGATCATGCTTAGGATTTTTGAAAACAACACCCATAACCACACAAATTTACAACAACACAAACGTAGTCACAGAAATTAAAAATCAAGCATCAATAGAAAAGCTAAATAAATTATACAACGATCAGCCATTTTTGAAACACATAACAATAAAACAACAAAACCATAAGACCATACCAAAAAATTTGATAATCAAATGCTGCGTTTATACCGAAGCTAAATAGCAGTGCTACAGATGTCAATATTATTTAGCTTGCGTTCCGTATGTTGCTATAAATGTCAAAAACAGAATATTTCACGTCATTTCACGTTGCACGTTTTTCGCCCTTTTTCGTTTTAGAGTTTTGTTATTTTTTTCTAAATTTTCCGAAAGAACAAAAAATTTAAATCATTTTCAGCTATAAAATATGTAAATTTATTCAAACTTTTTGTAAACAATAAAATAAAAACTTCCATTTTGACATGTGTTACAATGTTGCTTGTTTACATATGTATACCGTAGCTACGTAGCATTTCTAGCTACGTAGCAATGCTAAATAGCAGTGCTATTTTAGCTAGCTAGAGCTATGAGTATGTCGTGTTTATACCGTTGCTACAGCTGCCATTTGCAATTAGATTTGCTATTTTAACTGAGATATAAACGAAGCAAAAGATGAAAGGAAGGTGCTACCAAACAAAAACAGTACAAATACACTAATAATGAAACAAATAGCAAAAAACCAACTAAATACTTATCACAGACATCAACACATCTATACAGATGGAGCAATAAGAAACAATGCAAGAGGAATAGGTATCTACAATAAATCTAGAATACTCGATATTTCTGCAAAATGCCGCTTCAAAAAAACCATTCAAACAATAGCAATAAAAATAGGAATAGAAACAGCAATAAGTAAACAAATTAAGAAAATATTAATACTCACAGATTCAAAAAGTCCTGCGCCTCAATAAAACATGCTATAACAAGCAAGAATATTAAACACTATGAAATGGAAATAATAAAACTATGTAGCAATGGAAAATAAAGATACTGAGATCATTATTAAATGGATTCCAGGACATACGGGGATAGAAGGAAATGAGAAAGCGGACGAGTTAGCCAAAACAGCATGCATTAATCGAATGTAAAAAAATAGAAAGCAAAATACAAATTGAAGATACAAAGAAGATAATAAACAAAATCTACAGCAAATCCTAAAATCAAGTAACAAATAATAAACAAAATGTAATATCATATGGAAGCCTATATGAATTGAAAACAGTTCAGGACGAAAAACAAAAAATTAAAAAAAAAAAATAGAATCAGATGTAGTTTATTTTTTCTCCGATAAATGTTTATCATTTCACCGAAAATCCATCCCTGTTACACAAGAATATAAGATAGATAAATGGTGTACTTCTTCAGGTAGTACTTGAAACTAAAGACTTCGGACTTAATTACAAAGCAGATTGGACTGTGCATCGCTAGAGCGAACTCGATGCTTGGTTTAATCAAACGTTGGGTGGGTGACATTTTTGATTTGAAGACAGTTAAGATCATGTATTGTGCTTACGATCGATCCCGACTAGCATATGCTGTAAATGTGCGGTGTCCGTTCTGCGAAGAATATATCCAAAGTACTGAGAAAATTCAAAAGAGGTTTATACGCTACTTGACCTGGAAAGACAGATGGTTTATGACCACGACAGATGGTTTATGACCACGATCTACCGTACCACGTAAACATACAATGACAATCACTACATTCAACTGGATGTAAGACATACAACTTGGCAACGTTAGAAAATAGGCGTGAATTGCTAAAAAGTACATTTATTGGTAAACTAAAACTAAATTCAATTAAAATAAAGGTTCCTAGTAGATAACTAAGAGATCTTGATTTCCTACACTAGACAGACATCAACTATGGCGATAATAAACCCGTGAATATAATGCGCAAGAGTTTCAATAAAATTAACTATTTGTTTGATTTTTGTTCTTTAGTTAGAAGATTACCAATTTCACTTTTATTATTCCTAATTTTCAAATCTAACCCGGATTTATTTTATTTTATATTTTTACATTAATACTTTCAAATTTGTCAATAAATAACAATCGGCACCCGAAACCCGAATTTTCAACAACCACCACAATGTACTTCGCAATATCGGATGATCAATCAGATAACAAGAACATTTTCCCTCTCAAACATATTCTTTTTGAGATGTGTGGCACATGAGGTAGTACCTCTATTGACATATATGTCGATTTCCAAAGGCGGCGTTGAATCATACGCAAGACCTTATCAGAAGAATAAATCGTTTCGGCTATTAAGAGTTTTGGGTAGGTTGCTCAAACACCAGAAACATCTGTGTGAACATATTCAACAGATATTATGTAAAACTCACCCTTAACTTTTTCTTTTCTCTCAAACTTGGAACTGATCTGAGTCTGTACTTAGATTTATTTGACAATATTAAACCTCAAACTATAAGCTCGTGCCTAGAGCTTAGCGTTGTTAGTTTTAAATATTTTAATTTTACATTCGAAAAAATTTATATAAAACCAATTTAAGCATAAATTTATTTCAAAATATTTAATGAAAATTAGTTCAGAAAATTCGTGTTAGAGGGCCAAATGTTGCACATATGTAAATATATGCAAATATTGAGTTTATCTATTAGATAGGTGGGAATGGTAAAGTAAAAAATCGATACATTGAATTGAATATTTAAGTTAGGTTTAACAATAAATTTAATTTAGTTTAAATAAGGACCTTGTCAGCGACAATCGCCGTGTTTCTTGACGCTCATTGATCCAGATCAGTTCAAATTTTATATGGAAAACATGATCCAAATTTTGTTTTACTTCACAAATTTTGATTTTAAATCTAGCAAGCGCCTTGTGTTGTTTCATGAAACATGAATTGAATTGGATCAGATCAAGCGTCAAGAAACACAGCTAATATTGAGGGAGCTAAGCTAAGATTCTGCAAACTCTATTTGTTAGAAATACTGAAAGCCACATCAGTGGTGTATGTTCAGATTTTAGGCATATTGAGTCAGACTTGTGAACAATGCTAGCATTTATTTGAAAAGAGGTAATTAGGAAAATTAGGTTGTCTATCAAGTGAAAAAAGCGGAGGTCATTGCGATACAAATGTGTCAATTGCACCCCGAGTAAAACGAGTTTGCAAATCTGGCTCAGAATTGGTTAGCAGTATATTGAAAACCAAATTATCTTAAACAGCATATTTCTAACGCCGGCAGCACACATTCAGTGATCGTTAAATTACGGATATTCGTCGTAAGTCTCGTTTGCCTAGGATAAAATTGGAAGCTAATTCACTTTTCAATCATTTACCAAATTGCTTAATATACATCGTGGTATTTCTACTCTATTTCTTCGTGAGATATCAAATGTTCAAGTTCGGTTTTCAACAATGTCAATTTTGAGGCGATGCGACACGACTATAATTCCACCGCTTGAAAAGGCACAACTATAGCAATTGGGGTGCTAATTCAAAATAGAAAGAGTTGTGAGTTGGAAAATGGAAATTTTACAACATATCGGTCCAGAATTTGTCTAAATATTTATTGTTTATCGGGAAGACGGGATGGTCGCATTTGCATATTCGTTTAATTAGAGATTAAAGACTAAATATGTAACAAAGCGTATCATTAATATTCGAATTTATGTTGGCATTAACCCAAATCGGAAATATAAAATCGATAAAATCATTTTTATAAAAATATGTCGTTTAGCAGCAGAAAGCGCTGTAAATCCAAAAACAAAAATTACGATCAGTTAAAAATGTAAGTAATTAATTTCAATATATGTATGTAATTTGGCAATCTATATTCGCCTAAATATAAGACACAAATATTTGACAAATCCCATGAACCTTGGGAATATTGTTCGTTGGCATTCGTAAGCCGTGCAGTTATTAAAACTAAAAATACTGAAAATTGGACCACCAATTCATTGAATCCGACACTGAATTGTTTACTATTAAACCATACGTGTGAACTCCCTCTCGAAAATAGATAAGGCTCTGAAGTGACACCAGGATCAAGCTTTAAATTGTAAAATTTAGTTCTGATTGCCTTATAAAGTACAAGTTTACAATTCTGTAACAGACATTTTGATCGTCATTAGCGATCTGAACTTTTTTATGAGGTTGTGAAGTCACAGAGATAATATAATATATGTAATTTACTAGGAAAATCCTTACGTAATTTGTATTTTCCAATTTCACGTCGTCGTTTAGCGATTTGGGGTACAGCCCCAGAGAAAGCAAAGCGGCAGTACCGTCGTTCCACTTTCAGACTAGGGAAACGATAAACAAAATTATCTGCACGGCCGATAATTTGGCGTATTTTATTAAAGATGCGTTCAACGATGGAGCAGGACTAGCGCACCGCGCTGTAGCAAACCCGATTTTATATCAAAGGGACCTGGAATTGAATTTCTTCTTCGATTGCAATTCGACAAAGAAACCCGAAACAAACTTACTTGGAATTTCACACGAAGAACCGGAAAAGTCTTTTACAGAATTGGTAATGTAAAAACCCAAACCTTTTCCAAATGTTTGAAATTTTAAAACTCGATAGTCTTTCAATAAAGTAAATGAGTAAAAACTTTAATATTCACCTAAATGAAACTACTATTTTGTATTTGCCAAATAGCAAACATCCACTATTTGGAATAAAGCCAATATTAGTTTTGCTTTTTATAATAATAACACAATACGGAAAATGATTTTTAACAATAAACCTAGAGTTGATCGCCTTTCCAAGTCTGGTGTTTATAGGATTAATTGCAATGATTGTAGTTTCTAATATATTGAAGGCAGTCTAGGCGCAATTTTGGAGTTAGAGCTAAAGAACATTTATCTGGTTGCAATCTATCAACTTTCCATAACCATTTAACTTTAGAAAATCATACAGCTAGCTTGAACAATTTAGACATATTACATATACAATTTAAAGGCAGACGTTTAGATACCTTAGTCTTATGAAATTCGAAAATCAAAATTTCTTAACCAAAATATCCTTAACGAACAGATAGAAATTCGTTTCTCACCAATTACAGACCCCGACCTTTTCTATAATTTGACTAATACGTCGGGTAATTAAATGTACTTCAATATACCTTGAATTTTGTTACTCAGCCGATGACTAATCGCCCACCTGCGCGATCATCATTTTATCGCTTATTTTTTGACCCTCCTTCTTTTGTTTATTTTTTGTTTTTTTCTGCTATATATAACAAATTTTTACTTTTACAAATCAGTAGATACTCCTGATGGTGACCTAACAAGCCGAAATCGATCGAGTGATTTTTTAAACTTTTTAATTAAAATATTCAAAAAATCTAATTTTGCGAAATAAAAAACAAGTGTTTAATAAAATGTGTTTATTAAGTATTGGAAAGCTTGCTAACGACACTATCATGGAAAAAAATTTACCTACAATTTCTGTTAAAACAGAACCAAAAAAATAATTTAGAAAGAAAGCTATAAAGAAATCTCTCTACAGCTATAAAGAAATCTCTCTACTCCATTTCCAGGGAAAACACCAAAAGAGATATGCACAAGGTTCACTTTCAAATTTAGCACATTGCCGTCTTTCCATCACGCAGTTTAGTATTTTCTCAACGGCTTTCATTCAGCACATTGGTTATAAGAAAAAGAAAGACCAATTGAGCAACCAACTCATTAAATATCGAATGATTTTTTCAACAAAATCTTCGATTGTTTCTAGACAGCTGCCATTCAGCATCCAGGATGGACGCCCCTAAAATAATGTCAATGCGAATCTGAACGCGGGGAATAAACATTTTACTAATATACCCAATATTCAAAATGTTATGTAGACTAACCGGACAACAACGTTGGTGAAGAGTTTAATAAACGATAGTCGTTAATAAGGTTTTATATCTCGTAATACTAAGAATCCAAATCCATAATACTATAATAGGGTTTTCATTAGGGATGAGATGTTACTCATCTCTAATGTTTTAATTAAATTGAGTAAACAGACGTAAACTAGGCAATAGAATAAAAAATATAATATATTAATACCGGTCTGAAATTACATAATTTTCTCAAAAAAGTATTAATTAAATTTTTGAAAAACGATAATCAAAAACAGCAAAAATAGAAGTTATTTTAGTGAGGATGGCTTGGAATGTTTAAGGGCATTTACAATATTTCCTTGTCTTTTTTACTTTTCCAACCCGAAACCAAGAATGCTTAATACTCAATTCGTGTTATAGCACTCAAAAAGTTCAGAGAAAGTGAGGTATTTTACATCCAGACCATGCGTTGGGACACCGTAACCGTTTAAGTAAACTTGAGCCAGATAGGTAAGTCTTGAAGGTCCTGGAATTTAGATTCAACATTAAGTCGGTGTGTTTAGCCTTTCTTAGAAAATAATATTCGACAATTCCATTTGCTAGGAATTAAGCCATTATGATTAGGTAAATAAAAATAATCCGTGCTCTCCACCTCGCGAAATGTAATTTTGAAATTTCCAATTTCTCAGCATCCAAACAAAATGCAAACAAGGGTTAATGTGCCTTTGTTTAAGAATTAACTTACACGATAAAAGCATTTTTTTTTTAATAAATGTAAACGAACATCCATGATCCATTTAGTTTTACACAGATCGTGTTTGATTTTGACTATTACAGACAAATACACAAATATGGAAAAATAAACAACACAGTCGAAAAGGGTTTATACGAAATGACCGCCAAGATCGTATAACTTACCTTTCGTTTCCATTAGGCAAGTATACGAATTCTAGTTCAAAAAATCATTGAACATTTCACCTAAGGTAAACGGGCAAAATAGCTTAGTATGCATAGTTCATCTGTTGCATAATTTAGATAATGAGGCCGACTCCGGGAACAAAAATCGGAGAATCGGGTCAATATATCGTTGAGAGTTACTGCGGTAGATGATTTTCAATAAAAGATTATTGAATCTGTAGTATTAGCAAATTCTGCCTCAGAATCTGATCCGAAACTTCAGTGATTTATTTAACTTTTATCACACAACAATAAATTGAGCGTACGCAACAAGTGTCGCTATGTGCGCTTTGCCTTTAGGTTTGGATTGACTTTTGAAACTATCAAAAATTGACCTCCCTCCTACAAAAATAAATCATTTTCTGAATGCACCAACAACGAATCACCTCGTAGCGGATTAGTATTCCGCACACCCTGTATAATTTTATCATGTATAAAATGTGGCAAATGAACCAATATCAATGAGTACTAATTAGAGCACATTGGAGAACATTTTGCAGCTTCTTTTAGGTCAAATAGGATATTTATTAATAATCTATTTTCTTAAAAGAGTGGCTTTAACCAATTACCCATGTTAATGAATTGTTTCTATTCTTCGATGGCGGAAAGTAAAACTGTTTCATTTGGTTTTGATGTGCAATATCGAACATAAAGAATTCGGTTTTTAAATCTTATTCTGCAATTTCCGCTATCGATACGTGGATGGATAAAATTAATTGAATTTCTCCTACTGCTCATAGGGGTATATCCTCTATCAGGCCGCAAATTAATTATTTGCGATCAGAAATATGGTTACTAGATTTAATTTTCCATGCAAATTGACAAATTTTTTTTAAATTTAAATTTGTTTGCGATTGTACAGTAGAAATCTTGCTACGCATTTTCCGAGATCGCAGTATTTTTATGTATTTCTGCTTAACAATCGCAAAAAAAATTTAAATTTAAAAAAGATGTGAGAATTGGCATGGCAAAATAAATCTAGTAACCATATTTCTGATTGCAAATAATTAATTTGCGACCGGATGGAGGATATACGACATAATCTAATAAAAGCTTCTCCCAACATAAAAGTCGACCATGATACAAGTACCTTAGAATCCATTGGTTCGGGAGGAGCAATAAGACATGTAGGGCTTATGAACTCTATATTAGTTTTTTTTGCATTTGGTTAATCCCGCAAATGCTGAGTATTGGTTAGAGCATACATTTCTACCGGGAACTTGACATTTGGAAACAATTTAGATCATCACTTCTAGCGGTTTCTGTACGGTTAACTATTATCGTAATAATAATTGGAAATCAAATATAATTTGCCGTCAAAATTAGTCAAATATGTGCCAATTATCGAATGACTTTTATTCTGAGTTTATCTAACAGAGATACACTACATGCAATGTAAATTTGCGTTGAACGGGTAGAAATCTGCAAGGGTCATATTTTACTTGTAAATCTAATATTTTTTACACCTATGAACCCGTAATTTCTTTCGATGAAGTTCAGTATGATAAATAATTATCATTGTTGTAGTAACATAAGTTTCAATTAGTATAGGCAATTGCTGCCTTCATGACCAAACTTGATCCGTTGTTTTCCGTTTTGGAAAACAAATTTCGATTTGTCAAGTAAGTGCCTTCGCTGTAATACGGCGTATATGTTTGTACGTTCGATTTATTTTTTAGCTATGTGTAACAAAATAAGTAGTAAATAGTTACCTCCAAAGTGTGAACCATTCGGTGTGCAAAGCCTCCATTTAGTTTGAAATGAACCACATTCATTTGGACTAACTAAAGTTATTGTAATTATGTTTGATTCACCCGGATTTAAAGCAGGTACAGATATTTGTGCAAGTTCTAGTGATGAAGTGCATTTTAAGTAGCAACCATCCGGCCAACGCTCATCACCATTATTTTGTACTTTCCACGATTGCTGAAATCTTAAAGAAAAATCATTTTGAGAGTTCACATAAAGTAAACAATGAGTATTGGGTGTGTATTACGTGGTGTTTGGTGTAACCGACTCGCCCTCCCCAACAGTCAAATCAGCCACAATTTGCATTGATGGCAATTTTTGACCTGAATAGAAATCAAAATAGCAACCAACAGCTGCTGGTAAATTCCTAAAATAAATAGAAATAATATTATCATCTCTGAAGAATACCTTATTCCAGATTTTATTTAAATTACCAATTATTCATATCTAGGAAAAAACGGGCAGTTGTATAATTTAATTGATTGCCTAAGAGCTTTTGAAATCTTCCAACCAGTTCATCATGATCAGTTGTTCCTAAACAACTGAATTGTTGTAAAAAACTTTGTTCGATGTCAGCCTCATCCAATGTTTGTTGTTGCGACTTTTGTTGATTTGCTGGATTATCATCGACATCCATGTTTAATATTTTTTTTTTATTTATTTATAAAATTTTTAATAGTTAAACAGCTTTAGATTCTATAACTAGAGATATATCCACAAAATTTAGATAATAAATCGCAACTTCAATTTTATTATTATAAATTCAAATGCAAAAGTAAAGTTTCTGTGTTTGGATCCTCGTTGTTTTTGTTGTAATCTTATTGTGATGAAATTCTTTGTAGCATCCGTGATCAAAATACCATCACAAATTAGCACTTTGCTTAAATTTACTAATTAGTATTAAAACAGAAATTATAAAATTATAAAAATAATTCCTTTCTCAAAACAAAAAAAAATCTTTTAATATTTTCACATAATTTTGACATCTACGACATTTTGTAATTCCCAAACTAATGAAAAAATGAAGGCAAGAACTTTTCTCACACACTCACACAACTTGTACAAAAAATACCTATCTCATTCTGACCTTGATTAACAATTTGTCAAATTCTATATTGGTCTCGTGCTAGCAAACGCACACTCACCCGAGTAGCAAAAGGTATGGCAATTTGTACTATTTTTTGTCGTGTTCTATTTTATATTTCAGCACACAAAGAAATTGAATTAATCTAATAAATTAATTAAATATTTATTTATGAATTAAAACATCAAGAAATGATTGTTTTATTCATGAAAATAATGGTTATTTACAGCAGTTGACAGTAAATGAATGGCATAATGAATTTTTATTTTTTATTTTGAAAAGGTGGAATTACACGACGCAAACGTATTGCTGAACTAGTAGCGATATCTTGTGGGCAATAGAAAATTTGATCGAAGGATTGATTCGGGTATTCATTTTTGCTGTTACGCGCATCCCCAATAGAATTCCTTATGACTTTTTCCCAAAGAAATTAAATGTACAGTGCCGACATGTTCTAACCATCACTTTTTTCGCTTCGATGCATTTTCGATGAAATAACGGTATTTTAAAAGTAATATTTTTACAAAAAAAATATTTTTACTTCTAAAATACCGTTATTCCATCGAAAATGCATCGAAGCGAAAAAAGTGATAGTTAGAACATGTCGGCACAGAATGGAAATAAGCACCTGTCAAGCGTCACAAATTCGGAGGGTAAAAGAGAAAGCGAATATACAACGGGATTACAAAAACAAAAAACGAAATAAGAACCCCACGCCACAGAATATTATAGAACCAAAATTGTTTTCTTAATTTTTTCTGATTTATAAATTAAATTAACAAATAAATTTACCATAAATCACTAGCTTCTTAACATAATATACATTTTATTTTATATAAACACTTGGTAAATTTACTGATGGTAAGATATTCGATTCTGTATTTTCTTAGGCGTATTTTGGCATTTTTTCACAATACACTTCATTTTATATAAAAAAATTGTAATTTTTATTATCAAATAATTGCACTGACAGTATATACTACAAAAACCACTAACTATTTGAAATTGTTTCTATTATTTAAATGTATTTTAGTAAATAATTTTAATAATTTATAATTTTACTGCGCAAAATTAAGACGTCACTTCGTACAACAACAAAAACTTGTTTGACGGGTTCTTATTTCTAAGATATGAGTAAACTGTATGCATTTTTTATATAACCATCCTGTACTGGCTTGTGACAGATGAAATAGTAAATTTTATATGGGAAATAAAAAGTTTCTGCTCTGTAGTTAGTTCTTGCTCTAAGCTTTTTCCTTACATAAAAGTATGAAAAAAAAATTTGAGATAAAAAATTTTTCTCAAGTTTTTTTTTCATACTTTTCTGTAAGGAAAAAGGCATACGGAATTCTATTGGGGATGCGTTGTTACTCATTTCTGCTCTAATCGATCATCTGAGTACTAAAAAGCTGTTTCTTATTTCCTGCAAGGAAAAAGTCATACGGAATTCTATTGGGGATGCGTTGTTACTCATTTCTGCTCTAATCGATCATCTGAGTACTAAAAAGCTGTTTCTTATTTCCGGTCAGATCGATCTGATCAATTTTTTTTCCTGTTCCTTATTTTTTTACCGATTGATTAGATCGATTTTTTTGATTTGCAAAAATATTCCGATTTGTCAGATTGATTTTGATTAGCTAGCTTCACTAGTGGTAATTTGACATTTATGTTTTAGTTATATGAATGTTTTATATGAAATGGTTTTCCTGCGTGTGATATACGAATAAAATTAAAATAAATAAATATTATTAAAATATATATAAAAAAAACCCAACTTTTCATTATTTGGACTTTTTAAAACAAGGTTTGTTGAAGGTTTAAAAACAAGTAATAAAAGTTTTATTCATGAATTTGCGATTAATTTGAAAGTTTTACGTGTATTTTATGGAATTATTATCTAAAAATTGGAATGTGGGTTGTTTGTATTTAACAATTATTCGCAGAAAAATATAAACTACTAAACTAATGAATAATTTTAGTATGCGCGTCTTGTTTATTTTCACGTTTAACTTCCCTATGCATAAAAATCGAACTAAAAAAAATAAAATTGTTGTATCCGGGATAAAAAAATACTTTTCGAATATTTTTAATTTCAATAAATTAAGTTTATCCAAAATTAGTTTTTTCCCCCAAACTACTACTCTATTATTATTATTATGGTAAACTCTATTAACACGAACAGTTTTAACTGACAGTTTTTACTTGTATATAGTATTCGAATTATTTCATGGAACAAATTTATGTTTTAGTCCACAGAACGATCAGCGATGTTCGATTTAGAAACGCCATCCCCAGCTGTACTTACCAATTCAGCACATGCTTCACCCGCTGATCCATCATCGGTATCGCCTGCCGTTCCATTATCTGGATCTATCGAGATAGAACCGAAACCAGCTACAGAACTATTATCAGCGTCACAAAGAAACCCACGACCATCTACAAATCGCACAAGCCGCGCTAAAAATTTATATCATACTGCTCTGGCGAGAAATAGTCAAGAAAGTCTAAATATGCAAAGGCAGGCATTAAAAGAGCTTCGCAGGAGCAACACTTTGAAGCAACAGTTGCTTGCATTTTTAAGGGAGGAAAGCGGCGAAAGTGAATGCCGCCATAAAGAGTCCATGGTTCTCTTAAAAGAAATAAGGGACGCAACTAGACGCAATTGAGGACTAGACGTTTTATAATTAAAGACGAGCAATAAATTGTAATAATTTAAAAAGTATTGTTTTATTTTTTCATACAGTATTTATTTAATTTGTTACAATAAAATATCATTAATAATTCTTTGGAGAACTTGGCGACTTGCTTCGAGGTAAAGATTGTTTCCAATAAATCTGCGTTCACTTCTTGTACTAGATGTGGCCTTTTATTCCTCAGAAGCATCGCATTCGCTTCAGACTCATTCAATATTAAAAAATTATGACAGTTTCGTTTCTCCGAGAGCACACCGAAATCTATTTTTTTAAATTCCAATGACCCTTTCAACTTGATTTCGGATAATTTTATGCCTACTAGTAGATATCCCTTTCCTATTCAGTTGTTCCTTCTTCGCTCACAGTAATAAGGAAAGGCATGGACCCTTGATCTTTAAGAAGCCAATACCTTTAAGCATCGGGGGTGGTGTATTCATTTTGAAATATTGCCAAGAGTTTGCTTCGACCCCAAACATAACTGTCATGCACAGATCCTGCCTGGATAACGTGCATTTATATGGGTTATTACGTTTCGATATAATTTACGACAAATTGCGTATTTATACTGTGAAACTCTTTTCCATTGACGAATGCCATTTCAACGTCCTTGTTCAACCATGCTACAGCAACCAAATGACATAATTCTGACTTATGGCGTTTTTAGGAATTTTGACAGTTTTGTAACTAATTACCATAATTTAGGATGGCAATTAAATCGAGATGAATCGTGAGTTTTAAAGCGGTTCCAATCAAGTGATTTTTTTAAAATGTCACAAACAATTTTGTGTTAAAATAGAAATACGTGATATAAAACAACTCAAATACATAGATTTGTTTGAAGGTTGTTACGGTCGAATACTACTCTACAGGCGGAAAAAGCGAACCGCGAAAGAGGTGGAAGAGCCTTGGCCCCAGGACAGATTGCAGTGATTAAAAAAAATCAGATGTGAGCAACGCTTTTAGCTATGACCAACGAAATGCATTTAATTTTTGTATAAGCATGGCCAAAAAGTCATCACTTTTTCACACAGTGCGCGTTTTGTCTATTCGCAATTATCGCATACTACTTTCAAAACATACGGAACTATTGTTTGAGTTTACGTTTTGTGTTTTTATAAATTCTGTCTACCAAAGCCATCTTTAATGGGTCTACTAGCTAATATGATGATGTAACACTATGTCGACGGTTAATCGAATAGCAGCAAAGAATGATAAGCCTTTATTCTACAATGAAATATATTTCTTTTCAGTAAAACAAGTGCGACACGTGCCTATATGTACATATGTGCAAAAGAATTTTCATTTTATATTGGAGGGGGTAGGGAAGTAAGTATCGTCGATCTAGAAAGTCAATAAACCTTCACGCTTCACGTAGTGCTCTCTGTAATAAACCAACGAGGTTTTGGCGACCGTAAAACGGCGGGATAACCAAACATCGAGAACGTAGCATATGATGGAGATCTAGACTTTCAACCTCGAAAAGAAAAGAGTTTTTTATGCGAAATTATTTGGAAATGTTAGGCAACAAAAAATTACCCGGATTCAGCTGTCAGGATAAACAAAAAACACTAGTTGAGCTGTGCCTGTCAGAGACTCAGGTTAAAAATTTGACATAACATATTATTTCATAAAAAAACTTACACGGAAGTGTTAGCCGATGTAACTTTATAAAATCGCGATGTATTATAGTATATAAGTGTTTCACCAACAACCAGCCGGAGTACGTCGTAGAGGAAGACCCCGACTACGCTGGCGTGACGACATTGAACAAGATCTGCAAGCATTAGGATGTCGAAACTGGAGGACGAGAGCAATGGATCGGGATGGATGGAGGGCCATTGTGCGGGCGGCGAAATCCCTTCATGGGATGTGAAGGCCAGAGAGAGAGAGAGAGATGTATTATCCAATTTATAAAAAATTTCCGCATCGACTGTATAGTAAGTTACGAGAATAAACAATTTTTTTCTTTGCTTTTCAGGGTAACTTATTTTCAAAATGTTTAAAGAATTTAGCATTAATGCAGCTCGCTAGAACAACTCACTCTGGCGATATACCAACATATTGTATGTTAGTAATACATAAAATACCAGATCTTCTTGACTTCTTTGTAACAAAAGAAGTTTTCGAGAACAACACGAACATTGAAAACAATGTTGGAATATCATCAGACCACTCACCTGTAATCATGACTCTGAGTACATTGATTATAAAAAAAAATTGTCTAAATTAACAAACAATAAAACCAATTGAGATTTGTTCAAGAAATTAGTTAAAGAGCGAACAAATTTCTATAAGTACCAATTAGAGCCGAGATGTAGCTGGAAGATGAACTACAAGCATTCACTAATACTATTCAACAAGCAGCATGGCAAAGTTCACCTATTCTTCACATCAACTCTTTAAGAAACCTATTGAGGTCATAGAACTAGTTAGAGAGAAGCGGATAGCTCATAAAATCAGGCCGCAGACTCGTGCTCAGCGACATAAAAATATTCTCAATTTTCTGTGCAAAAAATTAAAACAAAGTGAAATTTCAACAACAGATTACGATCTGTAGTGAAATGTCATGTCAACATCTATGACCCCCTGTCAGTGTGCAAAACCCATGGGCCGACCCATCTTCTATGCCAGTATAGTCTGGCATGGAGCTTGCAATGTGCAGATGGTCTTAAATCTGTCCTATAGCCGTACGTCCCCGAGTTGGCCGGGAGGCGTAAAGTAAGGACGTAAAAAGCATAACCGCGGAAGAGCAGGGTGAGCCTTGAGCATAAAAACAGATCGCATAGTTAACCATAAAAAACACCTTATAAATGAAATAAAGAACTAAAGCATATGATAATTATTCAATTGGTTGATTATTCATTTTGGAAAGCAACAAAGGGGTTAAAATGTACTTAAGTTCGCGATGTGTCACCTATTTAAAACGATGATGGATCCCTGCAGAAGTGACATGTTATAACATCACATTTTCGATACTTTATCGCATGTGATGTCTCTTTTCCTAAACTGAAATTGGTGACTGTTCCTTTCATGAATTATTTCTATTCTAATGGCCCATTTACATGCGACCAACATTTTTTTCTGCAAAATGAAAAAGATATAACATTAACTTTTTGCACATGAGAGACAAGAAAATAAATATATCCCAACACTACACCGCAAAAACCACTATAATATGTTGCCATAAAAGTAAATGTTGCCATAAAATATATTCGATCCGAGTATTTTTATGGCAACATTTTTAAAATTATACAAACATAAAAATATTTCGTATTTATAAATGTTAAGAATTCATAATAAAAACAGACGCCATAGATAAAAACGTAAATTTCGCATTTGAGTTAATTAAAAATAAATTAATAATAAGACTATAAATAAAATTGTGGCATTACTATGTATATTTTTTTCTTTCTCGCACATTAAATATTTTTATGTAGCGGACGGATGCTTTTTATTTACCTACAAAAATTTGCAGAAGAAAAATGTTGGTCGCATGTAAATAGGGTATAATTCTATCGAAAACGACGACGAACGACAACGAACTTATGTAGTTATTTCGAGCAAATTAGGTAAAACTCCATATAAAAAATGACTCAATTTGCGAAAGAAATAACAATTTAAGATATTGGAAACTATTATAAGTAAATTGACAAAATATTAAAGGATTATAAAATTTAAGATCCGATTGATGATGTAGGAACAGAAAAAATTGTATTTTACTAATCAGAATGTATTTTTATTTACTTTTAAAAAACGCCGTTTTTACAAACAATTTTGAGTGATATTTTCAAATCGCTCTACTGAAAAATTAAAAATTTTGAGTTGTGTCGCAAATGAGCAATATGAGCAATACCACTTACTCCAATTTCATTCAAGTATCGAAAAATTATTTGATGATAGAAATGGAGTAGAAATATCACAATTTTTGAATCTAGCTGGCTGGAGAATGTTATAAAAATGAAAAAGTGTCCCATTTTATTCCAGAGAAGTAATACCGTGGACAGACACAAAAATCATCGCGATTTCTACCAATCGCGATTGCATGCCAAACAAATAAAATCTCGATTTTATAATTAACATCCATCCACAATAGAATTCCTTATGACTTTTTCCTTGAAAAAAACTTGTTCTTTTTATACTTTTCTGTAAGGAATAGTCATAAGGAATTCTATTGGGGATGCGTTATGGTGACAGACACATACCCGATTTTATAACTCTGAAAACGTTCAAATTAATATTTAATTAATGAAATAAAACAATTTTAATGCGTATTTGCCAATTTTAAATTACATCGAATCACTCACAATGAGTTAATAAAAACTAAATGTATAAATAATTTTAAAATTTAATTTACAATCTAACAATTTTTCTGTATACATTCAATGAAAATGACTTATGTTCCCCAGCCTCATACAATCCTACTGATTTTTTCTTATATTTCACATTTATCTTCTTCCTACAACCCGATTGTAATAATCTTGTTCTATAAACGTAATAATCCTGTCATGATATGACAGACCGGAGAAATATCGCGATAATCAAAAATTCATGATTATCTTCAATTTTTGTCGATTGTAATAATCTTGTTCTATAAACGTAATAATCTTGTTTTGATGAAAATCATATGACAGACCGGAGAAATATCGCAATAATCAAAAATTCATGATTATCTAATTTGTGTCTGTCTACGTTATTAATACTGTAAGACATAAACTTCGATAAATTATTATCGAAAATGTGATGTATAACATGTCACCTCCGGGCTTAAAGTAAAAAGCAGAAAGTCTCTCTATGTGTTGCCCATTTGTAAGACACTTTTCAACCGTTGCTGAACTATGTGTACTATGTAATTATATATGTAATTTATAATAAATTTATAATAAATAATAAACATATAATAAATGTAATTTATAAATTTTACAAACAAATATGTATGTACCACCATAAAAGCGGCCTCACTTCAAAAGAGCAATGTGCTGTATTATTTGTACAAATAAAATTCGTGTTAAGCCGGCTTTAAATTTCAATTCATTCATACAAATTTTACTAAAAATGAAGTAATAGATTTAAGACAAATGTGTGTGCGTGTGTGAGAATACCGGTAAAATTTTCCATTATATAAACCACTACATACAACGGCGGAGCTTTTATATATTTTTTATTATAAAAAAGAATTTGTGAAAACTTGTATCAGTTTATTTCACGATTTATAAGCAGAAGGTAAGACTTTAGAGTTTAGAATTGTTAATAAATTAAATAATAAAACGAAACTCGATAATAACGATTTTATGTTCGGTTTAATAATTTATATACAAAAAAAAAATACCATGTGTTTAGAAAGTACATATTGTTCTGGCATTTAATCGATTCATAAAAATTGCATGTGTTGAATAGAGCTATCCTTTTCTAACATACATAATTTACTATTAACATATTTTAAATATTGCGCAATCAAAACTTTATGTATGCTTTTTTTGTTTAAAGGATCATCGAACTTCAGAAAACAAAAATGACACCAAAAATTCAAAAACCAGCTCCTGGATTCAAAGGAGTTGCTGTGAAGAATGGAGTTTTTAAAGACATCTCATTGACAGATTATGTTGGCAAATATGTTGTTCTCTTCTTCTATCCATTAGATTTGTAAGTACAACATTTATAAATCATAATTACATACAATAATGTGTTTTTTTTTCTGTGTATGAATTTCTAAAATTGTTTTGTGGTAAACTAAAGAATCTTCTAGATTTATTCGATTGGCTACTCAATAGTAAAAAGTTTGCGTTATACAGTTATACTTTTGTTTAGTGTGTTGTAGCACTCAAGTTCAAGGTTAAAATGTTTAGAAATAGATGTATTTAAGGTTTCGGCGTTTTGACTTAGATTAGAAGCTGTTAAGAATTCGATTTATAATCTTACAATGTCTTCTTAATGTGTCTTAATTAGTCTTCTTTGATCTACATTAAATAGGAATTAGGCGGGATTTTTGCATAGTTAGGCAGATGTAGTTGTAGATAGTATACATACAGACAAACTATCAATATCCGCAAATCACATCTTAATAGTTTTCCTATCAAGCAACAAAGAAAACTGTGATTCATAAAGTGATTCTTAAACCGGTTTTCTATTTGTTAGGGTAAAAACGTAACAATGGAAATTCTACGAAACAAGGCAATTATGCTGTAATATCCCCTCAATTCATGGATAATGCCTCAAGCGAACAACGAAGGGCTTAAGTTGCACGCTATTTGTACGATTTTGGTTAGCGGTACGACCACGAAAATATTATAGGCTTCACAAATAAACAACCGACTAATATAATTTTGGTGGTCGTACCCTAAATGGTTCAAACGGAGCGCATTTTAAGTTCTCAAGGGTTCACTGTTTGAAGCTTCATTGTTTAATATGTAATTTCTTGCCAAATTTAATTCTATCGGAGCGAAAATAGGTATTAGGTCAAAGACAAATTAAATTATGACAACGGCTTTTCACTTCGACGTCGTTTCAAATTTAACCTGGATGCAGCCAATAGCGTTCTTCTTCGGCCCGGATGCTGGTGAATCCTTTCAGCTTTTAATCGGATCCTAATTACTATAAGAGGTTTAAGATTAATGGCCTTACTTATTTGATTCTCCACTATACACTAAATATTTGCTCCATTCATATAAAAATTTAATTCAGAGGTATTTTTTTAATCAGTTTCGCAGTACAATGAAAATCAATTAAATATTTTTTCGGCCCGAATCAAGCTGGTTTGATCGCCTAGTTTCATTCGGAATGGCCAAATCCCAGAACTACATATACAAATTATGATAGAATATTAGAATCCCAACCCAACCCTGACATACAAACTAAATTTCAAAATAACCGGTTAAAAATTGGCCTAGTCCATTCATTATAGTCGAATCGCAGAACTTTAAATCCAATAGCTGAATTGGATAAAGGCTGACATACTAAACTTAAGAACGTCTAAAATTCGTACTGAAATCACAATCCAATTCTGCTTAATTAAGCAAAATATCCAAAATCTCAAAATTTCTACAAAAACTCGAAGGAGATAAAGATAGTTTTAATTAGTCTTAAAAACAGCAAATCCCGTTTTATAGTGAGGTTTTTGTAAGTTACACAAAAGCAGAATTTTGAAAATGGAATTCGTATCGATCTATATTTATGTATATCCGTGCCCGATAGGATTTACCTATATCCGAATTCTAAACAAATTAAATTAATATTTTTAATTCGAGATTAATTTATTGATTTATACGAGTTCTCGGTTCGGATATAAAAATAAGGGACTGAGTTAAGGGAAGAGTGCTAAGGCAGAGTCTTTTATTTTTGAGTGTAACGATTATATCTCAGTAATACCATTTCCGGAAAGCCTTATTAAAATAATCTAAAATAACCCCACTCTTCACCAAAGTGCTTGTTTAACAATTGCAGACCCAGGAATCATGAAATCATCTCTAACATATAATACCATACCTATCCGGTATCTACATTTTTTAAAAACTGTTTGCTACTATGCCATACCTATTTGATAAGATCTAATAAGACCACCCTGTAATAAGTTTAATAAAGTACCGGTTTTGATTAAGCCCGCATCCTTTAACAAGCCGCATTACTTTAATAAGCCGAAATTTATTAAAAATAAATATTTTTAAGACATAAGCCGCGGCTTCTAACGTCAAAGAGGGTAATTAGTTTTATTAGTTATGATAATATAATCGGTAATCTGCGTCAGTCTTTAAGATTAAATAATGTATCGGTAGATCACTGCACTAAGTGATTTATTGCATGAACCTAGCTGATTATTGAAAAAAAAAATTTAAACATATTAGAAAAACATAATCTTAACCGCTAATGAACCGAATTGTTTGGTGTCATGATTAATGGAATCATAATGTTGACCATGTTGCCCCATCGGTTGGGAGAAGGGCAAAATATATGGGATATGGGAAATCACCGAAAATTTTAAACAGATTGAAAACTATTTTCAAATTTGCTCGTTTTAAAACTATTAAAATTTGCTTTGGCCAAAGGTAATTTATATTATGTTGTTTACGAATAGTAGTTAGATCAATTTTCTTTAAAAATATTTAAAGCAGATTTGACCCATTCTTTAACCCATATTAGCCCAGCGATCTATTTCTAGATCAATACAAAAAATCTCTTAACCCTTTTGTGATTTACTAACACGATTGTGCGAGAACGGCAAAAGTACCATGTCAAAAATTTATTTTTGAATGTGTTTTGAACCAACTCACACATTTGCGCATTCCTTTCAAACTTATTTCGTCCGAAAAAAAACACTATAACTGTACATACAATTGTGTTGGTTGTACTTCAAATCAAGCGAGATTTTTTATCAAAAACGCCATTACATACTATGATTTTTTACTCACACATTTGTGTGGTTTGGACTTTAATTTAGCCATTTTTTTATTTTTATTGGTTGAAAAAGGGTTGAAAAGAGAATTGGATAAATTATAACGGTATATTTTTACTGCAATGTTCTGTTTAAATAAAAATCCTTTCGAAAACATATTTAGTATAGGTTTTGCAATCGCAGTGCACAGGTGAATTTTCCAAACTACCATAATTTTTCAGAACACATTTGCAATTATATTTTGTTACATAATTTCAATGACTTTAAAGGTATTTTGTTATTTTTTGCAGTTTTTTATTTTCTTGCATTTCTGTTACCTAACGGTTGTTTTTTATTTTTTCAACAATTTTTTTGTTTTCCAAATTCATCATACGAAATACTTACTATATTTTATATTTTATTCAAAAAAAAATAATTTGGGCTAATATGGGTTAACTAGCTGCACAAGTTTACCAAGGAAATTGGAATTTCAAATTATCTTTGTATATTCTTTATCTAAGGTAGCCCTATCGTGATCTACTCCAAAATATTTTAAGAATGGTCCAAATGATTTCATGAATAGTTTTTCAAATGCTGTAACTTTTGGACCAAATGTGGGACAATCGAGCAACAGAATCGCAAACCTGGGCTGCTGGGAATTTTATTTTATTAAAATAAACAATTCTCGTAATGCCTAAAATTTTTATTTTAATTAAGCATCCCATCCTTCTAAATCTCGGACATAGGACGCTTAATCAAAAGCGTAAAACTTTATCAATAGCCTTTTAATAAGGCGTCCAGCAAGGTTTTGTGTCTTCTAATTCTGGATTGCCTACCTGTGGCCTATTCTGGCTTTCCCAGGGAATTGGGAAAATATTTTGCTGTAATTACAAATTGCAATAATTCCCAATTATTTATTTCTCGTTCCCAAATGTATATTCTGGTAGACTGGGAATAGTTTTTGGGGAAAAATTTTTTTATTTTGCTTTTTATAAACTAAAACGCATGTTGCGACCTTATTACAAGTTTAATTTATTTTTAAATACATATTTATTTGAAAAAATAATGTTTAAAAATTCGAAAAAGTACGAATTACAATTCCCTAAAAAAATAATGGGGAAAAATTAACGTCAAAACTGCTATAAAATGGAATCATTTATTCCCAAACGCCAGAATACACTTTGGGGAATAAAAAATTCCCAACTGCTAGAAATACGTCACTAATTCGCAATTCCCTATTCCCGGGGAAAACCAGAATAGGGCCACTGGAATATTCTGTGTCGAGAAAGTAAATGTGAAATTAAAGAAAATTTTTTTTAAATCTTAATCTTGTTTGATTTAATTTTTCGCTGGCGCTATTACCATAAACGGATTTACTCGCCTCAACAATGCTCTTACGGATAACAGTGCCTTTCCGGAACCAGACTTCATAACCAAATGATTCAAGTCCAAGCCTGCGATCGGTGATATTGTCGTTGTCCAAAACGTGCTCGCTGTAAATGTTTTGGTACAACTTACCGATGCCTCTTTTTATGTAGTGGGCGGCTATTCTCCACTCGGCCAGGATTTGCTCAGCACCAAATCTTTAAAACCACCCAAGCATGCGGTGTTAGAGATACTCCACAGAAGTTATTCCACAGAATGATAACGAATTGTTAAAGAAGAGAAAGCTTATTTATATATTGCAGTACCCAGGAAATGTGATGTGTCTAGTCATAAAAATAGATGATTGGGCCAGGAATTGCTTACAAATAAATTTAGATAAAACTAATTCCCAGTTTTATTTTCTAAGCCACAAACCTGTAAACATTTCAAATGGAATTGACTTTAAAGATTACAAAATCTAGCAGGAGTCTACCAAATATTTAAGTCTGATAATAAATTTTCGATTGTTATGGATTAATCATATTAATAAAATAAACAACGCCATTTATTGATGTGCTGAGGCGTAGTGGGCGTTAATTCCATCAGAAATATGTTACCCTATATACATTCGCGTTTGACATATTTGATCTAAATTTGGTGAGCTGCTTGCTCTTCCCATGTATATAATATAATGTTACCACCTTACATGCCATTGTTAATTTTCGAAGCGACTATAGTGTTTGTTTTCTTTAAATTTTAATTTGTTTATTGTTCCTAATATTTGTAAAAAAGTTGGCTTTCTTTTTACCTTGAAACAAATGGGGTAATAGTTGGTTGTCCTCTGTTTTCTTTAAGCTAGTTTCGAAGTTGGCCCGGATAATTTAATTGTTTAATGCTTTAGTATTCCAACATGAGATTCGCTAGAATCCATTCTTGGTGGTGGGTAGGCGGACCACATATTTCTCAACTATCAGCAAATCGTCAGAATCGATGTTGAGCCGCGTTTAATTTTATTAATTTGATGCTACTTAGTAGAACAGTGTCTTTTAGTTACCCGGATCTGGTCGATTTGATATCTGGGAAGTGGGTGTGGGTTACGAAATCTTGGTTTGTCAAAATTTCGGTTTTCAAAATCTCGATTTTCAAATTCTCTGTTTTCAAAATCCCGGTTTTGTATAAAAAACCCGATTTTTATGAAATCGCGGTTTGAAATTTTAAAATTTTGCGCCACATGAAAATGGGACTCTTAAATGATTTTTTGACAAAATTCAAACATGAAGGCGACCACAACAACAACAAATTTACAACAATAATTTGCATTATATATCACACATTTTTTACTTTGTTGGCTCGAGAATCGAGCAAATTTCATGCGGCCGCCTTGAGTTTGCGATAAAGTTCTAGAAAATGGCTAATAGGAATGGAATTTGGATGGAGGACTAAGTGCCCGTGAGAGTTATTGAAGCCGTCAGCATCTACCATTATTGCATTTCAAAATGTTGTAATTAACTTATGCAATTAGAACTAGAAAAACTTATGCAATTAGAACTAGAAGAAAAGAAAACCGGGATTTTGAATACCGAGATTTTGAAAACCCGGATTTTGAAAACCGAGATTTCGTAGTACACCCCTGGGAAGTTTGTGTTGGGTATAATAAGATTATATAGCAGAGCTAGCTTGGTTTGGTGCAATGCATCCCATGGGTGAGGGCCGATAATATTACGATGAATAATAGTCTGCATTACCGATTTGTGCGTTGAACTCTGTTGAGTCACCCAACACAACATTTTCACCGTCTTTAGGAATATTGTTTAAAACACTTTCAAGTTAGTTGTGAAAGTTTCTTCCGTATGTTCTAATTTTATCTCCGTTGGAGTGTGCGTTCACAAATGACATGTTAAAAAGATGTGTGTGCATTCTGAGTAAGCTGATCCGGTCGTCTTGTGGGTCTAAAATCCGTTAAGAATTGATGACATCGATTGTTGGTCAAAAAACCAACTCGAAACTCGAGTTTATTGTTACTTTGACAATGAGCAAATCCGCGGCGATTGTGACCGACGATTTTGTCAGTAATTAGATCGAGTTTGGACTACGATGCCTGGAGTGGGATTTTGCTCAAAAGGCGAGAAGCGAGTTTACGTTTGATTTCTCGCCTTTTAGTTTTGTCCGATAGTTTTATAGCGATTATGCACAAATCGACAAAAGTAAAAGGCGAGAAAATTCAGCAACTATGGATTTAGCTGTCAAAATGTCATTTTGTGTTTAAAATTATTTGTCAGTTTGCGCTTTAGTGTTGTGTTCAATTTTTTTTAGATTTTAGTGATATTTTAATAAGACAATTTGTCCATTGCTATTGTTTTTGATAAAAAAAAAACAATATGAGAATTATCCGGTCTGATTTACATCCTTTTGACATCGATGGTACAAAGTAGTTAATAATTAATCTTATAAATTTTATTTATGTATTTAATTAACGTAATATTTAATCCTAAAGATTCCAGGAACGATATCGACTTCTGATAGGGTCATTAATTAATTTAATTAATAGTATCGAGGAATATTTTCCAACCCATATGTATCATACCGCAATACTGAAAAGAAGATGTACGCAAATAATGAAAAATATAAAAATGAAAATGACAAAATAAAAGATAAATAAAAATATATATTGTGGCAGTATGTATTATATTATCGACATCCAATTCAAACAAACTTTGTTTTTTGACGTTTAGTATGAAATATAATCTAAAAATCTTTCCGCCTTTCTTCTCACTATGCAATATACATGGACGGAAATAAAAGCGAGAGCGAGTGTCTACTCGCATAGTGCATAATCGCTTTTACTCGCTTTTAGCTACAAGTCGCTCAAAAAAGGCGACTCGCTCTATGCAAAATCCCAGTCCTGATCTTCAATGTCCCAAATTTTAAAAATTCTTATGTTGTGGCTTAGGTGTTTGTGAATCCCAATTATCCGATTTTTTTGTTGAAGTTTCGAAACAATTGATTTTCCTAGTATGGTGTCTGAACACTAGTTGAAGGTGTCTGAACACTAGTTGAAGTGGCATGCTGGCCTTTTGATTTAAAATCTTGGTTTGTTAACTTGAACAGGAAGAAGAGTACTAAAGCGGCTCTAATCCAGGTATACCAGGTTGTAGTTTTTTTAGGTTATGCACACTTCTAAAATTGTGTGCGGCATCAAGGCATAGAATTCATGACGCAATATTAACAAAATCCAGCAGTAGTTGTATGATGATTTGCTTTAATCATCGAAGTTTTTGATAAGCCAGAATTTGCTTCGTTTATTATTATTTTACAAAAATTTTAAGATTGATCACATTTATCAAAACTTCAATCTTTGACTAGAAAAATACAAGCAATTCATTGTCTACGGAGGTTTGGCATTGTATGTTTACCGCCGTTGCCTTCTGATAAATCTAAGAAAAAAGTTTTGGAGTCTTGAATTCTGCTCATTTAAGTAAAATTTCTTGATTAACGTTTTACTGCATGATGCAATAATACTTGTAATTTTCTCTGACACTTCTATTTCTTTATTGCATGCTCGGAAATAAAAATTACGCAACCTGTTGTGGTTCGATTTTTTTATTTATTAATTTTCTCGATTTTGTTTTGAAATTTATGAATTTTTGATTTATGTTTTGTATACGACTATTAAACCATATGTATACATTACAACTAAGTTTTTATATTTGGAATTACAATATTTAATTCGTAATAATTAAACGTAGAACTTAGAAGCTGTACTTGTTCTGTGCCCAATGTACTTGATCTTGAACTCAATCATTACTTTAACCATTTGGTTCCATTTATCGAAATTTAACTAGTCAAAAATTTTAAGCTCGCGCCCAAATTTTTGTTGCATAAACCATAATTAAAACTATAATTTTACCAAATCTATTTCAATGGCATACCATATTATTCAACTGACTAAGCGGAAAAATATTTTATAAAATTAAAAATAACTGAATCGTTTAGTTTATACACGATTTGGGTAAGGCCATCGCATGCACATAATATTTTCCTTGTGTTGGATTTTATTCTGTGTAAGAATGCACGTGCATACAAACCTCAAATACTCAATTAATTTACCATCACGATTGAAAGGTATGAATTAATTGCGATTGGCGTTATTTTTTCACCACATGTTAATTTAACTAACATTAAAATTGGAATTATGATTTATGCCTTAACACCTGACTAGATAATGTAACACGGTGCACTTTGGAAATAATTAGGCATATACAAATATATTTATCTCGTTATGTTATTTTTTGTAACATGAAATCGATTGCTGTCGGAAATATGATGAAATCTAATAAAAAACTTACTATGTACAGTTTTTGTTCACAAAATTTCGTCATATCAAATTATTGATTTGGTTAGAATACTTAATTGAATTTATGGAATTGAGAAGGTGATAAAGTAATTTGAATTATAATATATGCCTTATAATTTATTACTTCAATGAATTCTAATTTGTAGAAAATTAAAGATTTGTTTACTTTATTTAGAGATAACAAGTAATTAATAACATGTTTGTTTAGCGTTATTTATATATACATATAATAAAAAATTGTGCACAAACAATTTGTCGATATTAACGTTGCCGCGTGCAAAATCCATGTACAGACGTACGAACAAAAAATTTTTTATTTTTTGATTATGAATGGCTAAAAATATGTCATTAGTTAGTAGTAGTAGCTAGCACCATCGGCGAAATTTACTCGTGGGAATAATTTTATTTTTACAACCACAAAACGTATCAGTTTTAGCGCGATATGTCTTTATAGTAAATTTCAAAAATGATAATTGAATTAATATGAAAGTAACTTTGGTTTAAACATGATTCAGGTCATGCAAGTTTTTCTATTCTTTATTTTGTGGAAGATGATTAAAGTCTTTTATTATGATTAATTTGGTAAGACGATCAAAGATTTGTTCTTTTCGCTTTCCCACAAATTTAAAATTATTTATGGTTGTAATTACCTCAACTAAATTATATTCAGGCCAATGTACTTTATTATTATTGGTACGCACCGTTTATAAATTTCACCAAACCTTAATTAAATTAATGCCGCACTACAAAATAAATATGTATAAACAATAAGCGAGTTTTAGCGACCTTCTAACAGATTGATTTTTAAACATTTATGTTTGAAGGTTTGCAAATTTGGTCTAGGTCTATAAATCTAATTTGAGTTAAACTAAATTATTGAGTTACATTGTCAATGATTTTTCGAAATCCCCGAAAATGCATAGGAAATCAATTTCAAGAGTAAATGAATTTTATTTAACGCAAGTTAGATTCATTTAATTTCTAAGAAACTTATGTAAATGAAAAACCCAATGCAAATAACATTATTGAATTAATAGTCATCAGTCATACGTGTTCTCGTCGATAATGGGCTCGATTCAATGTAAAGGTACTATTTTACTTCTTCCTGGTACGTCTTAAGATTTAAATCTTTCGTTCAACTGTAGCAGAAAATATATGATGTATAATGCATATTTACCATGAGACTAATACGAAAAGTAATTAAATATCGACCTATTCAGCGATATCAGTTAAAATTACTACGTCACCGGATCTCGACCTTGTTATTTCATTGTTTCCTGAGCTTTGAGATGTTATTTCTAATAGTACGATTCGTACCATAAAAGATATTCCCCTTTCTGTTTTCTGAAATCAAAGCAGTTTGAAAAAATACACTCACCGGCATAACATAATTTCACAACTTATTTATTTTTAAATATGAATATATTTGAAACTGTAGTACCTAGAACCTTCAACCAAAATTTAAATTCAAGACCTAAAAATTTCTCTCAGAAAATATGACATGGTATGGTGCCGTTATGCCGTAAAGTTTTCAAATCTGAATCCTCTTAAACTGCAATATATCAAAACTAGAAAAACCCGAATTCAAGCTCATTTCGTCAACAAATTTTCCCCCCGTAAAATCGGTAGTATTTTTCTATCGGTTTAGTAATATCGTGCGATAGGTGCCACTCATGTGTTAGCGTCTTCGAATTCGAAAAAAGTCGAATCGAAAAAGTGTAAGTTGTATCATTTTTGCTTTTCGAAAATGATACAACATACCGCCATTCGACTTTTTTCGAATTTCGATTCGAAATGATGGTACAACATACCGCCCCTGGCCATTTCTTAACCGATTATGTCGAAAATCCACATGTGGGATTTAAATTGGGATTTAAAAATGATGTTTGATAAAGTTCTGAAATATTGTCATTAGGGATGGAACTAGGCCATTTCTTAATCGATTATGTTTAAATTTGGCATGATCTAAATTGGATTATTAAATGATTTTTTATCTGCTCTGCGTATCTGGACAAAAAGGTGCGATATATTTCAGAACTTAGTCAAAAAATCATTTAGACATGTTGAATTTTATATAATCTGTCAGGAAATAGCTAAGTTTTGTCGCTAATGGCCATATTTTAGAGCTTTAGAAAAAATCATTCTACAATCCCATTTGACCTTGTAGAATTTTAACATAATCAGTAAAGAAATGGTCAAGTTCCATCCCTATCGACCGTATTCTAGAACTGTATCAAAAAATCAGTTTTGAATTCGAATCATTCATTTAGAATAAAACTAGTAAAACTTATCCTTTATTCCCGGCATGTTTTTGAACCCCACTCTCCTGGAATTTTTTTTCTAAAGGCCCTCGGAGGGGAACGGAACAAAAAGACTTCCCGCGAGTCCGCGAGAGTTATTGAAACCTCTACAATTCGGTATGATATCAAAGGGCTGAATGTTGAAGACCGAATGTCCAAGGGAAAAATAACGAAGGGCCGATTGTGTTAAAGGGGTTACTTTTCGTGTTTAGAAATCTATTTTTCTAATTTGTTTTAAGGAATATTTCGTAATGTTTTTTATAAAATATCAATGAATTTTATCAAGCAAATATTCCTTCACCAAAATATATCACTGACTGGATACGTGGAATTTTGACATTCGGCTTCCGCCCCTATAATCAAATATATTCGAAAACAAACAAATTTTTCTAGTAAGTTTTTGGGCAAGACATTTTATTTTTATGTTAAAATATTATTAGTCCCGACCTGAATTAATAAAAAATATTTTTTTTTTCAAAATCAAAAACTAGAAGAAAAGAAACCCTGGATTTTGAAAACCGGGATTTTTAAACCGCGACTACCTTGGTGTTACCTAGGTGTATACAGAGACAGCCGAAGCCCTCTGAGTACTCCAGGCTGAGGGGTGTAAATTCTTTGATTTGTCTTAATCGCTCGCATATTTCAGCCCTTTTTCGTATTGGCCTAAATTATAAATGCTTAGTTTGGAATTTTCAATTACACATCTAAATATGATTAATAATTTTCTTTTGCTGTGACAAAATTCAAAAACAAACTGCTAATTCCAAATATGGTTCCTAATATTTTATTTCTCAAATAAATATAGCTGATGTATATGTACTTTAACACAAAATTTAGAAATTGACCATATCGTAAAAAAACGAATGTGAAAACATTTAAAAAACTAGAAGCAATAGATTTATATGCCAATAAAAGTGAGATGGCCAAGTTTAGTAGAATTTTTAATTTTAACGGCTCTTATTTTTCATGTTGTATAAAATTACAATGCTGACTGCAAGAAACAACGCAAAAAACACATTTGTTAGTTGAGTTTAGAAAAACTGACATTTTAATAGAATATTAACAGAAAAAATTTATTCCACAAAAGCGGGTTTTCATATTTCAAGAACTACACAAAAACGGATCTCAACGACAACGTCTGATAATTTTGCTTATCAGTACGATGCGTCTAGCATGAATGAATACCATTATCTTAGACAAGTCGTACGTTTTAATAATGTCTATATTAATTTAAAGTGGTTATAATTATGATAACAATCATGTTTTTTTTTATTTTCAGCACGTTTGTATGCCCAACTGAAATTATCGCATTCTCTGAACGAGCTAATGAATTCCGAAAAATTGATTGTGAACTTATAGCCGTATCTACGGACAGTCATTTCTCCCATTTGGCATGGATAAATACCCCTCGTAAACAAGGTGGTCTTGGTGAAATGAACATTCCACTTCTAGCTGATAAATCGATGAAAATAGCTCGAGATTATGGTGTTTTGGATGAAGATTCTGGTGTACCATTCCGTGGTTTATTTATAATTGATGGTGAACAAAAATTACGCCAAATCACCGTAAACGATTTACCAGTTGGCCGCAGTGTCGATGAAGTACTACGTCTGGTGCAAGCGTTCCAATATACCGATGCACATGGGGAGGTGTGCCCAGCGAACTGGAAGCCCGGCTCAAAAACAATGGTTGCCGATGCGCAAAAATCAAAAGAATATTTCAATGCTGTTAACTAAGTTTGATCTATCTCAATACTATATCATTAATAATAACAATCAATACATGGCAACACAAAACGGAGCAACATGTCAAATATACCATGATAGTATTTTCTTTCTCACTTTTTTAATTGTTATGTTTAATGAAGCATTGAAGGCTATGTATTACCTTATTTTATGTTTTGTTCGTTTTATTGTAATCTCTATCGAATTATTTGTTCTTAAATAAATTAAAAATTTGAACGAACGAAATACCTTTTTTCTACTAGGCTTCTCCTTTTTCTGGCTTGATAAAAACTGCTGTTTTTGAATTGATTGCAATGTCTAACTAAAGCATACCTTATTCCTTGAAATTCTCATCTTTCTTTTCAAGCATTTGTTACGTAAATGACCAATCCAGCTATGAGAAATGTGTTTCGACCACTGATCTATATATTGTATATAGTCTTTGGTTTCGACAGCGAGCATAAAATTGTTTTACGCTCTTAATCAAACCGCATACTCAATCGAAAATAAAATAAAAATTACTAAAAAAATTTAGACAGGCTGCGGGCCAATAGTCGGGTAAATCGTTTACTATGGTAAAAATCGGATTTAGAATAGATTTTTCTATCAGATTGCCATAGAGTTTTTGAAAAATAAATGAATTTGCCTAAAAATTAACTTAAAACTTACTTTTACCCGACTATTGGCCCCCCCAATAAAGGGTAGGGGAAATACTTCGTGGCCTTTTTCCCGGTAGTTGGCCTTACATTCATATATCTCAGTAACCATTGATCATATCGGTAAATGTGTGTTTGAAAGGTGACATTTTAACTTACACTTTGACATACAAAACATTAAAATCGGTGAAGTGAATAAAAAGTTACAACATTTTAAACATGTAAATAAATAATGAAAAAATACGAAATTACAAAGGGAAAAACGCCGTTCAGCCTTGCGAACAAATTTGTGCTGTTTACGGAGAAGGTGCTTTATCAAAATCAGCAGCAAAGAAATGGTTCACGCGCTTTCGTTCTGGAAATATGGATGTCAAAGATGCACCTCACTCTGGTCGACCAACCACTGGAAAAGATGAAATCATGCCGAAAATTGAAGAAGACCGGCATATACACCCCAATTGTCGAAGTCGTCTCACTTCATGTGACGTGACTACAGTCGTGTCACTTCGCGCCAAAATTGGTATTGTTGAAGTCGTTTTAAACGACACGCATACTACAATAGAAATATCGGGCAGCACTAATAATTTCCTCAATTTTGACAAGCCATTTGATGTCAAAAATCAAAATATTTACGAATATTTTATTGCAAAAACCACGGAAATTGAAAATAGGTAACTAAAATCTAATTATTTAATTATTAAATTAATTTCCAGAAACTATACAGTAATTTATGATGAAGGCAAAATATCCATGATATACATAATTTGTAATTTTCCATCGTAAATAAAAATTGAGAAGGGGTGGTTTTTAAATGATAAATTTATCTTATAAGTATATTTACGAAAGCAGTAAAATATTTGCAAAATAATTTGAATATAAATCAAAAAAAAAAATCGTAAATGTGTTTCATTAATGAAAGTCGCATAAAATATTCTTGTCACTTGAAAAAAGTAGGTGACTGTTGTCGTATCATGTGACTAGAGTCGTAACAGGCGACTTCGATAATAGCAAAAATGAAGTGACGTGACTATAGTCGTCTAAAATGACGTGAGACGACTTCGATAATTGGGGTGATAAGCAGCCATGCAATTGGTAAAGAACTAAATATTGATCATAAAACAGTTTTAAACCATTTGAAAATGGCTGGATACAAAAAAAAACGACGTTTGTGTACCACAAGAATTAAAGTTAAAAATTTAATGGACCGGATTTCTATCTGGGAAACGCTGCAGAAATGGAACGAATTCGGGCCATTTTTAAAGCGAATGATTGCTGGTGATGAAAAGTGGATAAGATACGACAACTTGTGCGAAAAAGATCATGGCCGAAACGAGGTGAAGCTTCCCAAACGGTATCAAAGCCAGGATTAACGCCAAGTAAGGTAATGCTGTGTGCTTGGTGGGATTGGAAAGGAATCGTGCATTATGAGGTGCTGGCACCGGGCATAACGATTGATTTTAACACTTTCACGACACATATGTGCGTCATGCGGTTTATACAACGAAATTTTGTTCTAAAAAACCGGCGACTCGTTTATGCGTCATAATAATATTAATAACGTCACAAAACACACAAAACATTTATTCTACCAATAGGCTTCAATTAGTTCATTTCGTGTAAATTTATTATCTGATTTGTGATTACTCCAGGCTAGAGTGGCAGCTCGGCCGTGAACGTGCTAATCTTTACTGTCAGCAACTAACGCGTTTAAGACAAGCAATTCAGTTAAAACGTCCAGAATTGATCAACAGAAAGGGCGTTGTGTTTGTAACCGTTTTACTATTGCCTGTACGCACATGCTGGCTAAATTATGCCGGGAGCGTCAGCTAGGGCGGGTCCTACAAAGCGGCAATAGTTGGCAACGTATTACGTAGAAATTACATGTGCAGTCGATTAACGTTCATGATCACACCACCCCTCCCACCGATTCCACCCACCGTCCACCTCCCCGTGCGAAACAATTAACTAAGCATCCTATCGCAGACCTTACCAAGTGGAATGAAGATAATCTTTATTGTAATTATTACCACGCCTGCGAAGTAGATCCTTTAACTCATATATAGTGGTTATGAGTTTACAAACAAAAATTGTGTCACTTAAGCCTAAGAAAAATTATCTTTAACTCAATAAGTAACGGTCGGATTAATACAATGAAAAAAACAATAATTGAATAATAATAATAATAATAATAAGACCGACCGTACGGGATACATGTACTAAGTTAATACAACCAAAGAAATAACATGAATATATAATAAAACAAATATTTATTGTACCTGCGTAACCCTATGTAGCCTGGGTGAAGGTTACCTCGTGGTGTTGGTCTGCTACTCCGTTAGGTTTATATATATCCTTGGTTGATTTCCCGGTAGTTTTCCTTTTTGCAATTTCCGTTGCGGGTGCGATTTTACTGATGTTATCTGGGATTTACGTTATATTTATTTTTTTGTTAAATAGTGTACTCCACCGCTTATAGTTGTCACGATTACGAATAATATAACCGTAAGTCGCAGCCTCGGTTTTGGTTAACCCCGTTCTATTTGGTCCGCCTTACTCGCCGCGCGTTCACTATTGATGCTTTCACACACCCATACAATTTAGATGGGGAGCAACTATACCACCGTAACGCCGGTTGGTCTCAAGCAATTAGTGGGTATCCCTTGGGATTGTACGTCTCGTATGGTGAACGTAAATAAAAAAACGAGCTCTCAAATTTAATTATATATAACTATATATATAGGTAGTTAACAATATTTTTTTTTCTTTATTAAAAATAAATCACCGCAACCTTACTCGGTTACACTTTTCACAATCTTTTAAATTTTAATATATTTTTATTTTGGTTCTTAATTTTAATAATTTACACCCGGGCACCACTATATATCACTTGGTCGACCAATTTCCACCAAAAACCCAAAATCGAATTCCCTATCCCATCAAAAAAAAATTATCTTTTTTTCCTCTTCGTTTTCTTGTTCTTTTTTTTTTTTCTCTTTGAATCGTACCATTATTATTATTTACTCGAATATGTAATAGAGTACAATTATGGCACAAACACCTACAGTCTGCCATACAAGTACCGATTCCGCCGCACGTTACATGTTCCATCATGATAATGCTAGTCACACACATCATTGATCACGCGGCAGAAACTGAGAGAGCTTGGCTGGGAAGTTTTGCTTTTGATACACCCACCATATATAGTCCTGACCTTGCACCTTCGGACTACCATTTGTTTCGGTCCATACAGAACTATCTTAAGAGGCCGCGAAAATGAGTTGTTTCAATTTTTCGCCCGTAAACCACAGAAGTTCTACAGTGATGGGATCATATGGCTGTACCAGAAAAATAGCAAAAGGTCATCGATCAAAATGGCACATATTTGCGGTTTAATAAAGTTCATTTGAAATAAGAAAATTCTTTGTTTCAATGTCACCCAAAAAAAGGCAACGAACTATTCCCCTACCCTTTATTTCACGAAATACATACGTTTCTAATTTTTACCTTTTTCTCTAAATGTGTATTAAAATGCAAAAAAATACATTTTTTGTTTATTTTTGATGGTATATGTTGACTAAATGACTAATTAATGACGCGTCACAATAATTTATCAAATGACTTATCCATAGACTTTCCACGTTCGGTGATAAGTGTGAGACATGCCATACGTATTTGTTCTTTCATGACAATGTCTTAACCGAAACATGAGTGACAAGTAACATATATGATGTTTATACTTTTTACGCTATTTGCCGTAGGCACTTGGCGAAACACACTTATATATTTTGCGAAACAAAAAACAAGTGATTAAAAAAATGTGTTTATTAAGTATATATGATGTTTCTCATATTAGGCGTTTTCGGATATATCCCATGGTAACTTTTGAGGAGGTTTAGTTTTTTTTTAACGTTGGTAACAAAAGTTACTCTGGCTATACAAAAAGTAACAACGCATCCCCAATAGAACTCCTTATGACTTTTTCCTTCTCTAGTTTTTTTTAATACTTTTCTGTAAGGAAAAAGTCATAAGGAATTCAATTGGGGATGCGTTGTAAGATTAAATTTCGCCTGGTAATATTTATATTCAGCAAAATTCAATGACGTATTTTAACAGATACAACATTTTTGTTGTATTTTTGGCGTAAGTGTAGATCACGTACACGTATACATCGAGTTGGTTTCAGTGGCTAGTGGCTATCGCACACTTAGGCCAAATTTTGGCCCATTGTGATACCACTCATTCACGCCACATCATTAACCCATTCACCTACTCACACAACTACACAGTATACCACCTGCACAGTCCATGTCAACCTGTACTTTGACGTGGACGGCGGGCCGGCGCTGAATTCTGCATTCCATCAGAGGGTCTTAGTTGTGTTTCCATCAGAGGGTCTTAGTTGTGTTTATTAACATCACCGATTGTAATCGATGATGAAAATACGATTTGCATCTAACCCGGGGTCTTCACTATGCAAAATCGCTGAGATTTTCTATCATGAGACTAAATTTAGGAATATATGTGTAAGTATGTTATACAAATTTTGAAACTCTCAGCATATTATCAGGAGACTATTTCACGAAAAATGAAATTTTTAAGAAATCTCAGTGAAATTATTGTCAATGCTATACTGTTTTAACATACAAATCTATAAATTGGTTGACAGTATTTACGGATTTTATGACATTCGAAGAAATTATTATGAGACAAAAATGCCCAGTTATGATATTTGTTTGATAATACATTGAAAAAAAGATACACATACATAAAATATCATGAGAGAAAGTCTCAGCGATTTTGCCTAGTGAAGACGCCGTGTAAGTCTCTTCTGATGGGTTCGAACCCAGTACCTACCTCCCGGTCCAAATGCCGAAGCTTTAACCACAACACCACGTCCGGTTAATACATCGCGTAAGATGAACATTTTTTAAAAAATTTTCTTTGTAGGATTGTGTATCTTTCGTTTTTAGGAGGTGCAAGCCAGAAATTTCGGAAAAATCAACATTTTCCGGGAAAATTTTCAGTTTTTCCAAAAATATTTTTTGGTTTTATTTCATTCAAAAATTAAAAAACTGCGGTTTTTATTTATCAAATCTTAATTTTAATTATAAAAAATCGAATTACGGGTGTGGTACGTAATCTCGCATTTCAAAATCTCGCATAACAAAGTCTCGCATTTCAAAATCTCGCATTACAAAATCTTGCATTTCAAAATCTCTCGTGAAGGGTGAATTAAAAAATGGGAAGTGGATTAAAATATGGGGGGTTAAGGGTGAATTAAAATATGAGTGATTCTAAAATACGGGTTTTTATAATACAGGATTTTGAAATATCTACTGCAATATATAATTGCGAGATTTTGAAATGCGAGAAATCCTATCGTTCCCTTCGTATACTAAAATTGAGAACTCCTCAAAGCTGCTAAAAAATTATCATGTTTTCCGGGAAATTGGAGCCGCTTCCCATTTTTCCCGGAAAATGTGATAATTTTTCCAAAATGTTTCGCGATGTATACGTCATCTACACTTTAGCCTATTTTTTAATAGTTTATACTTTGAAAGTTTCTACTTTAATTTTTCTGACATTACTAATTTAATACAAATTGTCAGAAAGACAGAAATTAGAAAAACTTCTAAACGTAAATTACAACAAATAATTACCCTAAAGTTACTCTACATGTTCGGAAATAGATTTGGTAATTTTTTGTCAGCAAGTTACCATGGAATATTTCCGAAACCGCGTGATGGCGTAAGTAAACAATCGAGAGATATGAAAAATTTGCTATTCAATTCGTTTATACGCTTTGTCACAGCGTCGTTTTTATTATTTTTTAAAATACGGCGTTAAGATTTTGTTTGTCGGATTGGTAAGTAAACATTTTGTAATTGTATTATTAGGAATATTTTATCAAAACAGATTTTCTAATTATTTTTCTATAAAAATTCAAAACTGCATCCATTTGGAAACCAACAAATATGCCGAGAAAGATAAATAAATTTGGAATATTAGTCCGCATTTAAATGAAAAAAGTTTATTTCGGACTTATCACATACATTTCAGACAGCTTACATAAGGTTTGTGTACGACTGCTAATATACGATACACCTCGGTCATGTCATAAACAATTCACCCCAGATGAGTCACAAACGAAAATTAGTCCCATTTACTTATAAATTTTTATATAACGGATGGGGCAAGTCCCGCTACGGGGCAAAAGTCCCGCTACCATTTTGATTGCCTATAACTTTGTTCAAAGAAAAGATAAGTTCAGATCTTGTGGCGTATATTTATCCATTATAAAATTTTGCGTCTACACAACACAATGGTTAAAACGGAACTGAGCTAAACGTCACATAGCTAAGATGGCGCGCAATCAAAATGGTAGCGGGACTTTTGCCACACCCGTTACATGTCTTGCTTGACTGTCGCTGATGAGTCACTAGTGCGACATCAGTGACTTTTCTGCGGTGAGATGGAGGTACGAAGAAGCTATACTAAGGCTACAAGATGAACCGAAAAGTAAGCTGACTGTGTTCTGACTGAACGAAATTTTCATTTGGAGGGTAAATGTGTTAACTTTGTGACCGAAAGACATTTTTTATGTCAAATTAAAAAAAAAACAACATTCTGTTATGCCCGGTTGCATAGAAAAATGACTAAAGGCCTGTTAGTTGTGCACCGCAGTTAAATGTTTTATATGAAGTCTGTTTGCGCGATCAGAAAAAAGTCAACGCAAACTTGATTAAATTAGAATTTTAGACTTAATGGCAAATGTGTAAGAATCTCAACAATCAGTTTCGAACGGATGAGATTATTGATTTGAAAAAATCAGTCTCCTCATCAGGTGTTGTCACACAGATAGTGACGCTAAATTTAAGAATTTCCTACGATTGCGTATTTAATTCGAGAGTGCTGAAAATATACATTCAGAACAATCACAAAAACACCATTACAATCGGAAACAAACCAAAGTAATATTGATTAAATTAATTTTATTCCATGGAAATATTTAACGATTAGTTATTCAATCAAAATTGGCCATTTAAATATTTATACGCAAGCTTTTCTATGCAACCGGGCATATCAGAATGTTGGTTTTATTTTAACACCCCTATTCCCCTAGTCGCATCACTTCAAGTGATGTGACTACTCATCTTCTCGGTTACTAGATCGTTAAATCAAAACTTGCAAAATAATTGTTCATAAAAGTCGTTCTGGCTGTTCTTTAAATCTTAGTATGCTGCTTTATAAATATTTCCTATCGACTGCTGTCACTTCAAATGAGAATTTCTATCACTTGGAATTTTGACGTGACAAATAAATCCAAACTAATGCAGCCAACTAAGATCTAAAAAATTTTCATTGAGTTTTGCACAAAACTATTTAGTAAATTTTGATTTTAAAATCTAGTAACCAGAAAGATCCATAGTCACGTCGCATGAAGTGATACGTCTAAGGGAATTGAGTATTAAATTAATTTGACATAAAAAATGTCTTTCGGTCACAAAGTTAAAACATTTACCTATTTGTCGCAGTAAAATTTTGCTTCAACAGTTGAACATACACGAACTGCCTTCTCCTTTTCTATATAGCCTGACTAAAATCATCAATAATATATTCCTACGTACACAGATCCGTTTCTTATGTCTTTTCGGTTAGTTATAGCTTACATGTTATACAAAAATAGAACCGACTCATCTAACCTACTGACTCGTTTAATATTTCAATCGCAATTTCAGTTGGGCCGTAGTTTACATGTTAGACAGTAGTAGTCCTAGAAGCACCCAGACCACAATAATTTTGATAAAAATATCTTTATTTTTCAATGTGGTCTCCTTTTAGCTCGAAAACACTTCTCCCAGCGATTTTCAGTAGGACCGATACTCGGTTTATAGTTAGAACCGTCGAAATAGGAATCAACGCTTACTCCACTTATATATTGTTGGCAAATCTTTAACCACTGAGCAAATTTATCAAGTCTGTTAAATTAATAATTAAACCACTTTTGTCACCAATTTTCATCTTTAGTTCAAAATTACAACTCAGGCTGCGGGCCAAACTGATCTAATAATCTGTTCTAAATCCGATTTTTACCAAAGTAAACAATTTACCCGACAATTGGCCCGCAGCCTCAGTTAGTAATTTTGAACTGAAGATGAAAATTATATTTTTCAAAATCGATGTTCAAAACAAAATTATTATATTGTCACTATAGTCTAGAAATAATTACAAAAGTGTTTTAATTACTAAATCGCAAAAATGACAAAAGTTATATAATAGTGGGGGAAAATGGAAGCAAACCACAGCAACACATTTACTTTTATTTTTCACTAAAAATAGCTCCAATAGTGTGACACCTGAACTCTGTGGCAGTTCGTCAAAACGATTACTTCAGGTTACTTTAAACAATTGTGTGCGTATGTTAATGATCTTAAGGAGTTTGATTACGTTTCTGAATTTAAACCTCAATTCTTGGTTGTAACTTGTATCAGTGTTACCGATATAGAACGAGAGTAATTAAATCAGGGGATATGTGCCAATTAAAAATCTGATACAGTTAGAAAAAGAACTAGAACAACTGTTATTTACCCTCTGGAAGTTAGGGAACCGGTTGCAGCAAAACGAAGTTAAGCTGCTAATTAAAGAAATCAAGAACGAAATTAATTAATAAATACCTAAATGGCCCTACTGGGGAAAAGATACCGAATATTCTCTTTGAAAAGCGAAAAAATTTTAAAACGACCAAAACTTCAAATTCTACCAGTTAAATGAAGATGGAACATGGGCTATAAAAGCAAAGCAGAAAGCTTTTCTGTTTGCAATCCAATCATTCAATTTTAATCTAAATTCAAAGAAATCTCCTGAATATGATTTAACTACAGAACTAATAATAAAATCTCTTCCTCTTAATAATTATCACACTTTTCAGACTTAAACATGTTCCAAATCAATGGAACATCGCAGAAGTAATCTTGATACCTAAACCCAACAAACCACTAAATGACAAAAAATCGTATAGGCCGATTTCCTTATTTCCAATCATTTATAAAATATCAAGAAACTACTCCTAAAGAGACTCAAACCAATAATAGAAGAAATTAATCTTATTCCTCCACATCAATTTGGCTTCAGAGAAAACCATTCAACAATAGAACAAGTACATTGAATTGCAGACATAGGCTGTGTGCCAAACTTAAGGTAAAAGTCAATTTTAAGTAAATTTTTCGGTAAATTCATTTATTTTTCAAAAACTCTATGGCAAACTGATCGAAAAATCTGTTCCAAAACCGATTTTTACCATAGTAAATGATTTACTTTAATACCGGGTTTCCATCGTCATAGTATACAAGTATAATAGTATTATAATATTAAAGTATTACGATGGAAAACCAAAGTTGATAGTATAATAGTTTATTAAAATATTTCAGTATACTACTTAGCTATCAAATTTATAATACGTAGCAAATATTATTTTTAACGTTACGAATTTAACAGTGTAAAAATAAATTTAATTTTTCTAGCTTATCCATTACCATTTTTAATATTTTCTCGCCGCAATGAGAAACAATTTGTTGGCTGGTTATCGTTATATATTATTATTACATAATACGTGTCAAATAAACTAATAATATCCTTTTTATCAAACGCTTATTTCGAATAAGCTTATTTCAAACCGTGCGATGGAAAACCAGCAGTGCTTGATAGTAAAATAGTATTATACTATTATTCTATTATGCTATCGACGATGGAAACCTGGTATAAGTTTGGCACACAGCCATAATTGAAGATGTACTTGAAAGTAAAAAAGTATGTTCAAGTATCTTGTTGGAAGTAGGCCTTTCTTTGAGAGAGTAGGTAATTAGGTATGTCATAAAGGCTTTAAATATAAATTACAAAAAACCTACCAAAGTAGTTTTATGAAATACAAAAATCTTACTAACCGAAACTTTTGTCTTTCGTTCGGTTATTTCTTTCGAAATAAAGAAAATATCAGAAGAAGTACCACAAAGTAGCGTTCCGGGATCAACTTTTAATATGTTCTCTATACCTCGGACCTGCCAATGATAGAGCAGACTAATGTAGAAACGTTTGCAGATGATACGGCCTTCGCAGCAGTCGCTGTTAAACATACCGCACGGATTTATATATTCTTTTAACACATTGTTTAACACATTTAACACACCACCAGTCCATAAAAAACGTATTTTTACGTGATCCGCTCTCTATGCACAGTTTGCAAAAAACGTAATTTTACGTGTCCCGCATACAATGTGTTAATTAACAAAGCTTTGTTCTAGTACGTTTGTGTTATAACAATAAAAACAAAACAAAACCTTTATAAACGTCAAAATTTGTTTGTGTGAAATTTGTTAAAAAATGAATAAAAAACGTAAGTTTTATACCGTTCAATTGTAAAACAGACATAAAATCCTTTTTTAACAATAGACGCTAAAAAATATGATGGCCCAAAAGAAACAGTCGTCGCTTTACCTAGTGGAAATAAAACGGCTGCTGTTGTCGAGCAACTTCCGACCTCCACTATAAATACACATTTGGATGAGGTGCTCGATGTTGTTAAAGAATTAGACCGTACATGTGATTATCGTAAATGTAAAACAAAAACAAGTTTAATCGGGACCGATTGCAATTTGTGTAAATTTAGATACTGTATGAAGCACACATTGCCAGAGGTTCATGGTTGTGGTGAGTTAGTGAAACAAGATGAAAGGGCTAGATTTTTACATCCCGTGCCACAAAAACTTATAAATGAGCAAAGAGATTTGGAAAAGAGTCGTGAGAAACTGCGAAACAAATTACAGGATATGAATTTGTCACGAAAATCAAAGGCGCCCACAGGAAGCAGTAGCAAAACAAAATCGAAAAAATAAAATATGAATGTAGATATGTAATTTTAATTATACGTTTTCAACATAAATTTACTGTATTTTATTTTACTATTTTAAGACAAATTGGACCCTGTCGTCGAGCCTATATCGCCATCGCCCGCTTCGTTGTTATTTTCTTGTGACAAATCATCATATTCTTGTATTATACCAGTCAGAAAAGTTTCAGCATCACAGAATTCTTGTTCCTCCATACCCTCTCCGGTGTACCAGTGCACAAATGCTCGGCGACGCAACATTAGACTGAAATTGTTTAACATTCGCTGAAATACTCCGCGAATTGCCGTCGAATTCATTAGAAATGTAGCCGATATATTGTACCCTCTCGGTGGAATATCACACATAGCAGTCTTAAAATGTTTTGGTAAGAAACTGGCAAACTGATTTGCTTGCCTTTGAGCCATTTTAGCAAAATTCTCATCAACGGTTCGGGTTGACATACGACCTCTAAAGATGGCCGCTGCAGCCAAATATTTTCCATCTTCCGGGATGCATGCGACCATCAAATTTCTTGGTTCAAATAATTCCGTTACTAATTCAGGAACATTTATTTTTCGATAGTTCATTGCATCCACGGAAATTAGAGGCGCAAAAACAGGAATAAAAAAATGTAGATTTGGAAACGGAACCATATTTGTATACAGTTTTTTTAAGTCTGTATTCAACTGGCCGGGGAAGCGAAAGCATGTTGTTACTCCAGCCAAAGCCTGTGAGACAATGTGATTGAGATCGAAGTAGCTTGGTTGGGGAAGTCCCAAATTTTTGCGACATATATTGTAGAGTGCCTCATTATCAACAAAAAATGTTTCATCGGTGTAGTTCGCCATATCTTTGGCACTCAGTACAGCATTATACGGTTCAACGACTGTTTCAGAAACTACAGGCGATGGGATAACTGAGCATGAATTCGTTATTCGATCTGCATATTCTTCTTTAAGCTTAGAGAACAAAAGGCTTCCCATTCCTGATCCAGTACCGCCTCCTGTTGAATGTACAATTTGAAACCCCTGGAGACAATCACATTTCTCAGCTTCCTTCCTGGTTTTATCGAGCAGCTCATCCATCATTTCGGCGCCTTCGGTATAATATCCTCGAGCCCAATTATTTCCAGCACCGCATTGTCCGCAAACGACACTATCCGGCGAGAAAATATTTCCATATTGCGAAGAGCGTAAATTCTGAATTGAACCCGGTTCTAAATCCGAAATTATAACCCGAGGAACATATTTACCTTGAGTTGCCTCGTTATAGTACACGCAAATTCTTTCTAATTGTACATCGGAATATCCTTGAAAATAACCATATGGGTCGATAGAATGCTCGTCGGAAATGTTTTCCCAAAACTGTAAATAAAAATATTTTAAAGAGCTGAAATATTTTAGAGTCTATTGTTATAGTATTACATTTAGTCCGATTTGATTTCCACATTGTCCAATTTGATGAAAAATAATCTCCCTCATTTTACTTAAAATTTAGACTCATGAATAATTTTAATTTGAACGGTCAGACAAGGCATACTTAATCAGGTTTATCATTCGAATAATACTTAAGCAGAACAGATAAATACAAAATACTTTAACTTAACGCTAAACTATCACTACCGTACTCTTCGATTAGATCCCTAACGAAGTCAGCAGCATCAGTGAATTCTTGTTCCTCCATTCCTTCACCGGTATACCAGTGTATGAAAGCACGCCGTCGCAACATTATTGTAAAGTTATCTAACATTCGTTGAAATACTCCTGTGATCGCTGTTGAATTCATTATAAATGTGGCTGATATGTTGAAACCTCTTGGAGGAATATCACATATAGCAGTTTTGAAGTGTTTAGGTAAGAATTCGGCAAAACATTCCTGCTGTTTTTCTGCCATTTTAGCCAGATTTTCATCAACTAATCTAGTAGACATTACTCCTCGGAATATTGCCGCGCAAGCCAAGTATTTTCCATCCTCTGGGAAGCATGCGACCATCAAATTTTTTGGGTCAAATAATTCGTTCACCAGCTTTTCTACTGTGCATATTGAGTAACCTTCTAAGCCACAAGGCAACAGTGGTGCAAATACGGGTATAAAAAAATGTAGATTCGGATATGGAACCATATTAGTGTAAAGCTTTTTCAAATCTGTGTTTAATTGACCGGGAAATCGAAAACAGGTAGTGATCCCGGCCATAGCATGGCAAATTATTTGATTGAGATCAGAATAAGCTGGGTTTGAAATTTGCAGCTTTCTCCGACAAATATCATAGAGGGCCTCATTGTCAATCCAAAATGTTTCATCGGTGTAGTTAGCTAAATCTCTGAAGCTAAGCATAGTGTTATAAGATTCGACTACCGTTTCAGAGACAGCCGGCGATGGAACTATTGAGAACGGATTAACCACTAGCTTAGGATATTCGTCTTTTAAATTTGAAAATAAGAGGCTTCCCATACCAGATCCAGTTCCGCCACCAGTTGAATGAGCGATTTGGAATCCCTGGGGACAATCGCATTTTTCTGCTTCACGTCTTGTTATTTCGAGTATTGTCTCCATTATAAGAGCCCCTTCGGTATAATAGCCCCGAGCCCAAATATTTCCGGCACCACCTGTCCCACTTATAAAGCTTTCGGGCGAAAAAAGTTTCCCAATTTGAGAATTACGCACATTTTGAAGTGATCCCGGTTCTAAATCGGAAATTACAACTCTTGGCACAAATTTACAGCGGCCTACATCATTAAAATATACATTAAGCCGGTCGAATTGTATATCAGAGTATCCTTGAAAATAACCAGACCTATCAAGCGAGTGTTCCGATGAAATATAATCCCAAAACTGAAACGATTAACCGAATATTAAAATTTAACGATAATTCTGGAGTTGTGGCATACCTACATTTAGCCCGATTTGGTTGCCACATTGACCAAGTTGGTGAAAAATAATTTCTCTCATATTTAAAAATTTTGTCCCGGCCGAAATAAATATTAAACTAAAAATAATTTGATTGCTTTGACAAGGCTAGCTTAGGCCACAGTTTAGTTGTTTTTCTCTTCAATATAACAATTAACAGTTACGTTCCATTTCGTGGATGGTCATCATGTAGTTTAATATTTCGTATTATCACCCTCAATTTCGTAGCTGGAGTATTCATCAATCATATCTTGAACCAATTGCGCTGCTTTAAAAAACTCCTGCTCTTCCATTCCCTCAGCTACGTACCAATGTATGAATGCTTTGCGTCTCAACATAAGATTATAATTATCTAACACACGCTGAAAAACGTCTTTTATCGAAGTTGTATTGCCGATAAATGTTGCCGTCATATTAAAGCCGAGTGGTGGAACATCACAAATCGCTGATTTTATCGCATTCGGTATAAAATTCACGAACCAGTTTGGATTAGTTTCTCGAATACAAGTTAAACCTTCATCTACGGCTTTCGTTGAAATGCGTCCACGAAATATTACGGCGGCGGCTAAATACTTACCGCGATTTGGTGAACAGGCGGCCATTAAAGTTTCAGAATTAAAAACATCCGATATTAAATCTCCAACCTTCAAGATTGGCTTGAATTTGACGTCATCGGACGGTATAAGAGGCGCAAAAGCCGGCACAAAGAAATGTAACTTTGGAAATGGTACCATATTCACATATAACTTTCGTAGATCTGTATTTAATTGACCCGGAAATCGAAAACACGTTGTGACACCGGATAAGGCTTGAGCAACTATGAAGTTCAAATTATTATAATTTGGCTGTGGTAACAGCAATCGCTTTTGGCAAATATCGTACAAAGCTTCATTATCAACGCAAAACGTTTCGTTTGTATGGTACATCATTTCGTTTAGACTAAGAATTGCGTTATAAGGTTCGACTACCGTCTCAGAAACACGGGGCGATGGTATAACCGAACAAGTATTAATAATCCGATCAGGGTATTCTTCTGCTAGATTTGCTAGTAGTAAAGTACCCATACCTGACCCTGTGCCACCACCAATCGAATGAACCATCTGAAATCCTTGCATACAATCACATAATTCGGCCTCGTGACGTATTTTATCGAGTAAGTCGTCCATAAGCTCCGCACCTTCAGTGTAATAACCTCGGGCCCAATTATTACCAGCGCTACAATTACCGAACAAAAAACTGTCAGGCCCAAAAATGCAGCCATAAGCTGAACTTCGAATAAAATTAACTGTTCCCGGTTCTAAATCGCTCATTACTACACGTGGGACAAATCTATAATTTGACGATTCATTGTAATAAACATTTATTCGTTCAAGTGGTAAAGCACAATTGCCACTGAAATGACCGCACGGATCGATCATGTGTTCATTCGAAATTGTTTCCCAAAACTGAAATTAAAATTAGAGCGATTTTAATAGAACCGATACCTGATAAAAAATAAGCACAGCATAGTACATTTAGACCAACTTGGTTCCCACATTGACCAATTTGCACAAAAATAATTTCTCGCATATTACTAAAAATTTTGATAACGCCAAATATAGATACAATCATTAAAACTATAACGAGGGCAATGAAAGATAGTTCTAAGCTTACTTTTTGATAAAAATTTATTTAAGATCGTTTGGAACAGTTATTACCTATATAGTGGTAAGAGGCATTTTCACGTACCTAATTCAAATTGATTTCATTTGAGCCATTAAATCATCCAAGCTGATGTCATCATTACAAGCTACTGTTTCTTCTGGAGTTTCTTTAAATATTGGACCTTCATATGCTAATTTAAGCCCACTAGCTACGGAATAAGATTGTATTGGGGGATTTGGTTCAGGGCTAGTTTCATCAACTAGTTCGATACCCCAATCATTAGATTCGTGTAGTGGTCCTTCTTCCTCTAACGGTTTTTCTTCTATTGCAGGAGTGTCTTTGACTCTTACTTGATATTCTGTTTGCCGTTGTAAGCAAAAGCGATCGTCACACGTTGGATTTGGTTTAAGGCTCATTTTCGGGAAAAAGTCGATCAAAGCATTATAGCCCAAATAATCGGACACCTCACCAAAATTTAATAAGTATTTTAATGTATTTTGAACCAGCATACCAGCAACAATACCCATTGTGGTTGGTAAACTAGCAGCACATACCCCATCCCGTTTAAGGGTTTTCTCGTCTATATTTTCGGCCACAACAAGAGGTGGGGCGCAAGCAAAACATGCAGTTTCTCCCGGTTTCAGCAGTTGTATATGCCCTGACACGGCATTTTCCGACACACCAGATTCAAACCAATTCAGCTTCAGCTCATTACATGCTGTATTAATGGCCATTCTAGCTTCAAAATTATCTACACAGCTCAAAACCAGATCAACTGGAGAGGAATCATCGATACCACCAGTTTTAATAGCATCCAAAAAGTCATTAAATGAATCAACTGTTGTGATGTTATAATTATTAGTGAGTATTTAGAAGATTTAGTTGTTCTATGTTGAAGTTATATAATTATAACTTATTTTAACCGTTCGGCATCAGCTCTTCTATGCTGATGTATAATGCGGGACAGCACTTTTTATTACTAATCACTTATGTATTTTTGATTAATAAATTTACACATTTTATTTAATTAATTATACATGCTTTTTATTTTTATCAATTAATAAATTTTTCATTTTAACAAATTAAATATTTAAGAGTTAGCAGAAATATAACTTTATACAATTTGTGTCTTAACTATTTCTCCTGTTTTTATTATATGGAATCTATTACCATATGCTATGAAAATTTATAATAAACTCTTGTGTTGAAAATTTAAAACAAAACTTATATACTAATTTTTCTGGTATACAACCTGGCTAAGGACTCTATGTTTCAGCAGTTCAACTAAGGCCAGATTGTATACCAGTTATAACAATTATACCATTTAAACTTCTCCACAAAACGCATCCATTACACCATTTCGAATTGTCACAAATAGACATTTCTTACCCGATAATATGTCAAAACAAACAACAACAACAACTCAAACAACAAGGTAAATAATTTAATTATAAAAAATAAAACTTAATGGAAATAATTACAAAGTTTAATAAATTTATTTTTATATTAATATTTACATAGATATGCGACAACGAGAAAATGATACACCCACATACACTCCCCTTCCAGTGGAATTTAAGAAAATTGGTAAGTATTAAATTTCACGATACGAAGTCTGTGGTTTCTTAATTTTTAAATCGAACTGGTAGTTTAATTACACGACCATGCCTTGATAACACCTCTCTTGGTTCACTACTAACTTGCACATGCTGATCGAAAACTACTTTCTTTTTAGCTTTTGGAGTTTCTGAATTAACCACCTCATCAGCTTTCCCATCAACATCCCATGACAGATTAGTCGCTAATGGCTGATTGCTGAACAACTCATCATTATTTTCGGAATAACAAGGTTTGAGTCTATCTATCGAAATATTAACTTTTTTACCTTTAATTTCTAGCTCAAAAAATTTTGTATCCCTGTTTGAAATTTTAAAAGGACCGGTATATGGAGGCTGAAGTGCTCTTTTGACTGCATCGGTACGTATAAACACATGAGAGCAATCCTCCAATTTTTTGTTAATGAAAAATTTCTCCTTTGAATGTCGAGATGCGTTTACCGGTTTTAATTCTTCAAAATGTTTTTTTAGATTACTCACGAATTCGGACTGTGGAATCGAAGTATTTGGAGGTTCCATAAACTGCCCAGGAACTCTAACCGCACTTCCATACACCAACTCTACAGGAGTAGATTGTAACTCTTCATTAAACGAGGTACGTAAACCTAATAAAACGAGTGGTAAAATGTCCGTCCAATCCGTTCTGTTATGACACATAATCGCTGCTTTTAATGTCCTATGCCAACGCTCAATCATACCGTTGCACTTAGGATTATACGCTGTAGTACGTCTTCTTTCAAATCCTAATAAATGTGACAATTCTGTAAACAGATTCGCTTCGAACTGCGAACCTTGATCTGTTACGACAAAATTTGGAACACCAAACCTAGCTATCCAATTTGAATAAAAAGCATTTGCCACCGTATTTGCCATGATATCTGGTATTGGAATTGCCTCCGCCCAGCGAGTATACCTATCAATCATGGTTAAGCAGTATTTATGATTATTGGATATGGGTAATGGTCCAACTAGATCAATATGCACTTCTGAAAACCTTTCCTTTGTCACTTCGAAATTACCTATTGGTGCTTGTGTGTGTCTTGATACTTTGGATATTTGACACGCCAAACATGCTTGTGCCAATTCCTTAATATCCTTTTTTAATGACGGCCACACTACATGTTTAGACACTAATTTGACCGAAGCTTTTATTCCCGGGTGCGACAGATTGTGTAGCGACTCAAATACCTTCCTCCTCCATTCTCTTGGTATGAAAGGTCTTGCTTGTCCCGTCGATATGTCACAGTAAATGAAATGTTCTGTATTGAAAGCTAACGGTCGTCTTACTAAATTTAGTCCAGAGTTCTCGTCTTGTAGTATGTCATTCAGTTCCGAGTCTTGTAATTGATCTGTAGCCAGTTTGTTATAGTCAATAGTCTCGTGAATGTCAATTAGCTCAACTCTAGATAATGCATCAGCTACAACGTTGTCTGTACCCGTTATATGTCTCAGGTCCGTTGTAAATTGTCCAATAAAGTCTAGTTGACGTCTTTGTCTTGGTGATGCTTTGTCTAAATTTTGTTTAAATGCGTAAATGAGGGGTTTGTGGTCCGTAATGAGGATGAAATTTCGTCCCTCGAGAAAGAATCGGAAGTATTTTACACCTAAATAGGCCGCTAACAACTCCCGATCGTAGGTACTGTATTTTTTTTGTGTTTCGGTTAACCTGACAGAATAAAAACCCAGTGGTTGCCAAACTTCATCAATTAATTGTTGCATAACTGCCCCTACTGCTGTGTCGGAAGCATCTACCATAATTGATAACTTTGCTGACATGTCTGGATGAGCTAGAAGGGTGGCATCACTTAACTTGAATTTACATTTTTCAAACGCTAATTTCGACTCTTCTGTCCAAACGATTGGTATTTTACTATTCTTTTTGTAACCTTTTAAAAAGTCATTTAAAATGGCCTGGTCATGTGCTGCAGAAGGAATAAATCTTCTGTAGAAATTAATCATTCCTAGAAAACGTTTTAATTGCTGGACAATGACTGGCTGCGGAAAATTACGAATTATTTCTACTCTATCTGGAGATGGTAAAATTCCTTTCCTATTTACGAAATGTCCCAAAAAAGCAATTTCTTCTTGCGCGAATACACATTTATCCATTTTAATAACTAGCCCATTTTCGGCTAAACGTTGGAAAACTTGTTCAACATGACATAAATGCTCATCCAATGAAGCGGATGCAATTAAAATGTCGTCTAGATACACGAAACAGAATGACAATCCCCTTAAAACCGAATGCATTAATCTTTGGAACGATTGTGCTGCATTCCGAAGACCGAATGTCATTCTATTGAATTCGTAAAGACCGAATGGTGTTGCTATAGCTGTTTTGTGTACATCTCGTGGTTCAATTGGGATTTGGTGGTAAGCACGTACCAAATCAATAGTTGAAAATACCGTACAACCAGCAAGTTGAAACGAGAAGTCCTGAAGATGCGGTACTGGATAATTATCGGGAATGGTCACATTATTCAACGCCCTGTAATCCCCACAGGGTCTCCACTCACCGTTTTTCTTAGGTACCAAATGCAGAGGACTGGCCCACTCACTTTTGCTAGGTCGACAAATTCCTTGCTCCATCATACTTTCGAAGTGTTCCCTCGCTATTTGTAACTTATCGGGAGCCAAACGCCTTGTTTTGCACATAACTGGTTGCCCGTTTGTTTCCAAACAGTGTGTAACATTATGCTTAGGTGTATTCATATTGCCTGTTTCCCGAGTAATTATTTCATATTTTTTTAACAATTCGTTGATTTCTGGATTAATTTTACTTTTATCTAACAGGGCTAACGAAGGACTTGAATTACTTGTAATGGATCCAACTGAATATAAATTTGTAACCGGATCAATTAATTTACCCTTTCTAATATCAACTACTAAACCTGTTGCTTTTAAAAAATCTGCCCCGATTATTGGCATAGACACATCAGCAACTATGAAGGACCATTTGAACACCCTACGTAAACCGATATTTAGTGAAATTGTCTTCGTTCCGTAGGCCTTAATTTTGGTACCATTGGCTGCATATAAGTGAAAATCGGGTTCATTAACCTTTTTGTTACTGAAATTTGCTGGCAAAACGGAAACGTCTGCGCCAGTGTCTACCAAAAATTTTCTTTTAGAATTTTGATCCAAAATAAGTAGACGATTTGCACAAATTTCATCAACATACGTCTCAAAATGCTGACTAGAATTTAGTTTTTTGACTTTTGAGATTTTACAACAATAAACTTATCGTGAAAACGACAACCTGAAACACACTTCGTTGCCTTATCTTTAAAACGTCGATGATAGAAACATTCGGTTTCATCATACGTTCGTTCTCTAGATTTTGACGAATTTCTAGCTGTGTTATGCGGACTACGAGTTCTTCGTGTTGTGCTACGTAAGGCGGATACTTCCATTATAATATCCTTACGGAAATTACACAACATCTCATGCAACTCTTCTTTTGTCGACGATGATTCTTTTTGCTGGCTTGTGTATGATTTGTCACTTATTTCCATTACGTGCTGCTGTGACATGGTTTCAATTAATGCGTCCGCTCGTTCTGCCAACTTTTCTAATGAAACGTCATTTTCAAACGGGACTAATACCAACTGTACCTGCTGCGGTAACCTTTGCAACCATAATCGCTTAACCGTGCCTTCTTCAAAATGCTCTCCTGCATTCATATGCATTTGCTCCAGCAATTGTGATGGTTTCTGGTCTTCTAACCTTAGTCCGTGCAACAAATTATTTAATTTTGATCGTTCTGATTCTCCTAAAACTTTAATTACTTCCTGCTTAAAAAACGTATAAGGTTGTTTTCCCTTATTTTTTATAATAAGATTGGCAAATTTATTATGCAACCTAGCATCTAATGCACCAACCGCATGTGAATACCTCGTAGTCTCTGTAACGATGTTTGCTACCTGGAACTGCTGTTCCAAAATAGCAAACCAGACCTCGGGATTCTGTGCATATAAAGGTTGGGGTGGCTTAAAAGCTACATGTGCAATCTCTTTTTGCGAAATATTTTTTGCCGTTTTACTTTCGTTATCTACAATATTTTCACTACCAGAGTTGCCACTAGAAGATGCTTCCGAAGCATGGGAATCTTTCAACTGTGCATTTAGAACGATTCGAACCTGATCTTGCACTAGTGAACACAATTGTTCACGAGTCAACGTGATCATTTCGTTACTAGAAAATAAAAGATTTTGCCTATCAGAGGAGTGTACATAGGTGGAATTCGTTTCCTCGTCGTCGGTATTGATACCACGCACAACGAAACGAAAAAAGAAACTTAAAAGTAGAAAAAAGGATGAACAAACAAAAAAAACGCAAGAAATACTGAACATTGTGATTATTTGAATAATTTTAATTTTTTATTTATTTTTTAAATAATTTTTAAATATTTTTTAATTTAATTTTTTTTTTTTTTAAAAATAATTTTTATTTTTGTAATTTTTAGACGACGCAAAAAATGGTGCAAAAATGGAGTACGTTTTATAAAGAATAAATAAATGGTACTTACAATTTTAAATTTATCGTCTTATTATACGGGATGATTGGAAAAACTCCCGGCTGCTTACAAACAATGTTTCCTCTTTGAAGCGGATTTTTATTTAATACAGCTATGTTTAACGGGTGATCCGGTGAATGCCTGTTGCTGCTTCGCCAAACCAATGCTCCCTTCTAATTTGCGGTTGATTTATTAGTTGCTCGTTTATCTGGTGAATACATAGACGGCAAACTGCTTCCTCGGAACATATAATATTTTTTAAAATTTTAGTTATCCAAAAATTTTACGGATGACTTGTAGTATTTTGCGTTGGCTAATAAGTATTAGCTGCTGCCCCCGGTGGAACTAAAATATCACGTCGGGGTCACCAATTTAGAAGATTTAGTTGTTCTATGTTGAAGTTATATAATTATAACTTATTTTAACCGTTCGGCATCAGCTCTTCTATGCTGATGTATAATGCGGGACAGCACTTTTTATTACTAATCACTTATGTATTTTTGATTAATAAATTTACACATTTTATTTAATTAATTATACATGCTTTTTATTTTTATCAATTAATAAATTTTTCATTTTAACAAATTAAATATTTAAGAGTTAGCAGAAATATAACTTTATACAATTTGTGTCTTAACTATTTCTCCTGTTTTTATTATATGGAATCTATTACCATATGCTATGAAAATTTATAATAAACTCTTGTGTTGAAAATTTAAAACAAAACTTATATACTAATTTTTCTGGTATACAACCTGGCTAAGGACTCTATGTTTCAGCAGTTCAACTAAGGCCAGATTGTATACCAGTTATAACAATTATACCATTTAAACTTCTCCACAAAACGCATCCATTACACCATTTCGAATTGTCACAAATAGACATTTCTTACCCGATAATATGTCAAAACAAACAACAACAACAACTCAAACAACAAGGTAAATAATTTAATTATAAAAAATAAAACTTAATGGAAATAATTACAAAGTTTAATAAATTTATTTTTATATTAATATTTACATAGATATGCGACAACGAGAAAATGATACACCCACAAGTATTCGAACATCGGGATTGATAAAATTTAAGGTGCCTGCGGCAGCTTCAACCTTTGATAGGCCAGCTTGATCAGGTGTAAAAAATAGTCGATTCATGTTCGCCAATTCAACTTTGTCGTAGTCAAACAATATTAGTTTTCCAATACCACATCGAGTTAACATATCAGCTGTGACACTGCCGACACCACCCACTCCCACAACGGCTACACTTTTTTCACGAATTCTTTCATATTCTTGGACGATACCCATACGCTGTAGAGCCATCAAACGGCTGTATGGATTTGAATCGACAACCTCAGATGACATTTTATCAATTTTTTGCCTAGTATTCGATGTAACTTTATATTTTTGCAGTTCATTTTGAAGCTCTTGCACCAAATTTCGCAATTTCTTTAATTCCTCTTGCATGCTGGAATTTCAAAGTGAAAGTATTAATCTCCACTGTTATTTATCGAATCAATATTCGTGTTAAACATTACTTCTTTACTCAAATGTGGAACAAATTAAGTACATATATATAAATATGTATTACAATTTTAATAAAAAACTAACGTTTACGTGTCACTTAACGACGATATCTCAAAAAACTGGAATGAAAATATAGATTGTTGTGACATTTAAATGTCAAGGCTTTGCACCATGTTGTATGCGGACATGGACAATGCCACTTCCAGTAATAAGTACTACGGCCCTTACCCAAACCGACTTATTTCAAACTTATTGACTTATTCGACACCATCTTGAATAAGTCGGTTAGGTCGTCGCTGACTTATTTTGACAGCTATAGCAAACAACAAATGTAATAATGTAATTAAATAATGAAATAAAATAATTAAAATGTACAAAAAACAATATATTTTAATGAATTTTTTAATAAATAAATAAATTATTGTGATAGCGCGAAATTGCGCATGGTACAATTTTTTGATACCTCTATTAATCCTAATTTTTTTATACATCTAAAATCTATATAATAATTTATTAAGACAATATGGAATGTATTAATATGTAGTTATTAATTTTTTTTTTGCAGAATCTGTACATGTATCACCGCCTTAACGTGCATAAGTTGTAAGTCGGTATAAGCAAATAAGTAGGTGTTTGGGACAGTGCCTACCAGTGGGTATTCCGTACCCGGCCAATGATCACAATTGTGCGTGTAAAAATCGTGTACGAAAGAGAATCATGTCAAAAAAAAATTTTGTATGTATTTTGGACCAACATACACATTTGTTCATACCACTTAAATCGTTTTCATCCAAAATTTTTTATTTATTTATTTTATTTTAATATAAATGTTTGAAGTTCTTATAAACTTATTACATCAGTGGCAAACTACTTTATTTTAATTTATTTCTAATTTTATTTATTAAATTAAGCTATAGGTGTGCAGCAACATATTAGCGATTCATCAACTTGAAATTGGCAAAAAATGATTTAAAAAAAGAGAAATAGAATTTTGATATTATTAAGCTGAAGAAAAGTATTTTTTTCGAAACACGGCAGAGGATTTAGATTTCTTAATGTTATTACATAACGAATTCCACATGCTAACTCTCCTCACAAGAAATGATGAATTCATCAGATTACATTGATTAATAGCCTGACGAGCAAGACGAAACTAATTTCCCTACAATAAAAGTCGAGATGTGGTCGTATTTTGTTAGCCCGTATACGTATCTCACTCAAAGGTTGCTTTTAGGCGTGCACATCAAGCAGTGCAGCAGTTTGTTTTGTTTTGTTTTAGTAGTAAAATCGACATGTAATGATGTTAGTTACATTTCAAAATCAACGTTTTTGCTATCATTTTTCAGACAAAAAATGTTAAAAAGCAAATAGAACTACTTTTTCTATTTAACATACACACATTCACTAGTATGAAAAAAATAAAACAAAGTTGGTTACAGTTCCAATTTTTTGTATTAATTTTAATAGTAATAAAATAAATTTTATTACTATTTTCCGCCATATTTATTTATGTGTCCATCTGTCAAGTTTTCATTATCATTTTCAATCATCTATGTACATGCATGAGCAGTATCATATCTATTACATACGTTATTATTACATAATAATAATAATAATGTTTTATTTTAATGCATAAGTGTTATGTTGGTAACAAATAAAACAATATTAATTCTTCTTATTTTAATATTCTTATAAACGTTTTATTTATTTATTTTAAACTTAACTTTTACAAACTTATAATACACATGTCTTATCAAGATGGAGACTACACAATGAATAATCTCATTTCATCTACTATATGCTTAGTGGGTGTTATATACTTAATGCCCTACATGTCTACATGGGTACGTTCAGTAGTCCCTACATGGGTACGTTCAGTAGTCCCAAACACCACAATACCTCCTCACTCCAATCGTTAAAATACATAATTTTTTTTATTTCAAACTTATATAAATAAAAAAAAAACTTAATATTCTTAGATCTAATCCTGATACCTAATTGGTATCTTAATCTCTCTTCTAGGTCTATTCACCATAATAAAATCATTTATATTATTATTATTGATGGTTTGATTACCCCTATCATGAGCTACATTCTTATTCACATACATATAAGAACCTTCATTTTTATTACTATGATTACTCCTATCTTCATTTTTTTTATTCTCGTTCCAATTCTCAATCGAGCTCTCATTCTTACTGACACCATCTCTTATTTGATTCAAATGTCTTTTTATTCGGCGGTCATTGCTTAATTTACACAAGTACGTCCTCGGACCAATTTTACGCCAAATAACAGCATCCATCCATTGTGACTTATTCGGATCAGAATAATCTTTCACCAATACTTCCTCCCGCGGCTTATAAAATTTATTTCTTTTGCCTTTGTAATTTACCTTTGCAATTTCTTGTTTCCATCTTATTCTTTCATCTAGTTTTGGCGGTTTTAATAAATGTAATGGCATCTTTAGTTCCCGATTGAACATAAGCATCGCTGGTGTTTCGTTCGTCGTTGAGTGCTTTGTTGTCCTATAGTTCAGTAGGAATGTTTGAAGTGTCGAATCAATATCAAAACTATTCGCACTTTTTTTATTTTCCTCGAATACGGCTTTCATGGATTTCTTTAACGTTTTTACCATATTTTCTGCTGCCCCGTTCGTAGCAGGATGACCTGGTGCTGTTAATATGTGACGTATCCCATTTAATTTAAAATACTCTCGCATTATCTCCGCACAAAATTGACTGCCATTATCAGTTACAATGACATCTGGTAATCCAAATCTGGAAAATACATTGCCTAAAACCATTTTTGTCACATCTGCTGTTGTTGTCCTCATTTTAAAAATTTCTATCCATTTTGAATACGCATCAATTATTATCAAAAAATTTGTGTTTTGCCAAGGACCAGCATAATCTAAATGAATTCTAGACCATGGTCTGTCCGGTATTTCCCATGATATTAATTCGGCTTTTGGTGGATTTGGTTGCACCTGAAGACATGCACGACAATTTTGTATCATTTCCTCTATTTCCCCGTCAATCTTTGGCCCCCATACGTATGATCTCGCCATTGACTTCGTCTTTACAATTCCAAAATGTGGTTTGTGTAACTCCTTCAATACCAATCCTCTAATGCTTTTAGGAATTACAACTTTGTACCCTCTCAATACCACATCTTGTTCCACCGAAAGTTCATTTTTGATTTTAACGAACGCCTTATATTCTGGGTTGTCATTTGTAAATATATGACCATTTCTAACCATATCCAATACTTTTGATAATATTGAGTCCTTTTTTGTCTCTTGTTGCACCAATTTGTAATCCAGTACTAAATTTTTATTGTTATTAAAATAATTTAAATAACTGGCTTTATCTTCATATTTCCTAAACACCTCTTCGTTGGCCTTCAATGGATGTCGCGAAAATATATCTGCCATATTTTCTTTCCCTTTAACGTACTGTATCATGTAATCAAATCCCGACAAAAAATGAGCCCACCTTTGTAATCGAGCCGCTGCAATCTGTGGCAATCCCCGTTGTTCACCCAATGCTGTTATCAACGATTTATGATCAGTTCGAATTATGAATTTATTTCCAATCAAATACTGATATAATTTGTTTAAAGGAAAAATTATTGCTAACGCTTCTTTATGTTGCATAGAATAATTTGACTCTGCCTCCGACAATGTTCGAGAAATGAACGCTACTGGACGTTCATCTCCATTCGGATATTTATGCGAAAGAACTGCTCCAATTCCATATTGTGAAGCATCACACGTCAATATTGTTTGAAGCTCTGGATTAAAATGAGCCAAAAACTTATCCGAAGTCATCTCGTTCTTTATTTTATTTAGGGCTTTATCACATTTATCATTCCATATGAATTTCTCATCTTGTTTTAATAATTGATAAATGGGATGCATAATCATTGCCACATTTTTAATAAATTTACTATAATAATTTATCAAACCACATAACGATCTGGTTTCCGTTACATCTCTCGGTGGCTTGATGTTCAATATTGCCTCCACACGTTCTTTCGTTTTATATAATCCATCCCTGGTAACTCTGTATCCTAGATAGGAAATCTCATTTTGAAAAAATTTACATTTTCTTTTGTTTAATTTCAATCCTGCTGTTTTAATCCTATCCAATACCAAGTTTAGATTTTTTAAATGTTCTTCATCATTGCTACCTGTTACTACTATATCGTCGATAAACACCACCACTTTTGGAATTCCTTGAAACAACTTTTCCATCGTCAACTGAAATATACCACTGGCAGGTTTGATACCATACGGCAATCTATTCATCTGGTAAATTCCCATATGCGTACTCCAGCTAACATATTTTTTGCTTTCCTCATCCAGTTCGAGTTGGTTGTACGCGCACGACAAATCTAATTTTGTAAACTTTTCGCCATTACCCAGTGAATACAGTATGTCCTCGATTCGTGGAAGCGGATGATTAAAACTTTTTAAAAATTTGTTGACCGTCACTTTATAGTCACCACAAATACGGATTGTGCCATCCTCTTTTAATACTGGTACCAGGGGTGTACCATAATCCGATGTTTTAATTTTTGTTAATACCCCTTTACTCTCCAAATCCCGAAACTCTTTTTCAACACACTCTTTTAATGAAAATGGCACAGCTCGTGGTTTAAAAAAAATTGGTTTAGGATCAGCAACTTCAAGCTTAACCTTATATAATTTAAATAATCCTAAACCCGGTTCAAAAACACTTGAATATTCATCCAGAATAGAACCCAATTCATTTATGTCTATTCTATTTATATTGAATGAGATGTTAAATTTCCTCATAAAATCGCGGCCTAATATTGGTGGTCCTCCACTATCTACGACCAACAAAGTTATTTGATCCGAAATGTGCTTATATGTCACCACGACTTGAATTGCCCCAACAACTTTCAAAATTTCACCCGAATAACCTTGCAACACTGTATCATCACGAATGAGAGCTAGATTGGAAAAATTTCTTATAAAATAATCTTTAGAAATTACAGACATGGCTGCACCCGTATCTAATTGCATATAGATTTCTTTGTTATATATTTTAACATTTAACATTATTGGGTTGTCTGTCTTACTATTTACATTAAACAAATTATAAATGCCTGCATACATGTCATCATTCTCTATCTCACTATTTCCCTTATCATTGTTTTCTAAAAAACAATTTCTAGAAACCTTATTGTTGCATACTTTTGAGCTATGACCTAATTTTTTACATTTATGACAGTTTAATTTCTTAAAAATACAATCACTCTCCTCGTGATTTGTTTTATTACATCTAGGACAATTTTTTTTACCACTAGCATACTTAATTTTAAAACCATTACCTGATGAATTGATGTTGTTGTAATTACCACTAGACGCCATCTTTGACTCGCCATTTTGCCTTTTGTTCCGCTCATGGTAATTTTTGTTCCCGTTCCCCTCACGAATACGACGATTTACATAATTTACGCCTATCTGGTCCTGTTGCTGCTTAATATCCACTGCATTAGCTTTCTTTACAGCGTCACCCAGGGTTAAATTTTCGTCTTCTTCATACAATTTTTTTTTATACCTTGGTAAAGCACCCGTAATAAATTTGTTCAATAAATTATTCTCCAGGTGTTCATCAAATTTACAGCTCACCGCTAATCCACGTAAACGAGCACAGTAATCATTTACTGATTCATCCTGTTTTTGATTTGAATCAAAAAAATTTTGACGCTCTCTGAATATTGACACCTGCGAATAATGCTTATTCAGAATTTCACAAATCTCTTCGTACTTTTTGTCTTTTGGTAGTGCTGGACTGCACAAATCTCTAATCAGCTTATACACGCTCGAATCCAAGAAATTTATCAACACGTCTCTTTTCTGTGTTGCATCATTTACTTTATTGGCACTAAAGAAAAATTCCAATTTTTCGTTAAACACTTCCCAGCTGTCTTTATTAGGGTTAAAGGGCCCCAAATTCACCAGAATAGGGAGATTCTCCATGTTTGTTCACGTTTTTATATATGTATCCACTTATATAACCTTACATTTATCCACGTTTTCTTTTTTTTTATTTTTTTTTTTTTTTATCCTCGTCGCCAAATTGTTATGTTGGTAACAAATAAAACAATATTAATTCTTCTTATTTTAATATTCTTATAAACGTTTTATTTATTTATTTTAAACTTAACTTTTACAAACTTATAATACACATGTCTTATCAAGATGGAGACTACACAATGAATAATCTCATTTCATCTACTATATGCTTAGTGGGTGTTATATACTTAATGCCCTACATGTCTACATGGGTACGTTCAGTAGTCCCTACATGGGTACGTTCAGTAGTCCCAAACACCACAATAAGCCTTAGCTTTTCATCGAAATAATACATACTGAAATAAAAAACAACAATAAATAATATGAAATATTTTCAAATATGTGCAATAACAATAGCAAGAACTAATTATCCGTTATTAAATTAAACATAACTTTTTTAAAATTATTAACAGCCCTCTATTATTATATCCCTTTTTCTGCCGTCTTCCGGGTTTTAACGGATCTTAGTTAAATCAGAATTATTTTTGAAAAAAAAAACATTATAATTTGATAACGTATAAATTATATGCAGTAAAACCTCGATATAACGGACTAAATCGGACGAGGTCCATCCGTTATAGCCGATTGTCCGTTATATAAAAATAATATTTTTTTAACTGTTATCGCCGATGGATGAGCATTTCTTGATGCTCTATTTCTTGATGAGTTCGGATTGCAGGAACAAATTTTTGTAGGAACCGATCTTGGAAAATGGCTCCTGTGGACCATACTTTCTTAGAATTATAATACAATACGGGCAGGCGGTGCATTATTCCTTTTAAAACTCTAGGATTGCGTGCTCTACTAACAATAACAGGAGTTAATCGATGCCTATTGGCGTTAACACAAAGTAGCGCCGAGATTCTCACCTTGCTGATTTTCCTTCCGCGTATTGTGTCTTCGTGTCTTGATGCTTGCGTGTTTTGAGGCGCCAGTACAAACGCGATAAAACTGATCGCCATTGTAAATTTGTGACTATAACAGCATTTCATTTTTAATCGACACCCCTGACTTCAACTTTTCTGTAACGGTTAATTTTTGTTATAAAGTAAGTGTAGCACGAGTCCGTTATCTATATTTTAGATGATACAAGCTCACTGTTTTTTAAGTTTACAGAGAAATGGACAGATTTACTAATTTTAGATTAAATGGATTAAATATTAATTAATTAGTGCATTCACATGTTTGTGTCATAATTATAGAATTACATATATACTATAGAATGGGCGTAAAGATTTTACCCATATAAAATTTTGTTGTAATGTTATATTGACTAAACTGTTTGTTAGATTATTTAAGTTCTATCAATATAAATACTACAACATTTGGGTTGATGTTATATCAACCGAAGAACCTTAAGGTAAACGATCACAAAATTCGTGAATTGGAATTAGGAATTATATCAGAACTAGATGTTAAGCTGAAGTGAAAATACAATGGTGTGAGAAATTGGATACGCAGTGAAGATGAACTGAAGTAAAATTTCGATTAAGTAGTTTTATATCGCTCGATTTATTAGTATTCGTTGTATGATATTGTTGGTTTGTATTGAGTGCAACTCTATGGATGGATTTGTTAGTATGAGAAAGGGTTTTAACAAAGCATAACTATTATGGGAATGGATACTGTGCTAGGCACTTCTTCCCCAAACCCCCTCGCTTTGTCGTGCGAGGTGAAGTAGTTATGGATTATTAAAACGGTGCCGAGTTGTTAGTTGTTAAAATACTTACCATTGTTATTCATCTAATAGTTCTTCTTGTAATTTTGAAAGAAACCCCCACGATTAGTTCTAGTTTTTAGTTTTTATTTGATGAATGAATTAATTGAACTGGTTGAATTTGAAATTATAATTAAATTTGTTTAAAGTTACTGATTTATTAATTGACTGATTTAAACTAGATTGAATTAAAACTGAACTATGCTAATACCGACGAGGTTCGTCAAGTGACGAAACCTCTAAGGGCTTACGATCCAATTTTAACAATTCGCGATGGTTGATTGACTAAAACTGAACTGATTTGATTGAATAAATTTTGGTTCTTATATACTAACTATTTATTTGGTAGAATGCTACTAAAAATTTAAATTTTGAAAATTCGGCAGTTTTAACACGCACGTATAATTAGTATTTTTTTGTAAAATTGCATTTCTGTATAAAATCGAAAAATATATTCAAAAAATCATCAAAAATCGTTGATCGATAAACGAAATTTCCTTTGAATATAAAAAAAATGTGTATGGTTTTGTTGTTGTTTCTTTATATTAATTATTAATGTACAATTATGGGACATTTACATGTAGAAAATTGTTTTATTCTACAAATTTTTGCAGGTAAATAAGAAGGATCCGCTATATAAAAATATTCAATATGCCAGAAAGAAATAAACATATATAGCAATGGCGTAATTTTTTATAGGATCATTATTAATTTATTTTTAATGAATTCAAATGCGAAATTTACATTTTTATCTATTGTGTCTGTTTTTATTATGGATCCTCAACATTTAAAAATAAGAAAAAATATTTTTTCTTGTTAATTTTAAAAATATTGCCATAAAAATACTCGGATCGAATATATTTTATGGCAACATTTATTTTTATTATATTAACATATAGTGATTTTGACACTGAAACAATCTCAATGTTAACTACTACGTCACACTTCTACAATGACAGTTGTTACAATAATGAACAATGTAAATCTCGTGAACGCACTCCCGTTGATTTATATGCTTTCTCTTTTACCCTCCGAATTTGACTCACTTGGCAGCTGCTTACATTCGTTCTATAAAATCTAATTCTATGGTCATAATAAACGTTCGCGATTCGGCCGACTATTTTATAATCCCATATTTTGGTTACTCGGGAAAAATTTGCTGCACCTGCATGTACACACGTCAAATGATTTTGTTAGGTAAACAAATATTTTGTGTACCAAAAAAATGTGTAAACTGTATTAAAAACATTTCTAAAATACTTCAAATAGTTTCATAGTTACTTAATTTAGTTTATTTAACATAAAATAAATTACTCCGTCCTAAAATTACTTTATATTGCAACAGAATATTTTCTTGACGATTGTACCAAACAAATGTTATAGTTTTTTTAAACTAATTAATTAATTAATTTAAAATATAATATGAACAGAAAAAATATAAATAAATATAAAAAACGATGGTATTGGGATGATAATATCGTCTGGGAGTTAATTGAAGCAGTTAAACAAAACCCATTTTTATGGGACCACCATAATCATGACTACCACAATATAGGTAAAAAGAAAATATTTTGGGACATTCTAGCAACAGAATTAAATAATAAATATAATCCATACCCAAACTTGAGAGCCTGTGAGTTTAGTAAACGACTGAGTAAAGTTAATTTGTATTAATAATTTAAGTTATTTGTGTTTATTTTAGGCGATATTAATATAAAATGGAAAGATTTACGATCACACTTTGCTACATTTTACAAAAATAAATTAACTATAGAGAACTTTGTAGTTTCTTGGCGATTTTATGAACCGTTAGAATTTCTTATTCCACGCATGAAATCTAATTCAGAATATAGTTTAAAAAGCATAACACACGAAAAAGAAGAATCATCCACACTTGAAAGTCTTCACGATGCACTAACAATCGATTGCAATACACTGGATAGTATAGCCGAAAATAATAATCCTTCGATATTGTTAACAGATCAGCCAAATGAAGGTAGTCCAAATCAACTTGAGGGGGGCGGGCATAGTCGACACATGAAAACTAATATCAAATCCAGTTTATTAATAAAACAGGAAAAAGAGGAATCATACACGCTTGAAATTCCACCCGAGGATCTCACAAATGTTTGCTATTCAATCGAGAATAGCGATTCTTCATTGTTGATGAATCAACCGCCAATGAAAGGTAATACGAATCAACTTAGACAGAGGACGGGTACTGCTAATAATGCCTTTGGTGTTTACGTTGGCTTAGAAATTACCCAGTTAGACCCAGACCTTCAAATATGTGCAAAGAAGCAAATTAGCGACATACTGATGGAGTTAAATAATGACCAATTAAAACGAAAGGTTCTCTCTTGTAATAAATAACTAATTATTTAAGTAATTAATTTGTTGAGATTTCTATTTATAAAAAAACGAGAATGCGTCTTTAAAAACTGGTTTATTATAAGAATAGCATTTAATACTAATTCAAACTTGAGTATCAAGGCTTAACATAAATATGTTCTAAACAAATTTTTTTATCAGTTTTAATTTGCTGGTTGCTGGTTTGATTCTATCACCAGTTCCTTTCTCTGGAAAATTCGCTTATGTGACCACAAAAACAAATTATTGATAGGCATTTATGACAGATTGGCATCTTCTGGGTATAATCAAAATTCCACAAGACAGCTAGCTAGGTATCGAAGCTATCTTGTGGAATTTGTCTCCAGGGATCTTACTCGTATTGACGTTAAATGTGGTAGAATGTTCCGTTAAAGTTGATCCTGCTGGCCATGGAAACACATGGATTTCCTGTGCTTCCAACCAGCCTTGTGATTCTTGCTGTGTGGCCTGGCATTGCATTAAGATGAGTTCTGATCCGATTTGTGTTGATAATGGAAGCACGTCAGGTTATAGTATCTCAAAGATGTACCTGGCTACCGATAAGTTCCCTTCTGGGAAAACGAGGTCAGTTTTTTTACCACTCCAAATTCCAGCCCATACCATAACAGTGCCCCCATTGTACCCGTGCACTTCTTGCACAACTCTTAGCGCTCTTGCACAACTCTTCTCTCCGTTACCAGGTTATCCCCATATTCTTGTTCTCCTAGTATCTGGGTGAAATCCCTTACTCATCAGTGAACAAAACTTTGGGCCATTGCCTTCTATCCAATTTCTATGATTTTCACACCAATCATTTTTAAACTCGATTTCCGTGTCTTATCGGTGAACATTGCAACGTGCGACGAGCATCGACATTGTTTTCGTGTAGTGTATTCCTGATGGTTTGGTCACTAACACAAATGTTTTCAGTTGTCCACAAGCGTTATAGTCTAATTTTCGAGCAGTTGAATATGACGGTCCCGCGTAGGTTGTTAATCTTACTCGACCTGGAAGCTGAGTGTACGGACTCCCAGTCGTTCATTTCCGTTGCCATAACCTGCATATAACGCTACGGAACACATTAACATGGCGGGCAACTTGGCTCCTTTTACTTCGTAGCATTCCTACTGCTTCGTCCATTTCATTGTCAGTTAGAATACGATGTGTATTACTGTATTCCGCACTTATACACTAAATTTTAAATTTCAAAATTTTAAAATAACTCTTAAGAGCGCAAACTGTATATCGAAAAAGAATCGTGTACGAAAGAGAATCATGTCAAAAATTTATTTTTGTATGGTTTTTGGACCAACATACACATTTGTGCATACTACGTTTTCGTCCGAACAATAACACTATAATAATTAATATGTTATCAAAAACAAACTATTAATATGTTATATGTATAATTTATATGTAATCAAATTATATGTATAATGCTTTTTTCAAAAAGAATTCCGATTTAATTAAGATCCGTTAAAATCCGGAAGACATTACAACCTGTTATTTTTTAACATTAAAAGAAAAAAAAATTCTGCCCCGAAAAGGGATATTACATATTGTATGTACATACATATAAAATTCTACGGATCCATCCCTGGAAGAAACATTTTACTACATGTGAATGTGATCACCTTCACAAATATTGAACTAGATGTCAAAAATGACACCTTGGCTGTAAAGTTTTTTGTTTATTAAACAAATGTTTAAAAGTGCTTTGTTTTACAATTAATTATACATATTTTAAAATTTAATATGAACAGGCGATGGGGGCGATGGGTATGGGATGATAGACAAGTATTTTTGTTAATTAAGGCTGTGAATCAAAATCCATTCCTATGGGATCATCATGATGTTGAGTATCATAATTTAGGCAAAAAGAAAAAGTTTTGGAGCAACCTTGCCACTGAATTAAATAATGCATTTCCTTTACAAAGAAAAATAAAACCTTGTAGGTTTATAATTGTTTATATGTACTAGAAATAGCTACCGTAATTAAATTCCTTTTTGCATATTATTTGATTTTAGGCGATGCCCACACCAAATGGAATGACTTACGATCAAGATTTGCAACAGTTTATAAAAAAAAGATAACTAGTTCCTTAAGCAATATTTCAATTTCTTGGCGATTTTATTATTCATTAGAATTTCTTATTCCTCGCATGAAAACTAATCTACGTTCCACAAAATGTTCAATAAAACATGAAAAAGAGGAAAAATATATGCTTGATACGCCTTACAGTAATTCATCGTTCCACGATGATCCCTTAAGTGTTTCTAATTCATTTGATAATGGAGTAGACAATAGTAGTTCTTCACTGTTTACAGATCAACCGACAATCGAATTTAACAGTCATAATAATACAGTGTTAAATAAACGTTTTAGCGAGGTAAGGCCAGAACCTGATACAAATCATCTAATGGAGAGAAGGACCGTTACAGCAAATGATGGATTCGGTGTTTATGTTGGATTAGAAATCGAACAGCTGGATCCCGATTTACAAATAAGTGCGAAGAGACAAATTTGCGACGTATTACTGGAGTTAAGTAATGAACACTTAAGTCGAAATATTTTATCTTCTGATTAATAAATGGGTTAAAAACAAATTTAAATTGCTTTCACATGAGTGAAACTTATTGATAAATACGGTGATGTGTTTGTTGTAACCTTAACCATAATATATCATATGGTTAATAGCATGCTTAAACAAATAATCAGACGCTGGATCCAACTGCTTATTCTGCGATTATTTTGAATTGAACAACACTTTCAAAACAAACATTTAGGGGTACTTTACTGATTCAAATGTCCTTTAATAGATGTCACTGTTTTTCTATCAAACGAACGAAAATTCAAATTTTATATTGAAATTCTTGTTTAAAACAGCAAAGACTGACGTCAAAATAATTTTATTTTTATAGCATGTAATCATTTTATTTTACATTAATTGTGATTCATGATATTTTAACAATGTCGATTTTTATCTAGTCATAGAAATGCGAAACAACCATGCAACGTATTTGTTTAACTTATTCATTGTGAACAGTCTAAACTGCATGCGCTCTTCCATAAAGATTTTTTTCCACAAAATAACACGAAGCTCATTGATCATATCAGTTTTTTTTTGTGTTTGTTCAGTTTCAGAACGGTACTTATGCGTAGCAGTACGAATTTACGTTTATAGTCGTGATTTTGAATGTACAAACTACTAGAATCATAAAATAAACGTTTTTATTAAATTAAACAAAAGATTTTTATATGATTAGTGTAATTAAAATATTCAAGTGTATCTAATTTCGTTATAAGATAATTTGTGAAAATAAAATATTTGTGCGCATTTTGAGTGCAATAAAATAATACATATTACGATTATTTTGTGTGTTTGTTCCATTTGTGTTGTTTTCTGTTTTGTTTCGTTGTTGCATTACAATCAAAACAGCCTCATTATTGAATAAAATTTTGTGATTGATTTTAATTTAACAAATAATATTAAAAAAAGCCAAGAATATCAATATTTTTTATTATTTCAAGTGATTATTAACCGGTTTCTGTTGTGTGTATAGTGTATACTAAAGTGACTGTGTGTGATATGTGCATTTGGTACTTGGAATTCTGGAATATTTAATCATTCGAACGACTTTCTTCTCAGGTATTTTAATGCGTATATTTATTATTCTAAGATGCTTTTTTTCTTGTTTTAATTCTTCCTACCAAAAGAAAATTAAAACAGAGATTTTCATCGTTTTATTGAATTATTTTAATTTGAATATTCTTGTGTTTTTGCGTGCCTTACCTATCGAAACAAACCAAAAACTTTCTTATTGAATTTGGAAGATGCATTTCTTAAACAACACGAGGAATTTTAAGTTATTTATTCTTGGTAAATTTTTTGTTGGTTTGTCTTTTTATTTATAAGCAGTAAATATTTAAATTTTTTTGTATGTTATTTTGTTTCTTTCGCGTAAGATCATGTACTCAACTTTCGTCTTGTACTCAGTTCTGTCTACTCTACTTCTTATTTATTATAAAGGTAAACAATTGTATAGGTAGTTGTATTGTTTTAGCTTAGGTAAGTATTTATGATCGATCTTGGTTGTGCTGTTATAAAAAAAATACGATAGGGGTTGGTCAACCTTTCCGGTGCAGATATATTTTTGGTGCAGCTGTAATCGATTTCTTTTTGTGTTCTACTTGTGGTTTCAATTGCAGTTAGATTACTGTAATGGCGATACAAATTTATTGACTATTAATTACAGTATGCGTTTAAGGGTTGTTCTAAATTTTTACTTTGTATGTTGTGATTTTGGGACTGTATTGGACAGTTCTGAAGAAAGATTTGAAAATTACTAGGATTGCTGGGGTGGATTAAGGTACATAAACTTCTTGTACAAAAAGTAAAACTTTCGACAAGGGGACCCAAATAAACATTCATTTGGGTACCCTTGTCGAAAGTTTTACGTTTTGTAAAATGTATTACTACTTAATTTTACAATTTAATTATTTATAAATAGCAAATATCTTAGAGTTCACTTTTTTTTAATTATATTTATTTATTACAACTGATTTACAAATCATCTAGTAATTTATCTTGCATAATTTATATTCTTGTTTGGAAGGTTGTAGCCCTTTTTCTAGTCCCCTTTAGAGTTACATTATATTTAGCAGCTTGGCAGTTTTGAGCTCCACCAAACTTTTTATAATATTTACCACTAATATTTTTCGTTAATTATCGTATTTATTAAGATAGACAACTATAGAAGTTTTTATTTAATTTCTCTTTAAATTTATATTTTTTAATTATTAACATTTACATGAAAAACAAATTACTCAACTGAAGTTTTTTCACAGCTTGTTAAGAAAAAACTATTTAAAAAAAACCAATGCACACTACGAGTACCAAGAGTTAGTTTATATTCAACTAACCATTCCGGTGCTAGATAATTTGTATACGTTGTAACGCCCGCCTTAACGTCGGCCAGCGTTAGCAAGAAAAAAATAATAAAGTATTTTTTTTATATCCAGAGCACGCCATCACTCCAGCCGCTAGCTCAGTGGTGGAGGTATTGGTGTGGTCGTGGGTGTTGTGCTCTGGCTGTGATGGTACGGGTCACATGAAAACCCGTGCAGCAATAAAATAAAAAAAAAATGACAGGAAACACTCTGACTCTGATCCACTTACCTCATTCTGTCATCTCGCTGTAGTTCCTCGCCACTCACTCGCTCATAACGTTTTGCAAAATTAGACCCATATCAACTTTTATATTTATAACCAAAAACATATTTATATTTATTGTCAAAATATTAATTAATAAAAAAATAAGAAATAAAAATTATTGAAAATTCATTTAAAATCACCAAAGGGGTAATTTTAATTGTGTGAAGCACAAATATAATGAACAATAACAGTATTCGCAAAGTAACATTACTAACTATTAAATTGTTTAACTATAGAAAAAAATAGTAGCGCGGTACTCAAACGGTACACCAAAATAGACGCTCATATATATATATATATATAGGTATACGAAAGGTTACCTGGCTCCTCCGAGTGAAGAAAAAGCGCTTTCTCTGCATCCGGGGCACGGCACCTGTAATCAAACTGTATTTTAGCTATATAAAAAGAAAAAAAAAGACAACAATGATTAATCAATTTAAAAAAAAGACTATGTCACTAGGCAATACAGTAAATTTGGATTAAAGTAATATTACAACAAAGAAAATTTCAATTAAAGAAAAAAAATTAAATAAACATCCATATAACTATATTTATAATAGAAAGTAAAAAAAAAACTCAGCCTCGTAAAAAAAAACCCTGTCCGGAACACGCCCACCATCCACTCGACCTCGCCGCCTGCTGCTACGCGTCCCCAACCTTGACAATCGCCTATTGACACCAATTATTCCAAATACCGATGATAACGAAAATCGCTGCCAAAAATTACTCGTTATTTTTATGAGTAGTTACACGTATATTCCACACTGCGCAGAACTCTTTCGATCATTTGAATAACAAATGTTATGACAAAGAAACAGTTTTTTTTTTTTGTTCACTGCACCGGGTTTATCAACATATTCTTATAACAATGCAACCGATAAATTGTTCCTCCTTAATGGCACTAGTATCATTTGCTAAGTTTTCACAACGTAATAAAAAAAAAGTTATAAAGGTGCAATGCACTCAAACTGCGGCACTTAACTGTCTGGCAATCTAGAATTGTCTTAAGTCAACTAGATCACATTTTTCTTACACACTGTGCTTCGTTACCGGAGCTTTTTTTTTTTCCACCAGATTCATAATGAAGAACACCATAACATTGCGATGTTCAGTTGACAACACGAACTTTTATATTATTAACTTGCACTTAGACTTTTATATTATTAACTTGCCTATAAACAGTTAACGCAAACCAAACTTGGATTTGTGCGTGACCGGGAAATACAAAAAAAAACACTTTTTGTCGATCACCACTTAACGAATTATATGTTGGGTCCTTTTTTTTTATTTTCACAATCAACTTTTCACTTTTCGAACCATCAAGTAGTTCTCAATAAAAAAAAATATTATAGAATCTTCACTTTATTTGCATGCTAACAAGTGCATGCCCCGAAAGATTAATATCGAATGCCCTACCAAAAAAAATAATTTTGTCTTCTCTACAAGAAATGTAAAAAAAAATTCTTCGGTATAAACGTAGAAAAAAACAGAAAATCCGCTAATCAATTTGCAAAAAAAAATGTTATCGTATGATTTTTGTGAACGGTGTATGGTGCATGTACCAATACTGCAGGTAATAACCCGCCTAGAGCATACTATCATCAAAATTGCCGACCTCGCAGGCGTAACCATAATTCAATGGGTATTGTGCGCAGCAGTCATTTTAGGCGCAACACCATGATGTACACTGTGGCACCAAAGTAAAAATTAGTATACGCGATGCGTACATGGAACGCACGTTACAGATCGTGGGAACGTACCCATCGACCACTGAGCGTCTCATAAGCCGGGCAACAACTGGAAGAAAAAAAAAATCATTTAGTCGACAAAATCAATACAATTTAGGTTACACGCGTATGTCTTTACAGTGGTACACTCCTATAGATTTCCCGTCCAGTGAACACAATTCGTAAGCAACGTTTCCAACTTTACGTAGAATAACGGCCTTTAAAAATTTTGGAGCTAATTTCGCGGATTGACGTTTTACAGCATCGCTCAACATAAAATTGCGGACGTAAACGGTCTGACCTATTTGGAACTCCCTTCGCTGACTACGCAAATTGTAGGTATGAGCATGTTTCTGGTATGCCGCTTCTAAATGTGCCAGCACATTTCGTTGCGCTAGACTAAGGCGGTCGGTTTTGCTTAAGGTAACGAGGTCTCTATTGGTAATAGCATGTAATTCCCTCAATAATCTATACTCGTCCCCATGGCCTATGAAATGTTGTCCAAACATCAAATAGTGTGGTGAATAGTTAGTCGCACTATGGTTAGCGTTTCTTAGCGCTGATGCGATCTCGTGGAGATGTTGATCCCATTTCCGATGATCCTCCTTAATGTAAGAGCGCAATGCCGCGAGTATGGATCGATTGACTCTTTCGGATGGGTTGCATTGCGGGGAATACTTTGGAGTAAACATATGGGTGACTCCAAGTTTTGTAAACAAGTTCTTCATGGCAAGCGAGGTGAACTGAACACCATTATCGGATGTAACCGTCTCTGGTACTGAAAATACAGAAAAAATATCCTTTTCCAGGTACTGTACAACTGCTGACGCCAACGCTTGCTTCATAGGCTTAAGAAATATATATTTTGAGTACAGGTCTAGGATAATGAACAGATAAGCGTTACCATTAGTAGATCTGGGGTAGGGTCCCAAGAAATCCATGCACAAATGTTGCATTGGCCTAACAGCTATTATTTGTTGGCCCATCGGAGGTTGGATTGCGGAATTTGGTGCCTTCGATTCTTTACAAATTTGGCAGTTTGATATATATTCCTTAACGTCGTTAGACATTGTTGGCCAATAATAGTATCTCTGTAATCGGGTAAGGGTTTTAGCTATTCCTAAATGAGACGACGACGGGGGATCATGTGCTAATTGAACCAGTCGTTCTGTTAAATTTCCTGGAACGTAGAGTTTCCACAAAGGAACGTCACTACTGGGATCATCACGACGATTAGGGGGGTTAATATACACTTTGTCGTTGATCACTCGAAGATTCACGTACGCGGAAGGATTAGTTTTCACCTTGGAAGCGAGACAGGCGTAGTCATCCGCATGGAATGCGGACGAATCTAGATTAAGGTGCAGTGGTTCATCGCTTACTTCTTCCATAAATGCTCGCGACAAAGCATCTGGGACTACATTCTGCGACCCTTTCCGATGCATAATTTTAAAGGTGAAGCCCTGCAATTTCAGTGCCCATCGGGCGAGTCGCCCACTTAAATCAGTCTGCCCCATCAGCCATTTGAGGCTCGCATGGTCAGTGATGATGGTAAACGAGTACCCCTCGATATACGCTCTAAACTTTTTTACGCTTAGCACCGCGGCAAGACATTCCAATTCGGTGACCGAATAGTTCCGCTGTGCTGCATTAAGCTTTTGAGACATATAAGCGATTGGGCGCTCGCTACCATCATCACCGACTTGGAATAACACTCCGCCCACACCAGTACTGCTAGCGTCACATTGTATGCTAAAAGGTCGGGAAAAATCGGGATGTACCAATACGGGTGCGCGTGATAATGCTAGTTTTAATTGCTCGAAGGACTTCTGACAATCTGCTGTCCATTTGAAAGTGCGGCTCTTTTTTAGTAGGTCAGTAATTGGGGCTGCCAGAGTAGCGTACGATGCAATGAATCTACGGTACCACCCTGACATACCCAAAAACCTACGTACCTTTTTGACGGTATTCGGCACCGGGAGCGACAGGATGGCTTTTACTTTTTCTTCATCCACCTTCAGACAACCGTCCCCCACTACATAACCCAGGTAGCGGATTTCTCTCAATAAAAAATGGCTCTTAGCAAGATTTACTGTTAAACCTGCGGAACTTAGTAGGAAGGCTACTTGTTTAAGCAATATAATGTGTTCCTCGAAACTCTCGGAGGTAATGAGGAGGTCGTCTAAATAAACGAAGACTTTTTCGTGTAATTGGTGTGGGATCACCCGGTGCATCAGTCTACATAAAGTCTGTGGCGCGTTGCAAAGTCCAAATGGCATTACAACGAACTGATACAAAGGGCGACCAGGGACCGTGAACGCCGTTTTATCTTTGGACTCCTGAGTCAACTGGATCTGCCAAAACGCATCTTTCAAATCAATGCTAGAAATGAATTTGGTTTGATCCAACCGACTCAGAAGCCCATCGATGATCGGTAGGGGGTACGCGTCCCTGATCGTCACTTCGTTCAGTCGTCTAGCGTCTAAGCACATTCGAACTTTGCCATTTGACTTTGTGACTAATGTCACCGGGGAACTCCAGGAACTATTGGACTCCTCAATTACCCCGAGGTCCAACATTCTGTCTAATTCTCCGTATAGAGTTTTCTGGACGGCCGGAGATACAGAGTAATGCCGTTGCTTTATAGGCTTAGCGTTTCCCACGTCAATATGGTGGGTCACAAGGTTAGTTCGACCCAGCCCTAACTCATCACATGAGGGAAATTCCTTGATTACATCGTTTAGGATTTGTGTTTGCTGCGGAGTAAGTTCATGAAGCGGAAGTTCATTCTGTGGTTCAATCGTAGAGCCATCACTAACTTCAGCGATAACCTGAGATGGACTTTTAATACAAATGTTGAACTCACGCCAGAAATCGATTCCTAAGTACAGCCTTTGTTTGAGACTAGGAACTATAAAAACTTTTAGAGTTTTTTCTATTCCATTATAATTGATGGAAGCGTATAAATAGCCAAACACCCTAGCTTTGTCTCCAGATGCTGTTTGTATATTAGTAGGCAAATGAAAAATCCTATACCGAGAGTCTTCCAAAAACTTTTCACTTCCCAAACCTAAGGCTGTTACGGTGGCCCCACTATCGAGTAAGCCTAGATATTCGTCTCCATTTAAAACCACTTTAACATAAGGTCGGGTATCAATAACGTCGTCTACCAAGGCTTCGGAAATAATTTCGCGCAGAGCACGCTTGTGGTTCCAATAATTACGGACTCGGATAAGTCCACGTAAAGACGTTTTAGTTGGTAATGCAAGTGAAGGGTTGTGGTGGCTAAACGAAAAAGGTAGTGAAATTATTTCGGGGGTGGATGTGACAACGGTTGATCGTTGTGGACGTTTGTTATTGTTCTGGGAAGGGGAGAGGGTGTCGGATTCCCAGCGAAACGAACCCTCATATGGGAGTTTCCCGAGCATCTAAAACAATGCGGTTTGACAATACCAGGACGGCCGCAACCGAAACACAATATTGGTTTGGGACAATCCATGTACATATGGCCGATGTCCTGGCAGTTCCAGCAGATTTGCAAGTTCCCTGAGTTACCAACAGGTACAGTTTTACTGGGTTGCACTGGGGAAGATTCCTTTCGTGACCGCCAATTTAATTCGTCCACGTGATCCGTCTGTAGTGTTTGTTCATCTAAATCCACCTCGTCCACATATTTACGCACACATAGTTTTTCGGGCTCATATCCAGTCCTGCTCCAGGTATCTTCTAAAGCCAAGCATCGTCGTACCAGGAAGGCAATGGAGAATATCTCTTGATCTGCAAGGGCGTTTTGGAAGCCTTTCCTCATGTTGCGTCGAACGATGTGGAGGAGTTCTGAATCGGGAAGTGGTGTACGGAACTGCAGCGACAACGCTATGATATCATTATAAAAGGTTCGGAAGCACTCATGTGGTTTCTGCTTTCTGGACTCTAAGCTTCTCCTGATATCGTGTTCGGTCCTCCGGTCTTGGAAGCGTTCGATCAAATTAGCCTTTAATGTATTCCAAGATACACTCGGGTTGCGTTCGATATGACACCAGTACCAATTCAGCGCCGCGCCTTTCAGCAATGCTCCTAGTTGATGCACCAACTCGTCATGCGCGATTCCAAATGTAGAGGCCTGGTGTTCTACCCGGAACAAGAACCTCTCGACCGCCAATTCCCGAGAATCGCCGTTGAACGAAATTTTCCATTTGTCCAAGTGGTGTGCGGAATACGCCGGCGTTTTAGGAGAAATAACTGTACTAGAAAGAACATTAGACACATCCTGAATATCTTTGTCGCCTCCTACGTGTGGTTCTGAAGTAGATTGAGGTCTTTTAGTTCTAAGTGGTGCTTTTGTTTTCTTTGGGGTTTGGGGGGACTCTTCGTCCTCAGATGTTGAGAGTTCCTCTGGGTCTTCTTGCGGATTCGCCTTAATTTGTTCCAAAGTTTCATCTAGATTATCACCACCTTCTTGTAACGAATCCACCGCCATCAACATTAATCCAAGCGAAGCCAAATATTCACGGCATTGTTCCTTATAGGTTTTGGTACTAAATAATAACCTTTCCAACCGGCCTTGGACGTGTAGTAGCCTGGACTCCGCAGTAAGTATTTCCTTCGGTGTAGGGGTATACTCAGGCTCGGTCTGGTCTAAAGGTTCTTTCTGTTTCTTTTTCCGTTGTTTTCGTTTTTTCCTTGACTCTTCTATAGGTACCTCTTTTTGTTTCGTAATGTCAGCAGGGTTGATACTCGTAATCCAATCCCTATGCTCTTTTATTTTGAGGGCACATCGTCTCAATTCCCGTTGTGGTGCAGAACGAGCTGCCACATGGGCCTTGTATGGCTTCAATACTGGGTTTGCAATTTCGTTAGTTATTGCTGTTTTGAGTGCCTGAAGTTTATCTATCGACCCTCCTTTTATGTCGCGAACTACACATTCAATTTCAAATTCGTCCGGATTTAAAATTGAAATATCCATCTTCAAGGTGGTTATGGAGTTTTACCGGAAGAGAAACACCACGCTATTGACGATAATTTACGAAAGGAGAATTCAAACCGTAGCCGTATCGTTTTTAAGAGAAATTATGACGCAGACAATAAGAAAAGATGTAACACGAAGTTTGAATGAAAAAGAGTAGTATTCAGTAGTTTACGATTATATGTAGTATAATTTATAGCAAAAAAAATTTTTTTTTTTTTTTAATTTAATAATTTAATAATAAGCTAAAACAAAACGGTTATTAATTGAATGCTATTAATAATAAAATAATTTGTTATAATATATGGATTTCAAATAAATTATATAGTAAATAATATAATATAATAGTATAAATTTATATCGTAAATAATTTCGAGACCCCAGCGTGAGTGACTTGAATGAGTTGGTTGGATAAGTGTCAGAGTGCGTATCGGAATGACTTATGGATTAACTTTACGAATTGAGCATAACATTTTAGTAATTAATCTACCGTATGGGATAATTAGTTGGAAACCTCAATGAAAAATGTACAGAACACAAAATAACAAGGTCATACGGTGCGTTTTCACCCGGGTATTCTACCTTTCAACAGCTACATTCGTCTAATACTCAACGGTACGGAAATGCTTGTGAAAGGGGAAAGACCACTAGTAGAAAGCAAAACTCCTGACCCAAGTTAGTTATGTCTGTACTACAAAAAAAAATTAAAATTGAAATTAAGACTTCAAATGAAATAAAAATAATAATGATTAGAAGCAATTAGTTTAATTAGAATTAATGTTCGAGGTTCGAACATGAGATCAATCATCATATGACATCAACGAGAAAATGATTAAGACATCATCAAGTTATAACTAAACGGAATGTCAATACACTTCCTCGGCAATCGCGAAACCTTTATTGACCTCACATTCGGAACTGAATCACTTCCTCCAGTTTGGGCGCCATTCTTGTAACGCCCGCCTTAACGTCGGCCAGCGTTAGCAAGAAAAAAATAATAAAGTATTTTTTTTATATCCAGAGCACGCCATCACTCCAGCCGCTAGCTCAGTGGTGGAGGTATTGGTGTGGTCGTGGGTGTTGTGCTCTGGCTGTGATGGTACGGGTCACATGAAAACCCGTGCAGCAATAAAATAAAAAAAAAATGACAGGAAACACTCTGACTCTGATCCACTTACCTCATTCTGTCATCTCGCTGTAGTTCCTCGCCACTCACTCGCTCATAACGTTTTGCAAAATTAGACCCATATCAACTTTTATATTTATAACCAAAAACATATTTATATTTATTGTCAAAATATTAATTAATAAAAAAATAAGAAATAAAAATTATTGAAAATTCATTTAAAATCACCAAAGGGGTAATTTTAATTGTGTGAAGCACAAATATAATGAACAATAACAGTATTCGCAAAGTAACATTACTAACTATTAAATTGTTTAACTATAGAAAAAAATAGTAGCGCGGTACTCAAACGGTACACCAAAATAGACGCTCATATATATATATATATATAGGTATACGAAAGGTTACCTGGCTCCTCCGAGTGAAGAAAAAGCGCTTTCTCTGCATCCGGGGCACGGCACCTGTAATCAAACTGTATTTTAGCTATATAAAAAGAAAAAAAAAGACAACAATGATTAATCAATTTAAAAAAAAGACTATGTCACTAGGCAATACAGTAAATTTGGATTAAAGTAATATTACAACAAAGAAAATTTCAATTAAAGAAAAAAAATTAAATAAACATCCATATAACTATATTTATAATAGAAAGTAAAAAAAAAACTCAGCCTCGTAAAAAAAAACCCTGTCCGGAACACGCCCACCATCCACTCGACCTCGCCGCCTGCTGCTACGCGTCCCCAACCTTGACAATCGCCTATTGACACCAATTATTCCAAATACCGATGATAACGAAAATCGCTGCCAAAAATTACTCGTTATTTTTATGAGTAGTTACACGTATATTCCACACTGCGCAGAACTCTTTCGATCATTTGAATAACAAATGTTATGACAAAGAAACAGTTTTTTTTTTGTTCACTGCACCGGGTTTATCAACATATTCTTATAACAATGCAACCGATAAATTGTTCCTCCTTAATGGCACTAGTATCATTTGCTAAGTTTTCACAACGTAATAAAAAAAAAGTTATAAAGGTGCAATGCACTCAAACTGCGGCACTTAACTGTCTGGCAATCTAGAATTGTCTTAAGTCAACTAGATCACATTTTTCTTACACACTGTGCTTCGTTACCGGAGCTTTTTTTTTTTTCCACCAGATTCATAATGAAGAACACCATAACATTGCGATGTTCAGTTGACAACACGAACTTTTATATTATTAACTTGCACTTAGACTTTTATATTATTAACTTGCCTATAAACAGTTAACGCAAACCAAACTTGGATTTGTGCGTGACCGGGAAATACAAAAAAAACACTTTTTGTCGATCACCACTTAACGAATTATATGTTGGGTCCTTTTTTTTTATTTTCACAATCAACTTTTCACTTTTCGAACCATCAAGTAGTTCTCAATAAAAAAAAATATTATAGAATCTTCACTTTATTTGCATGCTAACAAGTGCATGCCCCGAAAGATTAATATCGAATGCCCTACCAAAAAAAATAATTTTGTCTTCTCTACAAGAAATGTAAAAAAAAATTCTTCGGTATAAACGTAGAAAAAAACAGAAAATCCGCTAATCAATTTGCAAAAAAAAATGTTATCGTATGATTTTTGTGAACGGTGTATGGTGCATGTACCAATACTGCAGGTAATAACCCGCCTAGAGCATACTATCATCAAAATTGCCGACCTCGCAGGCGTAACCATAATTCAATGGGTATTGTGCGCAGCAGTCATTTTAGGCGCAACACCATGATGTACACTGTGGCACCAAAGTAAAAATTAGTATACGCGATGCGTACATGGAACGCACGTTACAACGTTGTATACAAATGTCTCACACAAATGTCTCAGAAATTCATACAAATGTCTTAGAAATTTGTATACAAATGTCTCATGAGTCATGACTTATGAGTTAAATTGTATCCAAAATTTATACCCCTACATATATTGGCATTGGTCTTCTAACCTGTCTAATTTCAGTCCTTTTTTGATTCTGTCTACATTGATGGTTACATTTTTATTGAATTTAGTACCTATGATTTTCAGTTTTTATGTGTGTTCTGCGGAACTTGATTTTATGTACTTTTTTAAATTTGGTTATGTCATTGATGTGTTCTTTGTATCTTATCTGAAATGAGTGTCCTATTTGGCCTAAGTATGCCGACTACGAGTTGTATTTAGCCTTACCTGTGTACCCATGTTTCTCTAGACGGCAAGGTAGGAGCCGGAGTCTTCTATGCGATGCTTTTGCCAAAACTGACAAGACCCTGGCTTTTTGAGGAACATGCGAGAAGGCTGGGTCTACAGACGAAGGACTTTATAGAAGTTGCATGGACGAAGAGGAAGAAGGGACTTTAGATAACTTCCTATGGTCGTGTCCGGCACTATCATACAGAAGGCATAGGTATTAGGGCGTGTACAGTATGGCCAGCCTTACAGATCTCGACTGTGGAGTGCGAGATATTTTGTGGTACGTACGTAGCTCCGAATGATTTTGAACAGGGGTAAAAGGGAAATAGGTTCCTGTGGTATCACAACGGGGCACTCCTGGTCTAAGTGCGCGGAAGCAGCCACTCTAACCTAACCTTGGCCTAAGTAAAACATGCATATATGGTGGATGTGGTTTTTCGGACCTTGTTAAAATTAGCCGAAAGTTGCCAGCCGGAAGATAATGCAGATAGTGTCTTGACTATTTTTAAACTCTCTTTATACTCCGCCCCTATCGATTTTTAAACTCCTATAAACTGAAATAATTTCTCCTTCACCCGAATGATGTAACCCGATCCTAAATTCTCCTAAATTCGAGTTCATGACTGATTTTTGCTGTATTCAAGACACTATCTGCATTATCTTTCGGTTGGAAACTTTCGGCTAACTTAAACAGTATGTTTTTCGGTCTTAAGAATTGATATTCTCAGCTAAGTTGTTGGTCTTGACTTGCGCAACAACTTTGCTGAAGAAAGCATAACAAAAATCTTAATGGTTCAGGAGCTATTAACGTGAAAATGAGGGTATGTTTTGACTCAGAGCCAAAACATGTCGAAAGCGATATCTCAAAAATGGGGACTAACTTTGCAATGGGACTAGCGCCATTGAATTCAGCGCACTCAAGTTATGTTTACAGTGTTATCAGAAACTTAGAAGTTAGTCCTTAGAATTTCTTGAAGTTCTTCATCTTTGATCTGAGCATCTGCGATGATAGCATAATCAATACTTTCGGGAATAGAAATTTGATTAATGCGTGGAGTATTTGCAACAACGTTATCCAGTCCAGAGACGTGCTGAATATCGGTCGTGAATTGACCAATGAAATCTAATGCTGTTGTGTGCCTGATGCCGATTTTTTTGTTTAAATTTCCGACTAAGTAAATTGATCGTCAGTTCACCGAGGTATTGTTAGATGTTTCTAATATTTATAAACCAAAATCTACCCGATATTTAGTTTTAAACTGGAAACTTAGTTTCGACTTATCATTTACTTACTGATTAGAAATGTTTTGTAGAATGTTAAATAAAAGATGACACAAAACAAACCGCATCTGATTTTTAATTAAAATCTGCTATATAAACTTAATATAGCAGATTTTAATTAAAAATCAGATGCGATTTGTTTTATACCATCTTTGAACGACTGCGGTATGAACTAACCATCAATTTAGTAAATTTAGACAAAAAAAAATCGACGTGAGGCACAAACCATAAGGGTCGAAATCGACGAGGATATGCTTTTTCCGGTTTCTGATTAAAAGCGTAGACCAGTGATTCGATCGCCGTATCGGAAGTAAAGTAGCGTCCGTAAGTTTAATTTTACAATTATCGAACGCTTCGTTAGCCACCGTTGACCATTGTATTGGAACTCGACTGTTCTTAGTGTAACCTTTTAGATAATCGGTCAACAGATCCTGGTCAGCAGCAGCATCCGGAATGAAGCGTCGATAAAAGTTTATCATGTCTAAAAAACGTTTTAGTTGTTTAACAGTCTGTGATCATTCGAAATTTTTGATGACTTCAACCCGTTTATGCGACGGTAATATACCTTGTCCAGTTACCAAATGACCTAAAAAGATAATTTCGTTTTTCGCAAAAACGCATTTCTCCACATTTACAACAAGTCCATGTTCTTCTATGTTTCGTCATAATTTCGAGAGGCAATGAGCACGTCATCCAAATATACAAAACGGAAGTCAAGGCCGCGTAATGCTGAATACATAAGACGTTGGAATGACTGCTGCATTCCTAAGACCGAAAGCCATTCTACAAAATTCAAATAGGTGTTGAAATTGCTGTTTTTGGAATGTCCGTTGGTTCAATATGAATTTGGTGGTAAGCCTAGACAAGGTCTATCGTTGTGAAAATAGTGCAGCCCTCGAGTCGTAGTGTAAAGTCTTGAATATGTGGAATCGGATACCTGTCTGGAATTGTGACTTTATTTAACGCACGAAAGCTCCCACACGGTCTCCAAGTTCCATTCTTTTTGGGTACTTAGTGCACTCAAAAAAAAATTTACAAAATTTTTGTAAATATAAAGCCCACAAAACAATTTGTAAATTTGACAAAAACTGTAAACATTATAAAATTAAATTGTAAAAATAACAATTTTTTTTTTAATAAATGCAACAAAATTTTTCATTAAATTGAAAATATTGAAAAAATACAATAAAATTTGTAAATTTAATAAAGATTTCGTCAAATATACAAAGTATTAACAATAAAATTGAAAGGGACTTTGTTAAATTACAAAAAAAATCATAATTATTACAAAAATACGTTACAATCCCAGGAATTTATTTTTATAAAGTTTAGAGTTTATGTCAAATTTACTAATTATTTTGTGGGCTGGGCTGTATATTTACAAAATTTTTGTAATTTTTTTTTTGAGTGTGTGTGGGGTGGACCAAGGACTGCCACTAGGTCGGCAAACCCCGAGTTTCATCTTGTTTTCGAATTCTGTCCTCGCGATGATGAGTTTGTCCAGTGTTAGTCGTTGTGGTTTGCATGCAACCGGTGGTCCGTTCGTTTCAATTTTGTGAGTCACGTTATGTCTAGTATTGTCGATATTAATGTTACCGTGAATGCCTAATTCCACACGAGGTTTCTGGTAGCTGGTAATTTTTTCAAGGCCAACTAAAATCTCTTCGCATCTCATCCGTGTATATACATAACTCCAAATTTTTTTTATTTTGTTTTATTCTGCTCTCGAAAATAAAATTTAAACTAAAATGTATAAGTCAGCGGTTCCCAAACTTATTTTGCCACGGAACCCTTTTCCGATTTCTTCAAATTTCATGGAACCCTATTCATGGAAAATCCTGTTTCGCATAAATGTGTTGTTTAAGAAGGGCAATATAACTCTAAAAGCCTTTTTGGCTAAATGTTTATATTCATCAAATATATTAAGCAGTAAGTTGCTAACGGCACCTCTTCGAAGTTAGCGAGTATCCGAACTAATTTCAATTAAATTCTCGTGTTCTACTGCTAGTAGTCCCGTTGGCTTTTCATTGCTTTTGAAAGGATTTTGTACCCAATAATTATCGTTATTGTTTAATTTTGTTTTGTATGTATGTATGAAATGTAGTGTGTATGAAATGAAACCTTATGGCGCGGATTTTATCTGGTACTAGCTCGTGGAACCCCTAAAAATTGCCACGGAACCCCTGGGTTCCGCGTAACCCACTTTGGGAAACGCTGGCATAAGCCAAAAATGGCCTTGAAATATTTTTTATTCAATGTATGCTTGTGTTAAACGTGTGGTTGCACCGAAAATTTGTTTAAGTCGCAATTAAAACCGGTATCATAGGTAAACGGGGAAAGAAACGAAGAAAAATACGGTTTCTGTGATACCCCGTGTGGCACCAGCCATTGACTGTTAAAAATTTTGATATCACGTTGAAAACTCCTGGATCCATTGTTGACTTGTCGATCCTAGATACAGTTGTATCATCGTAGGAGGAAGTAGTTCCATTTGAATACAGAAAGGTTAACGGATCTATGAGCCTCTGAATCTGTATATCCACCAACAATCCAGTTTTCCTCAAAAAATCAGCGCAGATGATAGGAATCCGATGCGCAGTCCGATGTCAAGTTTTAAGAATTTAGTCCCGTATGCATTTACCGAAGAACCGTTCGCTGTGAACAACCTGAATGATAGATCAACCGTTGGATTCTGTAAAAATCGGGCTGGCAAGACTGACACATCTGCACCTGTATCTATTAAAAAATAAGCCTGAAGAAAAATTTCGTAGATTAAAAGGCTCTCTCTCTCTCTCTCTGGCACTATATCCCATCAAGGGATTTGGCCGCCTCAAATAAGGTTTCATAATCATAATTTCATTTCGGATAATGAGTGATTAATTCATTGATCCTAAACCAGCCGTGAATTTTTTTCCTTGTCACCACCGGGAATCGAACCCGGGACCCACGGTCGCTGTAGCAAGCATGCTGACCACTTTGCCACCGGGGCGGCGATTAAAAGGCTGCTAGTTTTAAATACGCCATTGCACACCGCCAATTGTGAATGACTATTTATTTTTTCGAAACATTGTTATCGGAGTTGTTTAATTCGAATTTACTATTTGGTTTACATTTTAACGCCTTTGACCCGATGGCCCGAATGATGATAAAAGCAAATGAAATTATTCACACCAAGGTTCATCATAAAAGGGACTGAAAGAATTCCGAGAATTTCCCTGAATAATTATTTGTAGTATTTGATCGCGAATTAAAACGTGAATTTGAACTAGATCGTGATCTAGACTTTTGATTAAAAATTTCAAAAACCTCCGATAACAATGTTTTTTTTTTTAATTCCGATTTATTGTCTAGTGAAAAAGTGGAATTTCGATTATAAGAACAAGATGCAGATGTCTCGATAGAATCTAATTGCGCCTGAGTCATAATCTCATGCACATTATCAGCCCGTTCTGCAAGGACTGACAGGTAGACGTCGTTTTAGAATGGTAAGCACCATTTGAACCATTTGAAAAAAAAACACCATTTGAACTGACTGGTGCAACCTCTTCATCCAAAATTGACGAAGTGTCGCTTCGTTAATGTTGTCACCAGCATTCAATTTCATTGGACCATTCCACACTTGTATTCTTGCATCCGATTTTTTCCTCTTTACCTAAACTAAATTGCGGTGGGAATTTTGTGTTGTTAAATTTTTTTTTGGTTCTCGTGTTATTGCACACTACCTCAAAGATAATAAAACGAAAACAAATACAAAACGATATAAAATGTATGTTAAAATGTATATTTTTTATCTAATTTTGTTATTACTACACATACATAGAAAAGTAACAACAGTTAATTATTACTAGTGTAAACGCGAAATGTTGTCGATGTGTGTCATGAAGAATACAAGTGTGGAACGGGCCATTAAACTCAACAATTGAGACGGCTTCCTGTCACCAAGTGTTAAGCCATGCATCAGATTATTAAGCTTAGTTTTTTCTGTTTCATGAAGTACCCGAATCACCTTAGCCTTGAATGAAGAATAAGGTGTATGCCTAATACAATAGCCTTTCGGGCCAGTGATAATATATGCAAATATATCATGGGGTCGTGCATCCAGCGCTCCCATCGCATGCGAATATTTAGTAGCCTCGATAGTAACCCCTGCCAATGTGAACTGCTGCTCCAGTATCTCAAACCGCACATTGGGTTTTGAGATTGCAGTGGCTGTGGGGGTTTGAAAGCCACTCGAGCAACAAGTGCAGCATCGAAAGGCAAATTAAAATTTGGTTGCGAAGTCTCTAGTAGTACATTAGAGTATAAATTTAATTGTGAGACAGCCTTCCGATATTTTTAGATAATGAGTGGCCGTTGGTAAAATAGTTAAGCGTATAAACGGCTGTAATTTACCAAGGTTATTATATATTAGCCGTTGATAAAAATGCTGCGTGCTCGGGGTCACCAGTTTTGCTAGTTTAGAGCTCCACCAAGCTTTTTATAATAATATATTAACCACTAACTAATATTTTTCGTTAATTTATTTTGAAATAATTTAATTACACAATTCTCTTTTTTAAATTTATATTTTTTAATTATTAACATTAACATGAAAACAAATTACTCAACTGAAATTTTTCACAATTTGTTAAGAAAAATCTATTTAAAAAAAAACCAATACACACTACAAAATTCTAACCAAGAGTTAGTTTATACTCGACTAAATAAATTTATATAACGAATTTGGTACAAGGTAGAAAAGTAGATCAAGTGGTTCTTGCTTCACAGCCGTCTTACTGGGTTTGGCTCATCCAACATACGATGTATCTCAGTATTTTGGTGTAGACTAATACGCTGCATGTGTTTAGTCGCGTTTATGCTTATTCCTTCACTGACGAAATCCATTCTTCAGATCTCTATGGAGGTTGTAATTTCTTATGTACCACGGTGCAGTGACTATTCCACGTATAGAACTTTGCTTTGGAATGACGATGATATTGACATTGGTGGTTTTTGTACAACCTCGCAGCAGAATAGCATAAGTCATCACAGGGTTTTGAATTTGCCGGTTAGTTGCAATTTATTATGTAAATTTAGCTCAGAATTTCTTCCTATACGAGCCAATCCAACTTTCTGTATTTACTTAATTCTTCTTTTTTCTTTTTGGTATGCTCCAGTTCACCTTTCTTTTGGCGGAGTTTAGGTCCGGGTACTTACTTGACCTATACAAATTTTAGTCATTTTGTGATTTGTTGGTGATTATTTCTGCGACTTTCCATTGATTTGGAACTTGTTTAAGTTTGAATATTGCGTTAATCATTTGGAGGAGTTTAGATATTCCTTTTTCTGGAAGCGTTTTTATTGTTTGTCCTATAATTAAATAATACCCTGGAGATTTCTTTGCATTTAGGTTAAGATTGATTTTCTCTTTTAATTCTTGTAAAGTAACAGGAGATATGTTGCAGTTATCTATTTTATTTACTGGTGGTATGTTTTTCTCGCTGTTTGTCTAGGTAGAGGCTGGAACGTGTTCTCGAGGTGGGTTGCAAAAAACGAAGCTTCTGGCTTTGCACTTATAGCCCATGTTCCATCTTCATTTTTAACTGGTGGAATTTGTTGTTCAGGTCATTTTAAACTTTTTGTCGCTTTCCAAAGGGAATACTCGGTATCTTTTTCCCCAATAAGGCCACTTATATAATTATTAATGGTGTTCCTGATTTCTTTAATTAGCAACTTAAGTTTATTGGACAAACAATTTGAGGGGGTACTTAAGGGTGCTACTCCACGCTGCTTCTTGCATACAGTTGTTGAGTTGTTCTAGTTCTTCTTCTAGCTTAATTAGCATTTAGCGAAGATGGATTAGTTTTCTTAACAATCGTTGTACATATTTAAATAATAACAGGCGTGTGATCTGACATAATTCTCTTTGTAGGTATATGCAGATTTCGTTTATACATTTGGTGATAAAGAAGTCTATGATATTGTCTATTTTGTTTCTATCCGTAGGCCAAAAAGTTGGTTGGTCTCCAGAATGAAAATCGAACCTGCATAGTGGTTCTGCGGTTAACAGCTCTATTTTTTAATCACCTCGGTGGATTTTAAAATCACCTCCGAGTATGAAGCTTGATTCAATTGATTTAAATAATGTGCAATAGTCTTCCTTAATTAAATTATATCTTGGAGGGAAATATATTGACGATATACTATATTTGTTCAAATTAATACATATACAACTTTAACCTTCACTCTGTACATTGGGGTAAAAAACTACCCCAGACCTACAAAAATGTGCTATTTACTGCTAATTACTAAAAATTATTGAAAATCCATTTAGATATGCTTTCTTCGTATATCTACACCAGATACAAGAGTTATAATCGCTTGATTTTATTGCATATTTTATCGTTAGAATGAAACTCGCGAATTTCTGTGTACTAAGGCTCTATTCTGGTTTTCCCGGGGAATTAGAAATTGGGAGAATAATTTGCTATAATTACAAATTTGCTTTAACTCACAATATATAATATTACAATATTAATATTATATAATATTTCCCGTTTCCAAATATGTATTCTGGCAGACAGGGAATATTTTTTGGGGAAATTTTTTTTATGTAGATATTTATGTTTATTAGCAAAAATAATGTTCAAAAATTCAAAAATGTACGAATCACAATACCCTCAAAAATTAATGAGGAAAAATTAAAGTCAAAACTGCTATAAAATAGAAGTATTTTTTTCCAATAAAAAACTTCCCAAACGCCAGAATACACTTTGGGGAATAAAAAATTCCCAACTGCTAGAAAAACGTCTCTAATTCCCAATATGCTATTCCCGGGGAAAATCAGAATAGGGCCACGAACGTAAATCACCCCATCCATTTCTATATAATAATCTGTGCAAAACAAGCTTAAATTATAATGATACCGTTCGTCGTCTATCGAATTTTTATGTTACTAGGTGCGCAACGAAATTTCCAAGTTTTTTGAGAAATGAAAAATGAAAAATTCCAATAGAATTCAAAGTATTGTACTTCGTTATCTACACATTTTTGCCATCGCTCTGGTATTCATAATACCACGACGATAAAACGACACGTCTTTGAGCCGAAACCATTCATCCAACCAATTTTGCACTTCTTCGAAAATGGCCAAGTGTAGCCTTACAACTGGCCTAGTGTAGCCCATGCGCCATCGATCGGGTGTGGTTGCAGATTTCATCATAGCGTTTTGATAGTGTCCTGGACGATGGGAGTACGATGTCATGGAGCGTGCTGTCGTGCTGCAATACTACTCGTTCGTGTTTCGAGCAATGTATGGTTCAGATTGATGAGTTGTCGGTAGCGTTGCCCATTAACAGTTTCTCCCTGTTTCAGCACCTTATAGTACACGATTCCTTTCCTTTCACCAAACACAGAGCATTGTCTTCATTCTGAAGCGAAATGGCCGTGCCGTCGATGTTATGCTTCGCCAAGTGAAAGCCACCAAAAAAACATCCACTTCTCATCTCCTGTAATAATTCGATGCAGGAGGCTATTTCTTTCATGCCACGAAAGGAAATCAAAGCAATTAAAATTTCTCTCTTCGATTTTCCATCTGTTGCTCAGTCAACTCATGCGGCATCCATTTTCCCTCCTTTTGAAATTTTCCCATACCACGTAAACGTTTGGAAATATCTTAGTGAGTCGTATTTAATGCCTCCGCATGTTCATCTTCAGTTTGCGTATCATCTTCAACCAATAACGCTTGCAGCTCGGTATCTTTAAATGTATTTGGTCTTCCGGAGCGCTTGTTGTACTCAATGTCGAAATCACCATCTTTGAAGTGTTTAAACCAATCCACTGGTAGTTTTCGATGGTGCATTTTCGCCGTAGGCCTTTTCAAGCAAATGACGTGCTTCAGATGTATTTTTTTTCAAGTTGAAGCAGAAGCGATATGTGCTGGTGTAACAACTAGTTATCGTTAATAACTGTCCACGCTATGAACAAAACACAACTTCTGACATAAATGACAACTAGATGTGTCGCTATAGTACCATATATGTGTGAAACCCGGAAATTTAGTTGCGCACCTGATTGCAAGCGAAAAATTAGAAGATAACCAATGGTACTTTTCTTCAACATGCTAGATGCGGCGGGTTTTGCCGCGTATAATTTGTGTAAATTAGCAAATCAGCATCTCTATAACTCATCGGTTTCTTCAGAACGAGAAGGATTTCTCAAGAAATCGACATTGCAGCTTGTGGACAGTAAAATCAAGAAGCGAGTTGCCACCCCCAGGGCCTTGAAAAAAACGTAAAAATCGCAATGAGGTAAATAGCTAGGTTACAATGTTGATGATGAAGAAGTTATGATGACCCTTCTTTTTAATAATTTTAATAATCAAAATTTAATGAATTAATTGTAGGTATCTTTTGTTATCTTGTACTTACATTGGGTTTTTATATTTTTAATAAATTAGAAGTACTTAAGTAAGTAAAAATAATATTTCTTTTTTATAGAAAATAATTGTTAAGTACAAAATACATTGGGGTGTTTTTTTACCCCAGGCACTGATAATGTTTCACTGTACCATACACCGAGAGAAGGTTAAGGTGACTACTTACATAAATTCCTCTTCAATTGTAAGATCTGTAAAGTGTTTAATGTTTACTTTTATTACCACCGACGATCCTCCTCTTGCCCTTCCTATTGGATGAATGACGTAACCGCTGTATTCACATATTTTAAGATATGAAGTTGAAGTAAAATGGGTTTCCGATACTAGGCATACTTATATCTAGTTTTCAGTATTTACGAAAATTTCTAATTGTGGAATATTTTGCATTAGCCCATTTGCATTTCAGAACGCCTATTTTGATCCAGAATTGGGAGACGAAACCACAAATTTGTGTATACGTATACGACGGATAATACACAATTTTGAATAAGTCTGCTGTCAGTTGTTATGCATGTACATATGTGTGTTGTTTTTGTGACCATATGCATCAAAATTCGAACCGGGTGGGATCGGTTCAAATTTTTGGTGCTTCCACTCCTGTTTTGTGACATTTTCCTATAAGGAATTTGACAAAAGCAAAAGTAGTGTTGCTTTCGCAAATCCACTTAGCTTAGCTAAGAAATGTGAAAGCAACAACTTTTGGCTTTAATTTTTAATGCGTTTTAATTTTTCTGTGTTGGTTCTTTTCATTAATATTTATGTTAGTTTTTTTTATTTTATCAAATAGAACAAATTAAATTCTGTATTTTGCTATCAAATAAGAAATGCCAAATTTTACTACAAGTTAATTTTTCGAAAAAAATAGAATAAATAACGCCTTGCGGAAAACACCATAACCATAAATTGGTTTTGTTTCCCCTAGGTTAGGTTTCAGTGGTTGACACTTAGGCCATTTTTGGCCCATTGTGATACCACGCATTCATGCTACATCATTAACCCATTCACCTACTCACACAACTACAGTATACCACCTGCACATTGCAAGCTCCATGTAAACCTGCACATTGACATGGACGGTGGGTCGGCGCTGAATTCTGCACTCCATCAAAGGGTCTTAGTTGTGTTTATTAACATCACCGATTGTAATTGATGATGGAAATTCGATTTGCATCTAGCCTCTGGTGGGATTCGAACCCAGTACCTTCCGGTTCAAGTGCCGAAGCTTTAACCACTGCACCACTCATCCGGTTTGTTTCCCCTAATCCTAAACTTTTTTTCTTAACATTAAAGACAATCGGCTTTAATACAATACAATTGTTGTTGTGCCGCCCCGGCGGCAAAGTGGTCAGCATGCTTGCTCCAGCGACCGGAGGTCCCGGGGTCGATTCCCGGTGGTGACAAGGAAAAATTTTCACGGCTGGTTTAGGATCAATGAATTAATCACTCATTATCCGAAATGAAAATATGATTATGAAACCTCATTTGAGGCGGCCAAATCCCTTGATGGGATATAGTGCCAGAAAGAGAGAGAAAATTGTTGTTGTAATCTTTTGAAAGCAACAGCTAAAATTATGCTAAATTTTGAGGAAAGTGAATTTATTTTTTACGTGTCGTTTTATTGAACACGAAATGTTTTACAATTGTTTTTTTATAAAATATAAAATTTGTTAATTTACAAAATATAAAATTATTAACCTAAAATAAAAACATTGCGAATGGTGAAGCGCGACGTCCGAACAAATTTGTTTGTTACTAATACAAAAACACATATATTCTAAACTATTGCGTTCCGGTAATTCTTCTCTTCTTCTCTTCTGTCATGGACCTATTTTTGGACCAAAATAGGCGTACAGGTTACTATTCTTACTTTTTTATTTGTGTTTGTTTGCATCATTTTAAAAGAGAATGGATGTCATTTCATTTAGAGAGCCTTGCTTACCTAATTTGTTGCGCTCAAACTGGTTTTGTCATTGCCACTTGCCAGTATAGTTTTGGTTCTCCCGTTTTACTAGCATGAGGTTTTGGTTCCTCTTTGGTGAAAGTTTGGTTATTTTTTTCCGGTATTCACATCCCTGGAAGTTTAAGGGATATGGCTTCTTGCAATTAACACATTCTGTAGCAACATTTTTTCTAACCGGGCATACTTAGGCATGATGCTTTCCTGGTACATTTCACGCATCTAGTCTCTCTTTGACAATATTTTTGTGTATACTTAATTAAAACCTTAACATTTTTTTGCACTGCTGTATTAGACCCCTATTTTTTCAATGGTTCTATTTTAACTCGCATGTTAAGTATTACCTTCGTATTATACACATCCTTCACTTTTTGTTTGTTATTAAAAGTAAGCTGCGTTACTTTAACAGCATCTTTAGCTTTTTCTCGCCCTCATTAAATATATTTCGACCATCACTTATGAAAAGCACCTGATTCTCTAATAACCCGTTTCCAAACAATCCGCGTCTACACGCGAATAGTCGTACAATATTATATTATAATTATTGCGCTATCTGACTCAGATTCTGCTGTATTCATTCATTAATTTCAAACCAATATATTGATCGCGGTAATTAAGAATAATTGGCGGTTTTACACTAAGCGAAATCACATTTAGTTTCCCGCTTCGAGCAGTCATTGGCGTGATTGGCGATTGTGTTTTTATTATCACACTGGGCTAGTACATATTGTGCTTCGTACAGAAGTTTTGTCCTTGCGAAATTGGGATGCAGTGAACTGAATAATTTTTCGCGTATGTATTCGACGACTCGTACGATAATCGCTCTTTATTTAGTCGAGTATAATTTGTCGGCTCGAGAAAAGTCATAACTCATCTCGATACCCTTTTCTTCTTTCAAATTCTCTTCATTTTCTATATTCTTATTGTATTCTTCTGAATTTTTTGCCTCGTCCAATTGATCCTCATTTTCAATTCGATCCGAAATGTAATTTTCTCCTATACCATCTTCTAAACCAAAACCTTCAACTTCAACCTCATTTTTAATACACATTTTTTAATTTGGTTCGTTTGTCGACAAACTTGGCAAAATTTATGGTATCAGATGTTTCACTCCGAACTACTTCATTCAAATCAATCAAATTTTTAACCGGCAATCGTAATTTATATAAATTTTTGATCGATTCAAAAATCAGTACAGCTCAGTAGAATTTTTCCGTAGATCGAGCAGAGTTTCAAATCTGAAATTAGATCGATCTGGTCGATCAACCATCTCAAAATTCATGTAGCCCTGACCCGAGACATTTTTAGTTTTGGCGAAATAATTTTAGATTTGTCGAGCGGGACGAAAATTTAAATAAAAATCAATGAAATTCCTAGCCCAGAGTTCATTTTCGGAAACTTGCCATTGAACAAATTTTTTTAATTTTCCAGTTTTTTGATACTTTAATTATTATTCGATCAGATCCATTTAGATTGCAATCAGATAATTTGGTCTTTATTTTTTTTTAATTTTATGATTGAAGTCAAATCGAAATCGAACTTAATAATACTTTTTACCTTATTTGCCGTAGGCACTGGCGAAACACACCTACACATATTTTTCACATTATAAGCAAAATAAAATAAAATTATTCAGAAGTAAAAAATAATTAAATCAGCGATAAAAAAGATTACAACAACAAAAACACTTACACTTAATAAACAGATTTTATTAAACATTTGTTTTTTTATTTCGCAAAAATTAGAGTTTTGAATATTTTAATTAAAAAAATTTTGTTCAAAAACTTTAAAAAATCACTCGATCGATTTCAACTGGTTAGGTCATCATCAGGAGTATCTACTGATTTGAAAAAGTAAAAATTTAGTAGAAAGACGGCAAAAAAAGAGATAGCTATTCTAAAATCTAATTTTTGCGAAATAAAAAACCAACTGTTTAATAAAATGTGTTTATTAAGCGAACTTGATAATTTTTCGTTTTTTGATTATTTTTTTCAAAATTTCTAGGCTGGGTTTACTTCACAAATATAATACAGTCCTGTTACAGAACCTGTTTTTGTGCCGTAATAGGGACTGCATAAAAACGCATACAAAAAAGTTTCCGAAACTTCACGAGTAGGTATAAAAAATAGTTATCGCAACACATTTAAAAGGTTGTTTTTTATACGGTGAATAGAGACGTGATGGGAACTTCTTGCAAATATGTACTCTATAAAAGAATATGGCTGTATAAAATAATTACATATTTCATTATTTAGTAAAATCAATATAAAATAATAATTAAAATTTCTGTCTATTTCTATTTTAATAATGTTTGCAAAAACAAGCAAAAGTGATGAGAATGACAATGTAGATTTGAATTTGAATTACGTTTAGCTGTACTAAAACTAAAATATTTTTACAAATCAAAAAAATCGAATCTAATCAATCTAAAGAAAAATAAGAAACAGCAACAAAATTGATTAGATCGATCTGAGCTTAAATAAGAAACAGCTTTTTAGTACTCAGATCGATTAGATCGGAAATAAGAAACACAACATAAATCAGAATAAACATATATCAATCGGAAATCTTTTAAGGATGAAGCATACCAAGCAGCATCAGCGAGCAGCAAATATAAATATGTATTGGTTTATTCGCTTGTGTCTATGAGTAAATAAGCAAAATTTTTTGCTGGCTCGACATCGGACATTGTGAATGTCATAATAAATAAGATTTGTCTATAAAAAAAGCCGAAAATCTTCAAATTAATAATTAGACGAATTTAAACTTCTTAATTCAAAAACAATACATAAAACATTTTTGTTATAACGTCAAATGTAATTTATATTCCTTTTACTGGTCAATGGCTTTAAAAAGGCGATCAAAAGTTTGTTCTTTATTTGAATAAAATATTCTTGTGCCATCAATTACTTTACTTATACAATAACTTTAAAGTTGCATGCTTTTCTGTAAATGGAGCAAAACAAATGTTGGATACACATAAATATGTATAATACTTAATAGTGTCCAGAGACCTACATAAGTATACCAAACTGTTGTATTTCAATTTGGTTTTTTAATAAATTTATGTAAATAACTACTTAAATATTAAAATTGGTTTTTTAATTTTATATTTTGCCAAGAATATATAAAAGTTGTTTGTTGTATATTCGCGCAAAAAAATTACCTTCAATATATTTTTGTCAGACATTGTGTATTCGATTGAAATTCAATAACTGCTGGAAATTGTTATTTAAATGGCATATATTATGTTCTGCTTTTATATCTGTAGACCTGTTTGAATGTAAGCCGTGTAAATATTTTATTGGAATATATACAAAAATTAGGTCTACTCGACTCCTTCCTTTTTTCCTAAATACATAACTAGATTTTCACCTAAATATGTGATTGGTATCAATGATGAAAAATTTGAGCCTCTTGACTATAAAGGGTGTCCCAAAATTGGCAGATCAAACGAAGCAGAGTGATAGGAGAGCCCATTTCCAACAAAAACAACCAAGTAAAATTTTTTCGAATTGTTGATGGTGCAAAAGTTACTCCACTTTTAGTGTTTTTTTTGTGAAAACGCATGCGCACCCACTAAAAAATTAATTTAAAAGAAACCAAGAATTCTTTTGTTTAATTTTCATTTTTAATACGATCTAGAAGAGTGCCTAATAAAAACTGGTTTTGTGCACTTTTTTTGTTTTTCAATTTTTTTTGTTGATGTTTAAGTGACGCCAGCGGGAAAAGAATGTACTACAGCAAGTTGACCCACTATAAGAAAAATATGCGACACTATGCCGGGGATTTCCCCAGGATTTCTAGGAAGTCGCCGGCATATTCCCAGATTTCCCTGGGGATAGGATCCCGGCGATTCCCCAGAATATTAGGAAAATCCCCGAAATATGCTGGGGATTTCCAAAAAACCTGCGTAATCCCCGGCATATTCCTAGGGGATTTCCCGAAAATCCTGGGGATATCTATATTTACATTCATTCATGCCTTTATGACATTGCTGATTAGTCTTCAATACAGAATCGCTATCTAATTTCAACCTTCAAATGTTCTGTTTGTTTGATTTTAGACATTTTATATTGGATGTAAGTGAATTGAATTTATTACGACCTCCGATACAATATGTTATTATTGGATGCGTTTGATGTAAAGGAATCAATTATATAATTTGACCTTCTTGTTTCATATCTATGACGATCATGTATTTTGGTCAATTGAAAACTGTGATTTATCTGATTATTTACTATTTTGTATATTATCGCTATATCGAAGGGGAAATGGAGAGATTGAAATTCTTCAAACAGCTTTTGCGCTGGTTAACATATTGGGTGTACATATTTTTTATAAACATTTTTTTAGAGCTTGTTTCTGAAATAATTCTAACTCGTTTATCATGTAGTTTGCACAGCCACTCCAAATCGGGTTTAGATAAAACAAACGCGATTGAATGAATGCAAACAAAAATTATGAATAATGCGGGTCCTAGTATCAAGCCCTGGGGAACTCCAAGATTCACCAGTATTCCAGTACTTTTACTCTCTTCTATTTTAACATTCTGTTTTCTGTTACGTAGATAACTTTCAAACAATTTTAGTTGTATGTTGGTAACCCCATACTTCTTAATTTAAATAGTAGAATGTCAGGATTTACCATATCAAAGGCTTTGCGAATATCAAGGAACAGACAGTCACAGAACATTTTATTTTCAAAGCTTTTACTGCGTTTACTTAAAGAATCCGTTAAACTTAGGCAAGCGGCCGTGGTGTTGGACTTGGCCTTAAATCCGAATTGCCATTTACTTATTACAGTATTTATTTCTAAGAACTGATTTACTTAGTCTAAGCAATATAATCTTTTCAAATATTTATGAAATGGAAGATAAAATCGATATAGGGCGGTAGTTAGATCCCATTCACCACACTCATAGGGTTTTGACTGATGTATCTGGCCATGTAGGTGAGACCCCGTGAACATCTGTAGGTTCGGTGAAATAAAATTTGATAATGTATTCAAATTATTTCATGAAACTTCTAAGTCATGTATGGCACTGTAAATATCGCATCTTTGAACTATTCAAAAGTGTAAACGTGAGCCCGTGAACATCTCTAGGACTTCTGTTATTTGATTATTATTACAATAAACGGGTTCGTAGCTTATTTGGAAATGTCAATTGGGTAAAAATCCTATTGGAGAAAATACCAAAATTTCCAATTGAGAAAGAAATTGAAAATGAAGAAGTTTTAAATTTCGAAATACAAGGTGAAAATCATTATTCGTGTCCCTTTTTCACAATATTGATAGATAATTTTCTGACCTATTCGAATATGTATATGAAAGAGATCCCATGAACGTTTCTGGCATATGTATTTGAGCAAGTTAAAAATCACCAGAATTAGATCCCATTCGCCACACTCATAGGGTTTTGACTGATCTATCTGGCCATGTAGGTGAGACCCCGTGAACATCTCTAGGATCGATGAAATAAAATTTGAAAATTTATTAAAATTTATGGAATTTCTATGTAGCCTGTATGGCACTGTACATATCATTTTAAACTATCTATGTTCATTTCAGTGTTACAACTTTGTCTACGGTATTCTAAATTATATTTTAAAAACTGTGAATGCCTGTAGGAGCGGTGACAGAAAAGTTAGAAAATAGATTGAAATCAAAAACCATAGTTTATTAAAAATGCGCTGGACTTTGTAAAAACCACCATAATTAAAATCCTGTTCACTACACACGTGGGGTTTTGATTTAGCTATTCGGTCATATAGGTGGGACCCCATGAACATCTCTAGGATCGGATATATAAAAGTAGAAACATAGTCTAAAATAGCCTCCTTTAGAATTAAAAAAAGTTTAGTAAATCGTTTTACGATTTTCTCGTGTTTATTTCAAATCGTTAGAAAATTATTTGATCTTTACAGCGACGCTATTAGAAACTTAGGGACTTATCTAATATAAATGTTAAAGATTATATAAAAATGTTTCAATTTCGCCACAAAACAAATCCAATTGGAATATTTTTAAATTTAACAGTGTAAATTTTTTGGTATTATTTTTGGTATGTATTTCACAATCATCTATTTCATTATTACTTATAACTATAATATCCCTGTCAACTAAGGCCCAATGTTTGGTGGATCTGGTTTTGTTGAATATAATTTCATTGAAAAAATTCCAAAGTTGCTTGGGCTTGTTTATATTCATACTGACAAAATCTGAATTTTGCTTTCTCGTTGCTTTTTTTTTATTTCAGCAGTTACCAGCAAGCTCAAAGCTCTGTGACCATTTACTATACAGCGTGTCCCTGACTAGGATGCTAATCCGTTAAGGAGTGATTCCTTGGTTAATTTAATGAAAAAATCGTATGGTAAGGGGGGGGGGGGGCGGTCAATTTTTGATATTTTTAATCTGCTATGATCTCCTCTACTTTTTTTTACTTATGAGATGAAGAATGGAAACACTACACACGAACATTAAACTGTACTTCCCAAAATATTTATTTAAAACTATATTATTTTTATAAAAACCGTATTTTCTCAACAAAAAAAAAATAAAATGTTTTTAAAATTAATTTTAATTCAGTGCGACCTTCTCTACAACGTCCAATACAAGGTTCGGCTCGAGAATAAAACAACTACATAAATTTATAAAAGATGCTCAAAATGTCCTCCTTGTGACTGAATGCAGGCTAATGTTCGTTTAAGTATACCTTTCGTTATTTCAATTCTTGGTAATTCTTCCGTAATCTGTTGAGCCGCTGTGTGTATTCTTTGAATTAGTTCTTCTTTTGTTTCAATCTCTTTGGTGTATACAAGTGCTTTCATCATTTCTCATACATAAAAATCTAATACAGTTAGATCGGGCGATCTTGCAGGCCAACGAATTGGACCATTCCTTCCAATCCAATTATATCGTTTTCCAATAAGAGTGATATGATTTCTTTAAAAAAAACATACTAAGTAATTGTTAAGAAAATTGAAATGTTTTTTATTTAATGTGAAGTACAATCGATACAATTAAGTTCTGAATAAAATATCATTCAAATGACCACGATTTCTTCTGCAGGAATGAATTCGATGATCCCAATTTTCGAGCACTTTTTCCACTAAATCAAGTCGTATGTTATTGACTTGTAAAGCTTGAAGAGAGTTTGGTTTATTGCTAAAGACCAATGACTTCAAATAACCCCACAAGAAATAGTCTAATGGTGTTAAATCACAACTTCTTGGAGGCCATTCAATATCACAATTTCTTGAAATAATCGAATCTCCAAACTTTTCTCGCAATAATTCAATTGTTGCACTTGCCGTGTGGCACGTAGCCCCATCTTGTTAGAACCAAATGTTGTCAAGATCAACTTCTTCCAATTTCGGCTATAAAAAGTCGGTTATCATCGATCTATACCGAACTCCATTGATAGTAATGGTGTTACCAGCTTCATTTCGAAAAAAATACGGACCGATGATTCCACCAGACCTAAGACCACACCAAACTGTCAATTTAGGTGAATGTAATTGTTTTTCATGAATAATTTGTTGATTTTCTTCGCACCAGAATCGACAGTTTTGTTTATTTACACCGCACCACTCAGATGAAAGTGAGCTTCATCGGAGAAGATGATTTTCTTAAAAAAAATCTTTATCGTTTTCAAATTGTTCTAAGGCAAAATCAGCAAATTCACGACATTTATGGTGGTGCAATGGCTTCAGTTCTCGAGTAAGAACAATTTTATAAGGATGCAAACCCAAATCCTTTCTCAAAATCCGCCAGGTTGTGGTTTAAGACAGTCCCGATTTTTGAGAACGTCTTGTAATCGACAAATTGCGGTCTTCAACAACACTTGCCTGAACGGCAGCAATATTTGCATTACTTCGAGCGTTTCCTTGTTTATTGGCACTTGAATAATTTGTAAACGTCGTTCTTGCATATATCTCACCATGATGATTAAAATTAGGTAAAAAAAAAAAAATTATTAGGGGATTTTTTGGAGAAAAACTCAATTTTATAAAAAAAAATCATTTTTTTATTTTTTTTAACTTTAAAACGTCATAGCTCTTAAATGGATACAGATGCAAGATAGCCAATAAGATCTTAAACATAGCCTATTCAATTGTCCGTCAAATGAGGCGTTGTTGGTTGCCGTCTGATAAATATTTTGTAAGTTACAGTTTAATATTCGCTTGTACTTTTTTCCCGAACCAAATAAACACCCTGTATCTCAAAGGATATCAAAAATTGACCCCTCCCCCTCTTTCAGACGATTTTTAAGGAATCACCCCTTAACGGATTAGCATCCCAATCGGGAACACCTTGTATATACATCTGTAGGATATAATCGTTTTAACTTAAAAAATTTATCCCGTTCATTGATGATACATAAAATACGATTTGTCATCCATTCATGTTGCTTATGTTTCATTTTTCACTTTTTAATTATCTTTGTGTTGTTACAAACTAGCTGTTTAACATTCCCCACAAAGTCATTAATGTTAGTAGCACTAGAGATCCTATTCCAAATGGGATCATCATACATTTTTTCATAATTAAAGACCTTCGTATATTCCCAATTAGACTTTTTTGGAACATTGGTTTTTGAAACCTAGAGAAATAGAACGCGGTGATCCGAGAGGTGTGTATCAGTAGTATTTAAATACTACTACTACTAAATACATACCTGTAACGTAACAGATCGTTTAAATAATGATGTGTCATAGTGATAAATCGAGTTGCAATGAGTTGCAGGATTCCAGTAAATTTAAATTAAAGTCTCCTATGACAATAGAGTTCTTAAATTTAACTAAATATTCTTCAAAAATTTCAAAAAATATAGGTAACAAGTTTTTTCGAAACGACACCGCAATAATATTTATGTTGAACTCTACCAATTGTACACCAACAAGTTGGCAAAAATTAATATCATCTACAAACATTTTCACCACTTTTATGTTTGACCTTACGAAAATTGCTGTACCACCATATCCACCCTCTCTATTACAAAATAAACCATTATAATACTTTACATTGAAAAATTTGTTCGTAGATCTTGGGGAAATCCTCGGGATATTCCGCGTTTTCCCCAGGATCCCTCCGGAAAATCCCGGAATATGCCGGGCATTTCCCCAAGATTCCCGGGAAATCCCCGTAATAATCTGGGAAATCCCCGTAATAATCTGGGAATGTCTGGGATCCCCCGGGAAAATCCCGTAATATGCCGTGGATTCCCCGGAAATCCTGACGACATTCCCGGCAGATTACGGAATTTTCTCGGGTAATCCCGGGGATCCCCGTATTATTCCGGGGATTTCCTAGAGAACCTGGCGAAATCCCGGCATATTACGGAGTTTCCCCGGGGGATCCCCAGAATTCAAAAGTATCGTGGGGGTTCCAAAATATTAATAGTGTACATAATTTAATGAACAGGGACTGTATAAGTATCACCCGAAGTGCGTTAGTTGTTTATAAAATGCTTTTCGGCAAGAGATTTTTCATTTGAACAAACGAAATAAAATGTATTTTTGATAATTAAAATGTAATCGTTATATGTGTGATTTTTCGTTGAGCTGCGTATACGTATACGCAAAAAAAAAAAATATTTTTGAAGTTTTTACGTTTACATAGGATGAAATATCTCTTTTAGGTTGTCTCTGGTAAAATCGTGTATTCGATGCAAAAGTCACTAACAGTCAATTGTACTCGATTCAAAAAAGCATTTTATATAATTAACTAAAATTCATTGGGGGTCATAAAAGGAAGGTTAAGGAGTGTTAAGTTTGATTTCTTATTAAAATCAAATAATGTGCAAAAACGATTATTTTCTTGAGACATTCCACCCCGGTTTATGGGCATACAGGAATACTCAAGGCCAGATCGAATGATCTGAAAATACAAATAAGGTTCTTCATTGGAAAATAAGAAATCAGAGATAATAAAATACAGAAACATGTAATCAATTCTCATTATGTACATACATAATTCGCAGATTAAATGAAAATTCATGTGAAAAAACAAACATTAAAATCCAATTGAACTTGAAACAATAAAATTAACTGCGGCCGCAGTAAATTATTCACACATAAGCATCAGAATATACAGTTCATAAAGGAAAATCGCATATCGGAATATTGATATGTCCCCATCTTGGAATAATGCTCCATGATATTGAAACACATAAAATTGATCACCAAAACATAAAGATAATTGCAGATTTTTCAGTTTTTGTTGAAAAACCAAAAAACAAAGTCACAAATAAATTATTTAGTCTGTCATAAAATTCATGTACACACAATACAACCATCTGCGTACACTTTAAAACATATGGAATTCCACGCACAAGACATTAAAAATATCCAGCAAAAAATACGAAAACATCATAAGAATAAATAAAATCTTAAAAATATTTTTTTTTCAAAATTATAAATTTGAGTCGCTATGCGTGTATCCGAAACTTTTGTAGTCTTGTGTATAGTAAATCGCCCCGCCATGCATATCCATACATTATACAAAAATGATTAATTGTCGTGCAACTTACTGTTGACTGACTGCACTCGTTATATTCGCAAACACGCATTAGGTAAAAGCTACAATGTAAATTACCTACATGTTCTATTTGAATTAACATAAATAATACAAATAAAGAATACCAACACTACGAACTACCTTCAAATTAGTAATATAACAAAAGCTATACTGAAATAATGTCATTTGAATTGAAATCAACTACATATCATAATGAATCCCAACTACTCTATACAATAAAGTTAATTCGAGTAATTTTGAGATTTATAATATTCAATTTATTGATAAAAGCCAGACTTGTTTCGAATGTGTGTGTGTGTGTGTGCGCACGATATAATCAACTCGATCTTGAAATGGTTATAATTTTATAAAAATTTTAAGTGCAATTTCTTTGAGTGAACAATCTTTAAATTGCAAGAAAAAATTTAACTAAAAATTTGGTTGCTATCGGTTTGTATTAGTGATGGGTTTATTAGATACTTTTCAGTATCAATACCAATTGATTCATTCGAACGAACTACCTGATACTTTTAACCTGATACTTTTAACCAATTGATATTTTTTGTGACATACGAATTTAATACTTAAAAGGAGCTACTAATCAAAAACAATATGACTTAATAATGCTAAATATCTAATTAATCATTTATTAATTTAATATAAACCCATTCGAAATAAAAATATCATTTATTAATTTTATATAAATCTTTTTTCAATAAAAATCATCCATAAAAAAATATTTCAATATTAAATCCAAACGTTCAATAATTTAGTTACCGATATCCGATAAAAATATCAATATACCGAAACCGAAAGTATCAGGTTCGATATAAATATCAATTCGAATATCAATATCGGTTCGTCAAGTAGAGATTTACGAATCTCATATACAAGTATTTATTCGGTATTCGTTCAAAAATATCAATTTGGTATATCAGCTCAATGGTAAAGAAAAACTTTAACTCATATACGTATGTTTCATCTGTTTTGGATTCTCTTTCGTATATACATACATATATTAAAATTGAGAGACGAATACTTTTATATGTATACATATTACGTTGTTATATGTTTGCAAAGCTATTTATCTCTATTTTTCAGAAGAAAACATTCCAAAATATTATTAGTCGGTAATCGGTATACACAATTCGCTCTCTCGCAAAACAAATTATATAAGGAAATAAACCATACCAATACCAAACCAACTATTTGGTTATTCATTCTATTTGAGTATCGAATGTATTAGTTGATACTTTTAACCTGATACTTTTAAAAGTACTCAATTGATAGTTCGAACCTTTTGAGTATCAGGTTAAAAGTATTCGGTTCTACTCAGTTCGAACATCACTAGTTTGTATGGATGACCGTATTAAAATGTTGTTAACCGAGAAGAATGCTACTTGTCCATTTTCGTTATGGATGAGTAATAATAGTTAATTCACCAACCGCTAGAATTTAATTTTTTATTACTATTATTAAAATCGTTTACTTGAGATTATTGTTTGTTTGAGTATGTTGTTTTGGTATGAGCTGTAGCCAATGTTTTCTCTCATGCCCACTTGAACGCTCAACTTACGTATATACACTGTAATAACTTTAATATTTTGTAGAATATTTTCACATTTGTGATAAGTGCGAAAAGAGTTTTGTTATATTTTACAGTATTGTGGTATTATTCTAAGTGAATTTTTAGCAGCTAACATATGATTTTAACCACTTGACAGTTTTGCCCGAGAGTGACTCGGGCTCAGAAGTTCAATTGTGTATTGACTAGCCCGAGACCTGCTGGGGTAAAGCTTGTTTTGCCTTATTTAAAAGCTGAGAGTTGGGTGTTGCATGTTGCAAATCTAACTCTTGGACTAGACTGTGAGTTCATATCTCATTATAATAACCACCTTTGAGTAGCTTAGAGAATAGTTCAAATATGATTCTTGATACCCAAGAGGTAGATCAACCACTCGACAATATACAGCCGGAATTATTATACGAGATAAGAAGAACGTAAAAAGGCGAGTAGGCAATCCATTAACCTGGAAATCAACTGAAAGAAAGCTGTTATGTCAAAGGGGAAAAGCATATAAAAGCCGAAGAGGCAAGTTGGTGGCCGCACGAAAAGTGGAAGATAGTCGCTCCAAATGTAGATTTATGTGTACGTCAATTATCAATTTTCCTGAGTCAAACAATTTTTGACTCATATTACTAATTGAAAAGAAACAATTCTTACTGCAGCAGACGGAGACCTCAGAGACGCTGTAAATGAATTCGTTTTCGCTACTAACATATATTATTAATTTTATTATTAATCAAACAATCAAAGTAAACATAAAATTGTCTTAATTTGTTATAAATCTTTTTTTTTAATGTAATCTAATCCTAACTTAAAACTAAGGTACCTTTTTACTTTTATTTTGATTTTGTAACTGCGCGTAATCCATTAATGATGATGAATGTTATGCTCGGGTGTTCACTAGCAAAATTTTTTCATGACGCTAGAATGCCATAACAAAATATATTTGTATTGAATCTGATCATGCGCATTACGCCGTGACAATGAGAAAATTTATTAAAATTACTGATGTTTTTGTCGTCCTGTCACGTCCTGTGGCAAAATGAGTAGAGAGTTTGTGTTTGACTCTCAATTAAACAAAACAAAGAACATAAAATGATTTTCCATACATTTTGGTGTTAATAGTTGTGAGTGTAAAAATACAATTTTGTCATGACACTCTATCGTCATGTCAAAATTTCGCGAGTGAACACCGAGCTTTACATTCATTTCAGAGCAAAATTTGAAGAACCGAGTATGCGCAGTGTAATGTAGTTTTCGATTGATCAGAATAACTTGCACTGAGTGTAAAAAGAGTACCCTTCTTATCCCGAAAATGTTCGATTGCTGAAAATAAATTGTACAGCTAAATTTTATTACATCGAGTAATTTTTGCTACACTGGGTTTTTTGGTAGAGTATCCCCTCTTTTCACGCACACCAACAACTGTATTGTCATTGTGCTGCCATTTTGGATATGACGATTGTTGTTTGCGACAACATCCATATTTTGAAGTTACGTACGTTATGCTGAACAGCTAACACATAAATGAGGGTAAAAAAGTTGTTTGTTCGATTGGCGCCAAAAATCAGTGTATTATGTTAGTGAGGGGTAAACAATCAATCGAAAACACCATAAGCACAGTTCGCAAATAAAAACACAGTGTGCAGAGTAAAACTACATACTCAAGTTGAATAAAAAAAGCTGAAAATATTTATTCATTCATGAATGAAATTTATGTGGTCTTACTTTGGGAAATATTATTCCTATTCGAATAGGAATGCAATTTTTGCCCAAAGTCAAGCGATTTTTTATACTTTTATCGGTTGGTACAAAAATTTTATAAAATCAAACGAAGCATGCGATTTACTATTATGTCATAACAAATATTTATGAAAATATAAAATGCGTTATTAATTAATAATAATTGCTTCGTCAACCTTGCAGACACAGATCAAAGAGTTTCTATCGCTCTTATCGCTTCTTCTGATAGTGCCACAAATGTTAAAAGAATCAACTTTCGTATATAAATAAATTTTTTTTAATGTAATTTTAATTCGTTTATACCTTAGAGGATGAAGGCTGCCGCCCCAAACCCCCGCTTTTCCACAATTTGTACAATTCTTTAAGTGTCAAACTAAGTAAAAGAAAAACTGAAAAAAATTAAAATTCTCCTGGAAAAATAGAAAAATTTTCTCGGAAAAATTATTTGTACTGTTGAAAAACTATTAAGAAACAATCCTAATATCCAAATTTTTATAAAGATTACACATTTGTACGTATTTAGATTTGTACGTATAGAATAAAACGCAATTTTTTTTTAAGTGAACATTTTCCCGGAAAATGGGACAATTTTCCGGAAAAATTTAGCTTCCCCCTCCTAAAAACTGTTGATAAACAATCCTGCATTTAAAAATTTTTTAAATTTATACTTCTTAGCTGATTTTCCCGATGTATACGTGAATTAAACTTTAGCCCAAAATAATGCAAATTTCTGAATATTTGTTAAAAGTCGAATTAAGATTTTTTAATTTATAAAATGAAATAAAATGTGCCTTTTTTAATTCATTTTGAAAATGAATTAAGGTAGGTGTTTTAAAATTGAAATAGTGTAAGCCTTTGTAAATTCATTTTTGAGTTTTTCATTTTTCTAAATCGCTCTTTTTAATTCATAATTTTAAGTTAAAAATATGAATTAAAATAAGTAGCAGATGTTCATACAAAAATCAACTTTTTTAATTCATTTTTAAAGAACTTTTTTAATTCAAACTTTTTTAATTCGGTACCCCTTAAAGGACAGTTAATTACACTGTGCTTGAATTGCAAACTTTTTTTTGTGACAAGCTGTACACCTAGGCGGTAAACCTAATTCGAGTATGCTGAATTCAATGGTGCTAGTCCCATTTCAAAGTTAGTCCCCATTTTTGAGATATCGCTTTCGACATGTTTTGCCTCTGAGTTAAAAATTTGTCAAAATATACACTCATATTCACGTTGATAGCTCCTGAACCATTAAGATTTTCGTTATGCTTTCTTCAGCAAAGTTGTTGCGTAAGCCAAGATAAACAACTTTGCCGAACATATCAAGACCGAAAAATAACATCTACATTCACATTTTTGTGTGATTTGCTTTTTTTGCTTTTCATTTCGACAAAAAATACGTTTTTTATCATTTTTTGTCCATTTATTGAATTTAAATCGGTCGATTAAGCATCGCATCGACAAATATACAATAAAAACTGTTTAAAAGAAAATTAAATCGATTAAGTTGATTTTATGATGATTTTTCTTAATTTTTTCCTAAAAAATTAACATTTTTCTTACCTTTTTTAATTTCGATTTTCTGATCCGTTCGTGTCGTCTTCGAGATCTTCTTCCTCTTGCAAATTCCAACAAATGTCACCCAAGAGTGCATCTAGCTTTTTGCCGCTGTACCAATGTTCGAGCCTTGTCGTCACTTGGTGAAAACGCTCGCCGTGCTCTTCGGATTCGGCTGGTGATTGTTCGGCGAATTTTTCCACATGACAATGCAAAAAATGTATTTTCAGTGACATTCTAACGTTTATATCCCTTTTGTGATTTACTAACACAATTGTGCGAGTACGGCAAAAGTACCATGCCAAAAATTTATTTTTGTGTGTTTTGAACCAACTCACACATTTGTGCATTCCTTTCAAACTTATTTCGTCCGAAAAAAAACACTATAACTATACTCACAATTGTGTTGGTTGTATTTCAAATCAAGCGAATATTTTAATCAAAAACGCAATCATTACATACTATGATTTTTTACTCACACATTTGTGCGGTTTGGACTTTAATTAAGCCATTTTTTTTATTTTTTTTTGGTTGAAAAAGGGATATTATGAAAAGCAGTCAGCATATTTTCAATATATCTGCGCCAATCATCGTCTCGATTAATTCCGAGAACATTCTTAATAACTTCTTTTACACATTTCTATGCCACAAGCTCTCGTTCACTGAGAGCATTTTCAAATGCATCATCGTTCATCAAACGATGAATATCTGGTCCATTAAATATTCCTGTAATAAAAAAACAAGAAAAAAGATGAAATTTCATTTGATCAAAACTTAAATTCGAGTAGATTCAAACACCAACTTTCTTTTATTTTCATTCCACTTAACCGTGGAAAAATGCGGCGCAGTTCGACGAACGCAGTTCCATCTGGATTCAGCGCTTTTATAAAATTTTTAACTACTCCAAGCTTGATATGAAGTGGTGGTAGCAATATTTTTTTAACTGGCACAAGTGGAGCCTCAACGATGCTGTCGTATCGCAATTTAATGTTCTGACGTAAAGCCCAGTTCCGTTCGTTGTATTGGTCGCCTTTAAAACGTGTATTTAATCAAATTAACGATTTTTTTCATTGATGCATAGGTTTCCTTTGTGTTTTTGCTGAGTACAATTGGAATGGATTTCTTTGAGTTGGTAACGCGAAGGAGAACTGCTTTCAAGCGGCTTTTAGAGGAATAGAAAAACAATCGCCAATCTTCGGGATTATATGCATTGTGCATTGTGGATACCAATCCTTGGATATCAGTGCAAAAAGCCAGCGAATTATTCTCAATTGATTTGAAAAAATTCGTAAAATGACGATGGCGATTTATTGCTCCATATATCCGAACATTTGGAGCCAAGATGTTTACTTGTTTCAAATCCATTGACAAAAGAATGGCTTGCCGCTGTGATAGTTTCAGGCGTCGTACCATAATATCCAAATAATTTTGCGAGATTTCAATGTAATTGCATGGCACAGTGACATTTGATGGTTGATATATTGATGCAGATGTTTCTCCGGTTTCACCTGATTCAAATGTTGTTGGTAAATATTCCTCAGTTGTGTTTGATCTTTCCGGAACAGAACTTCATGTGAATGCGGCAGCGGTAGTTGAGCATTTGTCGTTGCAGTGTATGTCAAAGAACCAATTTTGTTTCTAGTTTGTGCCAAGAATATGATTCATGCACCCATAACATTGAACTGCATCATGTCCTTTAGGATCGATCTATATCATCGGGACACCAAATGCCATTGCGGCTTCAGTGTTTTGCCATCTATATGCAGATGGAAAATGCTTGTTGTACAAACAACAGACGGCGTCCAATTTACACCACTAATATCATTTTGTGTAAAGTATAGTCGATATAAATCAGCGGTTTCATCACTTATTTTGCGGCGACTGCTCATAATTGTAAATTTACCACACAAATAACAAAAGCACTTGAATTTAAAACACCTATCCATATTATTTATTTCACCAGATTTCACAAGACGATTTTCACTTTATTTTTTGTGTTTTTTTGTCACTTTATATATTTAGATGAAAAACTTTTTATTTTTAATTTTATATTACAGTTTTTAGTTCTTACTTATTGTGCCAATTATTTAACTTTTTTAGAAATATATTTCGAGAGCAATCTCTTCTCCGGTTTATTGTTTACTACTGTGTTACATAATTTATTTTGAAGCTCCTTAAATACTGTAGCTAGGCGCTTCTGTTTGGTACCTCCTTTGTTTTTAAGTAATGGATAATAGTTCGTAAATTTTATTGGGTTTTTGTGTTGATTATACCGCCAATTAAATTGTTGGTGTTTTTGTTTTTGAATACTTTCAGGGTGTGAATTTTGGCCGTAATTTGACTCCATGACTCATGAGAAATTTGTATACGTACAGTATACAAATGTCTCATGACTTATGAGTCAAATTGTACCCAAAATTTATAGCCGTGGCATTGGTGTTCTAACCTGTTTAATTTCAGCCCTTTTTTGATTCTGTGCAAAATGGATATATTTTTATTGAATTTAGTGTACCTATGATTTTCAGTTTTTATGTGTTGTGCGAAACTTGATTTTATGTACTTTTTTAAATTTGGTTATGTCATTGATGTGTTCTTTGTAACTTATCTGAAATGAGCGTCCTGTTTGGCCTAAGTATGCCGACTTCGAGTTGTATTTAGCCTTACCTGTGTACCCATGTTTCTCTAGATGGCAAGGTAGGAGTCGAAGTCTTCTAAGAGATGCTTTTGCCAAAACTGACAAGACCCTGCCTTTTTGAGGAACATACGAGGAGGCTAGGTCTACAGGCGAATGACTTTATAGAAGTTGCATGAACGAGGAGAAAGAAGAGACTTTAGAAAACTTCCTATGCTCGTGTCTGGCACTATCATACAGAAGGCATAAGTATTTGAGCGTGTATGGCCAGCCTTTCAGATCTCGCTGACTGTAGAGAGCGAGATATTTTGCGGGGTGTACGTAGCTCTAAATGGTTTTGAACATGAGTAAAAGGTAAATAGGTTCCTGTGGTATTACAACGGGGCACTCCTGGTCTAAGTGTGCGGAAGCAACCACTTCAACTTAACCTTGGCCTAAGTAATTCACACATATATGGTGGATGTAGTTTTTCGGCCTTGATATATTTTATCCAACTATTTACGAATTGGTCTAAATTCACCCAATTCATATTACCTTTTAACATTCGAATTATTTGACATTGATTTTTGAAATCACAATGATGCTACATAAAATATGGCCTGATTTTTGGCACAGGTGTTCACTGTTAGTGCCACAACTCAAAATCATTATTCCCTTACACGACAAATTATAAATATTTTATCCAACTATTTACGAATTGGTCTAAATTCACCCAATTCATATTACCTTTTAACATTCGAATTATTTGACATTGATTTTTGAATTTTTTTCGGCTGCTATAACTTCAATTACATGTAATTTTCGGCTCATATCAACAGAATTTTTTACTGCCACCTGATACAAAATATGTCGATATTGCAGGTTTTTTTTCGGCTGAGATTTTCGGCTAACTTCAGTAGCATAAAATAATAACTATTCAAGAATTAAAAGAATCACTAAAACATATTGGAGTTATACGAGTATAAACATAATTGAGTAAATTTAAGTGAAAAAATTTACTTAATAAACACATTTTATTAAACAATTGTTTTTTATTTCGCAAAATTAGGTTTTTTGAATATTTTAATTAAAAAATTTGTTCGAAAAGTTTAAAAAATCACTCGATCGATTTCGACTTGTTAGGTCATCAAAAGGAGTATCTGACCTAACAAGTCGAAATCGATCGAGTGATTTTTAAACTTTTTGAACAAAGTTTTTAATTAAAATATTCAAAAAATCTAATTTTGCGAAATAAAAGACAAGTGTTTAATAAAATGTGTTTATTAAGTATTAGTGTTTTTCGCCAAGTGCCTACGGCAAATAGCGTAAAAAGTGAAAAAATTTACTTATGTATATCAATCTTAAACAAATACGCAAAATGGACTTATATGCATTATAAAAACATTTTAAAAAGTGGTGTAAATCCATTGCAGGTTCTCAAAAACAGCTTCCTTTACAAGTAATATTTATAAAATGTATTACACTATGTCGCTTGGTCTTCACTCGCAAAATTTTGTCAAGACGCCAGAGAATGTCATGACAGAATATGTTTGTATTGAATCTGATCATGCGCATTACACCGTGACAATGAGAAAATTTCCTAAAATTACTGATGTTTTTGTCGCGACACTGTGACAAAATGAGTAGAAAATTTTATTTTACTCTCAATTAAACAAAACAGAGAACATAAAATGATTTTACATACATTTGTGTGTTAATAGTTGTGGTTGTAAAAATACAATTTTGTCATGACATGTTATCGTCACGACTAAATTTTGCGAGTGAAAACCAAGCTTAAGTGTATGAAAACCATGCAAAGTAAAAAACAAATTATGTATTACTCTATGCACACTGGATAATTTGGCACTGCACGACCTGTGCTCGGTGTACAATATCCAGGTCACGCCTGCTTGCTCGGGTTGAATTTAAAAATAGACCCACTGGTTGTACTTAAAACGATTTCATTAATTGTATATTTCATTAATTAAATTTCAAAATTAACCAACCTTCTTGGTCGGATATATCATTTATTGAACTACATACATTTAATTTAAAACTCGATTTCAGTTTTCTTAAATTCAATTTCTAGAATTTACCTCTTAGTTTTATGATTTTCGAGAGCCATTACTTCCATCCGGAAGTTGTACCATTTAGTTTTGATTAACTGCTCGTGCAACGTGTATTTGGCGATTTTCTGACGCTCGGTGAGTCGGTCAATTGCCCAATACATTTTTTTTGTGATTTGCCCTACCTTCTTCGTTTAGTTGCTTTTGATTTTTAATACAGGTATCAAAATTTTCCAACAGTTTTTGTTGAATAAATATTTGCTTTACCAACAATTTATTTTTATGATTACGGCCTTTTAGACTGCTTTAGACGGCCTTTTAGACTACGACGTTTCAACCGATGTTTCAATATCCGTTTCCCTTTCGTATTCAGGATTGTCTTCGGATGCATTGATTTCATCTTCGTTTAATGTAGGTGAAATTGAAACTGAAACCGCTTCAGTATATGTACGTTTGCGCAGAACACCAAACGCTTGTGCATTTGTCGGTCCTTTGACACCGTCTCTCAAACAAACAAGTTGTATAACTTCCTCCTCCAGAGATGTGAAAACAACTTGCGTATTACTGCCGCCCCCTATACTTTTTAGCTCTCGCTTGTTATTACCTAATTTTTTCCTCAATGCAGATTTGTGATCGCTCTAAAACTTAATTAAAAAATGAAAATATTAATACTTCTATTTAACTAAAAAAAATCTAACCTAGAATTTAACTGATCTTTCAAATTTCTTGCACAACTTCAGCACTTGTTTTTGATAAATTGTTTCCAACATCTGGGTGCTGCTTCATAAATTGAACAAGCTTCTCAAACTTTGCTCTATTTGTTGTACCTTTTCTATAATAAATCAAGATCAATTATATTTTTGCTTATTATTTCTTTTTATTTATTATTAATTGTTTATTTATATTTCAAATCTTATGTTTTATTATTCTCCATGTTAAAAAAATAAACCACCGTCCGCACAGTATGAAATCCTCAGAGAAAATAACGCGGATTTAAAATGTCATGATTTGAACAGAGTGCGTTTCACTTGCGGATTCAATAATATGTGTTTTTCGCACTGCATTACCATCATTCGTTCACATTTGATTCGGCGTTTTCTGTAATGCGAACATGTCAAAATCGAATGATATACACAATAATTCTTTCGATTCCGCGTCTTCGTACACTTTCGGCCTTCCACTTCTTTCTATCTCTTCGACATCAAATTCACCGTTCTTAAACTTTTAAAACCACTCTCGACAACTACTCTACTTAAGGCAGCCTCACCATATGTTTCAATAAGCACCTCAGTTGCAGATTTATTCAAATTAAAGATGTAAATCAAAGGTTCTCGCAAATGATGTCTATTCGGCTCAAAACTCGACATTTTCACAAGAAAAATATATGATGCTGATACAAAATTGCTAATATTCTGTTTTTAAGGTTTTTATGATAGATGTCCATAACTTCCTATGGGGCAGCATCTTTTGTCGAACGGTGGAGACTTATTTGTACACCCAATTTAACTGGAATCGGTCCCTTGAAAAATATTCTAGAAGCTTACAAAATAAGCATTAATGACCGCCCTTCATCACGATTCGTGCGTTTGATCTAGTGGCTCGTTAAACAATTTAATCATTTAAAGTTTATCAACTGAATTGCACTATATATCCCTATCTTTAAAAATCGGAAAATTCCAGTTTAAAACATACTTGATCGGTATATTCAATAACAATTTCACTGTTCGCTGTTGTTATTTCATTATCAAAAGTCAAATATTCTAAGGCATTCATTAATTAATTTTCAGTCACCACACCATCTACCGCATTTACTCATCATCATATATACGAATAAACGCGCAAAGGAGGTTAAAAGTTGACCTGACAGTCAAAAAACCAAAACATCTTTCGATAAGATTAAATGTTGACAATTTAATAAAATAATTTGAACATCGTACGTTTTATTTTTATCACCAACCATAAAAAAAAAATGTTGTATTCCTCTGTGCTGGTCGTATCCCAAACGAGTAACAACAATTTTTTTATTATATGAAACCGCTGACTGATAACTAAAAGAATTATAACACAAATGATTTCCTTGGTAATCAAATATCTTGAATCGTACTTGTACATAATTACTAATGTATGTAAATACGCGTCATGCAGAGGTCATTGGAACTTTTTCTTAATAATTTTATTTACTTATTCATTTTCTTGATGCAATCGCCTTCTATTCTATTAATGCTATTATGTCACATAATTTTACAAATAACAGTATAATTCCTATTTTATTCTATTACTTATGCCATTTATGCAGTTTTAGTTTTGCCACTAAATTTTGTTAATGTGTGTATGAAATTTATAATTGGCAAAATATTTTCTTTATATTGCTTATAAGCGATAACCGAGTTCATCTTCATATATAAACTTATATTAAGTCATAAAAACTGTAAGAAATGTTTGCTTTTTATTATAATTGTATTATATCGTTCCGCTAATTGTTATATTATTAGTTAATTAAAATTGTTCAGAGGTTGTTATAAGTAACATACATAAATTGAAAATGTGTACTCGCGTTTATAAAATGTTACAATTAGATATGGTTTATATCATCCCATTCAACCATATGAAATAAAATTATCAATGAAAATATAATTTTTTAGTGTAGTTTTCATTTCATTATAGTTTAACACTTTCGGTTTCAAGATATGTTCTCTATAAAAATCGAGAGTTGAACAGAAATTGACCGCGATTTTGCAGAGAATGTCTCGGCACCATCATATTGTATTTGAGTATCACGTCTCTACAATTAAAGTAACGTTAAATGGTAATGAAAAATTATCGCTACATTACCTTAATATTGGGGTCGATTCCCGAAATTTTATGTCATGTTAAGTATGTTATTTTTGTTTTTCAATACAAATTCCAATAGGAAGCGGGGAAATAAAATAACAACAGTAATTTTATGTCGCAAGAATTGGGCCCATAACGACTAAATAGCCAACAATAATGTTCACAATTATTTACTAAAACTATTATTATTTATGACTGCTATTAGCATTCATCGTTGTGCGTAGAGTGCCGAATAGTATACCTCCCCAAATAATATGGTATGATATCAAAGGGCCGAATGTCGAAGGGCCGAATGTCGAAGGGCCAAATGTCGAAGGGCCGAATGTCGAAGGGCCGAATTTCAAAGGGCCAAATGTCGAAGGGCCGAATGTGTCGAAGGGCCGAATGTATCGAAGAGCCGAAGGGTCGAATGTCAAAGGCCGGAATGGGTCGAAGGGCCGATTTTTTTTTTATTTTTTTTTGTTTTTAGAAATATATTTTTTTATTTAATTTAATTATTTTTTTATTTTTTTTATAAAAAAACCCTTTCTCAAACAAAAAAAATTGGCACAATTTAAGTCCAAACCACACAAATGTGTGGGTAAGAAATCATAGTATGTATTGGCGTTTTTGATAAAAAAATTTGAGTAAGATGAAACTTTTTTAAAAAATTTTCTTTGTAAGATTGTGCATCTATCGTTTTTAGGAAGTGCAAGTAATTTTTCTGGGAAAATTTTGCAATTTTTCTAGGAAAATTTTATTATTTTTTTTACTTAGTTTAAAATTATAAATACAATTTGCCACTTGAAGAATTGTATAAATTCTGGAAAAGCGGGGGTTTGGGGGCGGCAGCCCTCATCCTCTAAGGTGTACAACGAATTAAAATTACATTAAAAGAAAGTTTTATATTTACAGAAGTTGATTTTTTTAACATTTGTGGCACTATCAGAAGAAGCGATAAGAGCGATAAAAACTCTTTGATCTGTATCTGCAAGGTTGACGAAGCAATTATTATTAATAAAAATAAATAAAACTAAAAAAAATATCGAAAAAATAAAAAAAGGGAAAAATTTTCCGGAAAATCAAAAAGTTTTATTAAAATAACGCAAAAATGTAATTTGTTACCCGTTTCATGACATTGTAATTCGAATTTTTATGATTAAAATTAAGATTTGATAAATAAAAACGGCAGATTTTTAATTTTTGTATGAAAAAAATCAAAAAAATATTTTTGGAAAAACTGAAAATTTTCCAGAAAAATATGGTGATTTTTCCGAAATTTTTGGCTTGCACCTCCTAAAAATGATAGGTATACAATCCTATAAAGAATTTTTTTTAAAAAATTTTCATCTTACCCGATTTCGGCGATGTATACGTCATCTACACTTACGCCAAAAATTACGCTTGTGTGGAAGTACAACCAACACAATTGTGTATATAGTTGCATTGTTTTTTTCGGTCGAAAATAATTTTAAAAGGAATGCACAAATGCGTAAGTTGGGTCAAAACACATACAAAAATAAATTTTTGACATGGTACCTTTACAGTACCCACACAATTGTGTTAACGGGCAGGAATAGTGATATACCTATTGGTGGCGCATGACAAAATTTTCCTTCACCAAAATGTACCGCTGACTGGATACGTGATGAAAAAAAGTAAAATACATAAATTCATAAAAAATTCATTTATGTTTAATAAAAAAAAAAATTACAAACTATTCAATAAAACAACAAATTTAAAAAATTGTATTACTAAAAACAAAAAAAAATTCGGCCCTTCGACCCATTCGGCCCTTCGACACATTTGGCCTTTCGACACATTCGGCCCTTCGACATTCGGCCCTTTGACATTCGGCCCTTCGACCCATTCGGCCCTTCGACACATTCGGCCCTTCGACATTCGGCCCTTCGACATTCGGCCTATCGACATTCGGCCCTTTGTACCCATTCCAATAATATACCACTATTAGTAGAAAAAGTGCCAAATAGTATATACCATGGAATTCTATTTGGATTAAAAAAATAAAATAAAATTTAGTAAATAATTCAAACAGCGACATCTAATTGAGACTTACCCCTCTGCTCTCGCGATAAAATTTATTACTACGAAAAAGAATTTAGTCAGGTTTTTCTATGAATTATCTATGAAAAGTGATTTTGAAAAGTTTAATATTATTTGTATATTACATTAAAATATAAAAACTATAAATTTATTTAAAATTAATATTAAAATTATCAATTTAAAAATGGAAAAAGTGTCCCGGGTGTATCTGAAGCAAGCTTCATGTTTTTCCACTGGTAACGTTTTCTATACTTTTCCTAGTCTCAATAGGTTAATTTCACTTATATAAATTTTTTTAGTGGTGCATACGATAATTTCACTGTGCTAGTTGAAAAATGTGACAAGCTGGGCACCCAGCGGGTAAACTTAATTCGAGTACGCTGAATTCAATGGTGCTAGTATCATTTCAAAGTTAGTCCCCATTTTTGAGATATCGCTATCGACATGTTTTGGCTCTGAGTCAAAACATACCCTCATTTTCACGTTGATAGCTCCTGAACCATTAAGATTTTCGTTATGCGTTCTTCAGCAAAGTTGTTGCGCACGTCAAGACCAACAACTTTGCTGAACATATCAAAACCGAAAAACGACATCTACATTCACATTTTTGTGAATATGAGTGTATATTTTGACAAATTTTTGACTCAGACGCAAAATATGTCGAAAGCGATATCTCAAAAATGGGAACTAACTTTGAAATGGGACTATCACCATTGAATTCAGCATACTCGAATTAGGTTTACCCCCTGGGTGCCCAGCTTGTCACACAAAAAAAATTTAAAATTCGAGCACAGTGTTTTCACACACTGAACTAAAACGTCTTCGAATTTGGCAATACAAAAAATATAGATAAATCTGCTGTCAAAATAATAATGTGTGATATTTAGCTAGGAAAAACGAACGGTGTAATTTTTTTAATAAATTATTTTAATTTATTTTTAATTAATTATTTTAGTTTAGCTATAACTATGCCACCAAAACAGAAATGGATTCAATTTCTGCATCAGAGAAATTGGAAATTGTTGGTCGAGCAAAACGCTCAATTTTTTGGAAAAACAAACCGGCTATCAGCGCTCGCAAATAAGAAGGTGGGTTTCTCTCGGAAATGATTTAATTAAATTAATTACAAAGAAATCAGAGGAGAGTTTGAGGTGCTGGGCGAAAGCCAACGTTTCCTGAAATAGAACAAATGGTAATTGAGTGGTTTAAAAAGCAAAGGAAAAAGAAGTTGGTAGTCAACTACAACACGTTTAAAAGGGAGGTAATACAAATCTACAAAAACATTGGAACTCCATTTTTAACAAATAGTTTCTGGTGCAGCAATAAATGAATCAGAGGAGTTTGCCGTAGAAAGAAATAAAATTACTTCACGAAAAATAATTCATCAGAGTCCACAGAATAATTCTTCCGTAATTGGGATTTGTGACTTAGTGCCAAATTTTAATAGCACATTGAACCAAAAAACTATAAACATTCTGAAACGGTTGATATTTAACATGATGAAACTCTGTATTATTTTGACATGATCCACGGTCGAACACTTCATTTTCGGGGAGAAGAAACCGTAGACGGTTTATTTGCAGGCCACACTAAAAATCGTTTTAATATTGTATTGTGTGTTTCCGTGGACTTACAAAAAAATTCTAAATGTAAAATTACCTAAAAACATTGATTTAGTTGTGAGTGACATGGACTCATATGGATGCAAATGGAAAAACTGAGATCACAGAAAATTAAAAAAAATTGAAATTCGGAAACGATAATAGTTCTACCAAAAACCATTTCACTTCTACAGCCGTTGGACGTTTCAATCAATTATTCATTTAAAAACGGTATGCGATCAGAATGGTGGCAGGAGGCACGATTCCTTTTACTATATTTTTGTTCTAAAGGAAAAAAAACGATTTTTTTAAATCAAAATTGTTTTTATTCCATAATTTTACTATGTAAATTTGGAAAGTATAAAATTTTGGCCGAAATCAATTTTAGAAAATTGAATCTGAGAATTCGAACATTTTGCAAACGACACACTTATAAAGTTCGATAAGCATTCTTCTAGGGTTTTTTAATATTCAATAGCTATTATGGAAAACTCGTGGTTAGTTTTTCCTTTTCACAAAATTTTCTTTTAATATTTTGTTATTAGTTTTTAAACTTGGAGAAGTTGTGCAAGCTCGATCGAAATATACAACAACAAAAGACTCAATTTTTTCGCAATAATAAAGTTTAATCGCGTGCCTACTTTGTTTGTTTTTAAATATTTAAATTTTATATTAGATGTATGACTTAATTTTTACAGATTTTTCAGCAAATTTATTTTATATAAAAAACAGACAGCAACGAGTTGGTGAACGAACAGGGGAATATGCCGCGTGAGAGAGAACTTCCCATCCCAAGTGCAAGAGGGTCTTCTGAGTCACACCAGCAACGTGAGGTCGGGCTTTGTCATGCAGCTGTATGACTTGACTGCTTCCTTGCCCAATAAATGACCTTTTCTGATCAAGTTCTTCACTAAGTTTGTTCAGTTGTCGGCTGTAGTGTTCTGCAACTACCGTCAGACCAGTTTACACGAGTTCGTAATAAAGTACACCCTTTATGTGCCACCAGTACATGGATTTTGTTGCCTTTTCAAAATCAATTCAAGTTGAATTTTGTGTACGCGTATACAGTGTATAATATACACTTTTAATATTGTGTGCTGTCATTTTGTATCATTGTGTGTGTGCAAATCCACATGAAATTTCGCCAAAATGTTGACCCGATTTTATAAATGATACTATCGGTAGTGGAACAATACATTTCGTCTGCTCGCGAGCAAACGAAAAAATAACATGATAAGAAAGTGGTTTCGATTTCAAATTTTTTTTGTGAATGTTTCATGTACATTTAGATAAAACTTAAATAAAATGAATTTTATTATTGTTTTTAATAAAATTAATATTTCCCAGTTTAATCGTAGGTACATTTGTCTATATTTTATGTGTTATTTATGGAAATAGTATTGAGAAGAAAAATATTAATAAATTATAAAGTGAATTAACACTTTAATTGCCGCTCACACAGCATGTGTGTGATAGTCGGAACAAGTATTATACGTACGGCCGGCCATTAACGCGTTAACTGAGGATAAATAAATTTGAAAAATATTTTTATTCTCTCTTGTCTTCTTACAGGCAGTCGATGTCGATCGCATCGATGTTATTTTTTTTGTTGTTTAGTTAGTAGAAATATGGAAATGATAGACGAAAGACGGACAAATGCTTAAATTTTTTTTATGTTTACATTTGACTATGATAATAATTTTTTGATGATAATGTAATTACGTTTTGATTTATTTACTCGGAATTAAATTAAACTATATAGGAATAGAGACACAACACTTTATTAACTTACATAATTTGTGAAATTTTTTAAATTCACAAATTATGTACTCAACATATTATTTTGTGTTCTTAAATGACGTCAAAAACACAAAACAAAACACATATACCAATATGCACACCACTACTATTACGTTCCGGTAAAATTCAAGTTGAATTGTAAAAAGGCAACAGAATCCATATACAGATACACATGAGATTTTTTTTAACTGGATGTTCAGTTTCAGCGTTGATGCACTGGGTTGGCCGGGATCTATTCTCGACTTTTTACGTTTGAGATTCTCGTAAAAAATATACTTTTCATCACCCGTCACAATTTTCCACAAGAAGTCCTTTGTTTGTTGCCGTGCAAGCAATGAAAGGCACGCGTTCATACGTTGACCTACGCTGTGTTCCGTCAGCACATGGGATATCAAGTTTTTGAATTTTTCCTATTTGGAGCAACTGCTTGGAAATAGCTGTTTGGGTGACTCCTAGCTGTGCTGCAACCTTTTGCTGCGTTTTCGTTGAGTCTTCACTCAACGCGGCTAGTCACTAAAATCGAAATCACAACTTCTAAAACGTCTGTACCACTAATTACAAGTTTCATAAGGCACAACGTCAGCACTAAGAATACTACAAATTGATTACCGTGCTTTAGAAATATTTTTACCTTGTTGGAATTCAAATAGAATACAGTGCCGAATGTGCTCTTAATCAGTTGCCATCGTAAGCTCTGCTATTCTGAGAGGTTATGTAACTCGCTTAAACTTGTCGTTCGGTGTTCTGAAACCTTGCGTCCGATCCTGTACTAACTCAGAGAATTTCCGATAGGGGGCCAGGTTCGAATGGTAAAGAAATAATTTATATATTAGGGCGCCCCATTTTTCCTCATGTCATTTTCTACCGGGCTCAGGGCGAAACGATCTATTTGAAACGATCTCATGCAAATTTTTAGGTCGATCGGACCATGTTTAGAGATCGCTCAAATTCGTTTTTTGCAACAAAAAAAAACACTAAAACGACCCTTAGTGACGTGTTTCCCTCCCTTTCACTTCAGCTCGTTCAAGTAATGCCGGTTTAATATTTTCTAAGTATTTTTGAGTATGCCAAATCCTATGAAGTGATAAAAAAAATTGTTGTCATAGGAGAAAATTAGTTTTTGGGCTGTTCCTTTCAAATAAATTAAAACTCGAGTTCCAGCTAATTTTTAAAATAGTATTCATCATGTTTGTCTAAATTTCACTATTCATGGTTATAGAGCATCAAAACACGACGAAAAAATGAGACATTGCACGTCATCGGAATTTCAGTTTTTATTGTTTAAATTTCAGCACGCACCAACTCATTCGATGACATTTTAAGCAACTACTTGACTAAATTAACTTGAATGTATAAGAACGCAAACTTGAATTCAAGTTACTTGAATTCAAGTACTTGAAATCAAGTAACTTGACTAATGAGAACGAGGCTTAACTGCGGCGTTATCCGATCCTAAGCCCATTATGTTCTGTATGGGAATTTGCAATGCATTTAAATGTACTAAATATCTTTTTTTCTATCAAAAGCTACCAATGCACTCACATCCGTGGTTTCATCAATGATTATGCTAAATTTTTGAGTTTTAAGTTCGTTGGCTACGTTTTGCCGCCCTTTTTCATTCAAAACATCTTTTACTATATTATATGCCTTCGTTCGGCCACATTATATATTCTAAGAAAATCCATTAATGTAAACGGCAAATGGTGCATCAAGCAAAACATCACCAATATGATTTCCGTTTCCTTAATTTGCCGTTCTAACGCAACTTTTGCGCGATTTGCGAACAGTTCATTAATTGGCGTAATCTTGCTTACAGAAAAGTTTTTTTATGAGTAGGGTTCGCGTCATGCTGTAGAAGGTGTGATTTTATATTTGTTAGTCTGGTGTCACATACCTTGCAGAATGAACATTCGTTACGGCATTCAACCCACGGAAAATCCTCAATCCACTGGGAACGAAAGGTTCTAATTCGTTTAGCCTTCTTAGCAGTGATTTCTTTATCGCTATCCGCACTTGACTAAAGATTAATTGCTGTATCTATCGTTTTTACTACATTAGTTTCCGCCGATCTGCAAAATAATTTAAAAATGTCGATTCCGAATTTACTTTGGAACTTCTTGATCTGTATTTACTTACATAGTGGAACACCTCGAAGAGGATGATGAAGAGCTTTGGGAAATGAACCAACAGATTACTTGATATAATAGTTGCAAATTTTTAAAATTTTCGTAACATAACCTAAACAAATAACGAAACTTACCACGGATTTTTCGATGCTTGCTTATCATTATTCTTTCCAATCTAATCACAAACCTTAAATAAATGTATTTAAAAGTATTAGTAACAATTATTGTAGCAAAATTATTTTGTGATATTTTCTTATCCATTATAAAATATGTATAGACGCCGCCCGGCTTTTCTAGAGACGCAAAAGCTATACACACGGAAAACAACAATAAAAACAAATGACATATCACTTGATCGACAATGAACTTAGCTATGTTTCAGTGTGTAACAAATGCAATATTCAACCCTAGGAGCATGCAATTCAAAATTCGATTGGAATTTCAAGAAAGTGTGTAATTTAAAATAAAATGAGTCCATTGATTTCAATAAAATGTATAGTTTTTAAAAAATGGATCCACTTTGAATAAAATGTATCCATTTTAGCTGTTTTCTGTTTTTTATGTATCCAGTATCCATTTATTAAATTTTTAAAATTTTGTATCCAAATGGATACAATTGAATCCAAGTGGCAGCCCTGTTTTTATGTATTCAATTCGTTCGTTTCGTTTCGGTCCGTTTCGTTTTCGGCTATATAACTAGCCCATTAGAGTTTATTAATAAAAAATAAAAGAGAAACTTAAATAGATAAATAAATGTTACTACTGTCTTTGAAAATTAATTAATGCCTAATAATGTTTCTAAGATATACAGGGTGCCCCAGAATGAATGGATAAACCCGAAACACCTTATAGTAGAGCTATTGGGCGCTCAAAATAAAATACAAAAAAAATATATCCCAAGTAGTACCTAAGACATATCATTTTTTAAAAAAGTCCATTTTTTTCACATTACTTTACGTTTCCGATCACCACGGCTACAAATAAATTAAATCCATCGGTTTTTTGGTGTTATAATATTCTTAATGGGCTATACTAATAGATATGCAGTAAATAGTATGAGTAGCTATTGCACTTTTTAATCCAATTTTTAAAATTTTGTTATTTAATCGAATTTACTCATTCTGCATATTAATAGCAATAACCTCGTAATTACATTAGATAAAAGGATGTATTATTATACCATTTTAGAATCTGCATTTAATACACGCATATTTTTAAAATAGTTGGTCACTTAGGTTCTCATACATTTTTTCCCCCAAAGACGCTCAAACTTTTATAAAAAAAAATATTTACCAGATTTAATGCTGAAAATTGAAGTTTAGTTTTTTTTCTCAAAAAAAGTGCAACGGCTACTCATACTATTTACTGCATATCTATTAGTATAGCCCATTAAGAATATTATAACACCAAAAAACCGATGGATTTAATTTATTTGTAGCCGTGGTGATCGGAAACGTAAAGTAATGTGAAAAAAATAATTTAAAAAAAAAAAAATGAAATATCTTATTACTTCGTAGTGTATTAAGGGATATACTTTTTTTTTTGGATTTTATGTTGAGCGCCCAATAGCTCTACTATAAGCCAAGGTGTTCCAGGTTAATCCATTCATTCTAAGACGCCCTGTACACATAGCTTGTCACGGAGAAGCTAGGTTCCATATTTTTAATAGATGAAATTTTGGTTAAAGGCCATGGAAAAGATTTAAAATAGAAACACATTTCATATGTAATTAACAAGATTTTTATATTTGATTTTTTTACTAGTTTTTCTGTTGCATAGCAGCCTTAATATTTGTTTTTGTTCCTAAAGGAATTCTCTTATAGAGATCTTCCTCTATTTGTAGTAGATACTGCATATATTCCTCCTGATGCGTTAAAATCGAGTTATAATTTTTAATGAGTCCAATTCTTCTTTCAGCAACATCATTTACTACAAGAAATTTTCTTACAATTTCCTGTATTTTTATATATTCCGTGTCATTCTTCCATATATTAGGGTGTCAATAAAAGAGTAGAAGAAAACCTTGTTCGATCAAAATAAAAATTATATAAAATCGAATTGTAAACAAAAGAAATGAATAAAACATTACGAATTGTAACCTGGAATGCAAATGGGCTATTGCATCACATTCAAGAACTAGACATATTTTTAAACATGCATATTATAGATATATGTCTTATATCAGAAACTTTCACCAAAACTAGTCTGTAAAATAAAAGGATAAAATTGCTACCATGCATTAAATCTATAGAATAAAGCTAGAGGTCGATCAGCTATCATCATAAAAGATTATATAAAACATAACGAAGAACTTAAAGAGAAGCTTTCTATGCAAGTTACAACAATCAAAATACAATTAAACAATATTAAAACTTGTAGTACCTCAGCAATATACTGCCCTCCAAGATACAATCTCAAACAAGTCGATTATACTAATCTTCTCAAAACACTAGGAAGTGTCTTTTAATTGGAGGGGACTATAATGCAAAAAATATCTATGGGGATCACGGTTAACGACTGCTAAAGGCAAAGAACTGTTCGTAGCAGGCAAACAACTAAAATGCGAGTTTCACTCAGGCGGTACACCAACCTATTGGCCTACGGATATCAGTAAGACTCCAGATCGTATAGACTTTTTTATTACAAGAAGGATTTCAGATAATTATATCCATATAGAGAACAGTGAAAGTCTATCATCAGATCATTCACCAGTTATTATGATACTTAGAAAAACAATTATTATGAAAGAAAGCAACCCGAAATTAACGAGTTTCAAAAACAATTGGGATCTCTTCCAAACACAGTTAACAGAAAGAATTTGTCTGCAGAACCCAATACAATGACCAGCACAAATAGAAGACGAACTAAATAAACTCATCCATAATATCCAAAGTGCTGCATGGGAAAGCACTCTTAATAATAGTAAGCAAATGAAGCGCAATACTAGCTATCCAGAGGAAGTGAGAGAACTTCTTCAAAATAAAAGAAAAGTACGGAAGAATTGACAAAAACATCGAAACCCGGAAAATAAGAGGGTATTTAACCATTTGTGTAACAAATTAAAATACCTAACAAAAGACATTAAAAATCAGTCAGTTAATAAATACCTCAGCACTCTAACTGGGCAAAAGATACTGATTATTCATTATGGAAAGCAACTAAGAATCTTAAAAGACCCAAACTTCAGGTTCCTCCAATTAAAAATAAAGAAAATTGGGCTCGAAATGCTAAACAAAAAGCAGCTTTGTTTGCGAATCACCTTGAAGAAACATTCCAACCTTATTCCAAACAAACGGAAGAGAAAAATATCACCCCGATAAATAAACAGGATGAACTAAAAATTACACCGGTAACATTGAAAGAACTAAAATGGGAAATCAAGAATAATCTGAATGCGTATAAGGCTCCAGGATATGATCTTGCTGAGTGCATATAATTAATGCAGCTGGTGCATATAATTAATGCAGCATTTTGACTAAGATATGTACCAAGACAATGGAAAGTTGCAGAAGTAATTATGATACTTAAGCCAGTTCGTTCTTAACCTCCGAATGATAAAGCTTCATATAGGCCAATTTCTCTGCTACCAACATTATCAAAACTTTTTAAAAATGTTCTTCTTAAAAGACTAAAACCAACTATCGAAGAAAGAAATCTTATCCCCTCACATCAGTTTGGATTTAGGGAAAAACATTCTACGATAGAACAAATACATCGAACTACTGATGTAATCGAGAAATCACTAGAAAGCAAACAAATATGCTCAAATATATTCCTTGATGTAGCGCAAGCATTCGACAAAGTATGGCACCAGGGGTTAGAATTCATACTTCATCGAGATCTTCCGGAGCAATTTTTTCAAATTTTAAAATCGTACGTATCAAAGAGGCACTTCCGAGCAAAGTATGAGAATGAATACTCCCAACTAAAAAGGGAGTGTTCTTGGGCCAGTCCTTTATCTCCTATATACTAGAGATATACCAACTACAGAAGCAACAATGGCGGCTTTTGCCGATGACACCGCAATACTTGCAACAGCAAAGAACATCAATGACTCCACTAGTAAATTATAGAAGGCTGCTAACAAGATATGTAATTTCACAAAGAAATGACGAATCAAATTAAATGAAGCAAAATCAATCCAAGTGAACTTTACAAATCTAAAAGTTAATCACATACCAATAATGATAGACTCGATCGTAGTACCGCATGCAAATACTGCTAAATATTTCGGCATGACTTTAGGTGCTAAACTTAGATGAAGAAGAACTGAACATAAAATTTAGACAAATGCATTCACTCGTAGGGAGACAATCTGACCTAGTGATCTATAACAAATTGCTGCTATACAAAGAAATCGTGAAAAATGTATGGACATATGGTAGCCAACTCTGGGGTTGGGCCAGGAAGACAAATATCAAAATCCTATAAACTGTTCTAGATCTAAAGATCAACCTTGTCCTGGATGAAAATAAGCACCATGCAACAAAACACCTACAACTTCTACACCAGCACAAAAATCTGAACATACGCTGTATGCTGACTACCAACAGCTGTATGCTGACTCAGAAACCAACGTCATGTGTAGCATGGGTGATCAATCACGTTCTTCATATGTAGCGATAGGTGAGATGAAGCGAAATGTTTTGTTTGCTTTGGTTTCTTTTCTACTGGTGCTTGATATTCACTGTGGCTAGAAGACATTGTAAGTGAGCTGGTGTCCGAAATGATTAAGTTTATATCTGTTTCTTGAGATCTACTTGTTGTATTTGTTGTATCATTAATCGCCAATGTGGAATTGTTCTCCATTGATTGTAATCAACGAATGTTAAAAGCATTAATATTTCGTTGTTGCTCGGGCAATCACAACTTTGATGGATCTCTTGACCAATGACAAAGAGTTTCCATCTTGTAAGAAAACTTCTCTTTTACTTGTTACAGTTTCACTTTTTCTGCCAATATTTTTTTTTGAGATTCCGATATGTGTCATGTAATTTAATGATTTTTCTAATAATATTCCTCTTTTCTGATAACAAATACCAAACTTCTGCAAAATGATAGCTATCCTATCCGCAACAGTGCTAGCTTGCATACTTATACTAGTATTTATCAGCTTGTGAAGGAATCGTCTAATTACGTTTCGATTCGTTGGAAGATTATCTTTTTTGCAGATTTTCAATAGATTCACCTATGAAATTATACAACGAAAAATATCAGATATGAGATTAAAAGTACTAAGGCCCTTTTCCAATTATCGACTTATTTCAGACTTAATGACTTATTTGCCGCCATCTTAAATAAGTCAGTCAATTTGTTCCAATTCATTATACCGACTTATTTGTGACGTAATAACAAAAAAAAAAACAAAACGCAATTTCTAGAAAAAATTTTCTTGACATATTGGTCGTTGCTACTAGATTTGAAAAAAACTGCGTGTATTATATTTAGTCAAGACACGTTTTTGGAGACATTTCTGTGTAGACATACTTATTCAAATAAGTCTCCTCGCGAGGTGACTTATTTGAATAAGTCGGTGTCCACAAATAAGTCGGTAATTGGAACAGGGCCTAAGTGACAAAATTTACCAATCAACCAAAATGCGGTCTGCACGTTATTTTCCATGATTATTAACCATCAAAACTATTTCCGACCAGGGCATGTTTGATTTAAATCATTTGATTTAAATCAATGATTAAAATCACATTAAAATTAATTGATTTAAAAATAAAAAATCAATGATTTAAATCATATTGGTAAAAAAGTACAAGAATTCATTCAAAAAACAACGCACTCTAAAACTTAACGAAGAAACTTAATTTCGTAAATATGGTAACACTACAAAACCTCAAAACTTCGATAGAAATAGAAACTTAATTTCATATTATTTGGGGAATTACATAGTTATTAAAATACAACCTGTCAATTTCTCAATTTTTTATATTTCACATTTTAAAAACTTAAACAAAGTTGAAGGAAAATAATAACTCCCATTTGCGGGACCAGTTATACAAGAAGAAATCATAACAAATATAACTGCTTCATCAGCTGGAGTTGAACGATTTTTTTCGACCTTTGGGTTAGTCGTTCAAAATTAAGAAATAGCGTAGAGATCAATAAAGCAGCAAAATTAACTTTTTTGACAAATCATCTGAATAAATAAAACAGTTTTTCATTTTATTCTGTCATATGATTATGAAATACTTGGTTTTAATTTTTAAATTAATTTATAATTTTTTTTAATCAACACTGAAGCATAAAACAAGCAATAAAAATTACTAAATATCATAATTCCTCGACAAATTATTTAATTTAATTTATATTTAAATGAATCTTGTACATTATATTATCTTCCTTTCCATAAAAAGTATTTAATTTTTCTCGGGAATTTATTAGAATTTAAGTTCAACATTACAATTTCGTATTCAAGAAAATCTGATTTAAATCAAAAAAATCCGATTTTTTGATTTTTTCAAAACAATCAACAATATTACATGCCATGTTTCCGACACTTCTTGAAAAACTAATGAAATTTTCAAACTTAGAAATCAAAAACAAAAATCAATTAATATTTTATAAATCTTATTTTATTATTCGAATAAAATGTTGCTGGATCAAATTCTAAAAGAATAGTCATTATCCACAGAAAAACACTTAATAAGTATAAGTCCACTAAAATAGATGTGTTCTCGCAGATACGTATGCAAAACGACCTTTTGGGCGTTTTTCAACTATGAAATTGTTCATTTTTTAGTTATGTTGACGTGTGATGACTCATTTTTTTTCGTTATTCTCTGCTCTATAGTAACAAACAGTGAAATTTAGTAAAACGTGATAGGTACCATTTTAAAAATTTGCCGAAACTCACGAGTTTTAATTTTTACTAAATAAATTTTCTAGTACGCCAACCACCGTTTTTTATCATTTCATTGGATTCGGCTTGAGTATGACTTAGAAAATATTAAACCGGTATTACCCGAGCGGAAGTGAAAGGGAGGAGAAAACATCACTAAGGGTCGCTTTAGTGTTTTTTTTTGCAAAAAACGAATTTGAGCGACCCCTCCTAAACGTGGTCCGATTGACCTAAAAATTTGCATAAGGTCGTTTCTAATAGAAACGAATATTTTTAGGCCTGAGCCCGATAGAAAAAAAGAGATAAGATTTTCTCCTTACAAAAATGGGTCGCCCTCTAATATACACTTTGAATTTAATTTTTATTTTAGGTTCAACAATAAGAACGATCTTTTAAGAGATAACGAAATGTAAACGTTTACCTTAAAAGTAATTGAGCTTGACTTTATTCCAAATATCCGAATTGACGTAACGAAATTGTTTTATTATTACCTAGTTTATCAATCGGAAGTTTTAGAGGTAGAGTAATCGAATATCGACTCGTAGATGTTACTCACATGCTTGTTCTTCCTGTGAATGCGAATGATTAGTATTTAATTCTTCCAACTACCAAAAATATTGAATCTGCAAATTCAATTATTCTAAGACACTTTCTCGATATTCTGTATATTCTGGATGGAACACGAAACGACGTCTAAAAACTTCTTATACCACATTTGAAGAAAACAAAATCTGTGATATTTATGTTATTATGAAATGGCTAACCATTTTTTTTGTTTACTAAGAAATGTTACGATAATATTATGACACTACATTAGATGCTCTTTACAATAATTAAAAATAATGTGCACCAATAACTTTATGCATATTTATATACATATATGTACAACCCTCTTCTGAAAACTAGTTAATTCCAATTAAATGTTTTTCTTTTACGAGAAGCGAACCCGAAAAAAGTCAACTAAAACCTAATGACTCACAAATTTGTCCCGTGAAATCTGAGATTTTATTTTTGTTAGAACATACAAAAATCACAAAAACACAGAAATAAAGATTATGACTTAACATAAACAAACATACCGAGTTGTTAACATATTTATGATTAGTGAAAAGAATATAACATGAGCAAACCAAGAAAATTATGTGGGACATCTTTACGTATTTCTATTTTATTATTCTAAATAGTCTAATTCCATATATCAACTAAAACATCGAAGTAGAAAAATAGATTTTAATTTAGAATTAATATCATGTATGTAGAAGTATGAAGTACATTTTTTTTGTAATATGTAATAATGTATTATTTATTAGTTTAGTAGTTTCTTTTTCTAATTTAAATATTAGAATTTTTTCTTCGTTTTAAATTGGAATTTATGTAGCTTGACCTCTATAAAATATATACGCACACATTATATCAAATGTGACTGGGATTGGGATAAAATTTCTAGATAAAATAATTTAAAATATGAATATTATGTGGGTAGATTGTATACCTTACCTATGTACTCGTACGCGTACATAAAGAAACGGTTCTTTTCTTTTAAACCCATTGTAATTTTTATCAGGTGTTTCTAATCAAAGTGTACGTCTTTTTAGAAATTTTTCAAGCGTATCGCCGGACAACGAACTTTTTATTGCATTTTGCTTGAAAATATTGATATGGAATGTTGAACGAGTATCGATGACTTGAAGACCTTTATTCATAACATATGTTATCATGGATATAATTTTATAACACCGGAAATAATATATCAGATTTGCAAATTCCTAATATTATTTAACTGATAACCCATTTCATAATATGTTTGAACCATATGTGAAATAATCGGGTATATACAAAAAATGTTAAACTATTATCTTAATACAGGCCTTTTATGATATCCAATAATAAATTCGTTTATCGTTATTTCATAAATATTAAATTTCATATAAATTATAACCTTGTTCAAATAAATATATAGAACGACGGTCGATTGTGGGGCTAATTAATTTACTGATGATTTAATCTTTATCAATCATGCAAATTCCATTACATTCCACATAAAAATAATAAAAATTGAATTCGAAAATAATAAGATTACATGCGGTAACATCCGATTGTAAATATACTTGTATCATATTCAATGTAGCTTTTGGCAAGTATAACTAACCAAATTCCAAATTAGTGTTTTAATATTGATAAACGATTTTAGACTTGTCTACAATGATGATAATAATAAGCCAAGGTTATCAAATTTAATTGCATGCACAATAAATAAGCAAAACAATTCTTCATAATTTGAAACAAATACAATTAAATATTCCAGTAGCATTGCGCGCATCAACAAGATTTCTGGGTGAACGATGACAATTTGATTAGTTAAAACCTGTTTATCATTTATATGTATCGCTTTGGAATTTAATGGAAACCTTGCTTATTATTGGGTTCGTCAAAACCATCTCGATACCACTAATTATCACATTAAGATTTTCGCCCGAAGTTCCAAGATCCTTTAAAATAATAACCAACGTTTACATCTATCACTTCGGATTCTGCATTTTTTGTGCATTTCAATAAAATCTCAACACTCTTATCAAGGACATTTAAAAATACATAGTTTTTTATTTGAAGCTATTTAAGTAAAATATAAAAATAGGTCAATTCAGTGTATTGTGAACTTTGATCTCTAACTGGCAAAATAGATCATACACGCCAATGGTATTTGAGAAAGGTCTTGAGCAAAGTGTGTCATCATATAACTGGTGGCAAAGGGACATTTGCCGTTAAGAAAGGTGATGCTTTATGTTTGAAATGAGAATTAGCAGGTTAAGTGATTGATTCTCTTCACTACAGGCAACTATTAATTAGATTACTGCTAGACATTAAAATTGAATTTAATAAAATTAATGTTAAATAGTTTTTAAAACTAGTTCAGTTCAACACTATCTGAAATTTGTGTCGAAGAACCGTTTAAGGGTCGATTTATATTATCCGTTCCGTTCAGATCCGTTTCTTTCAGATTCAGACAAAAAAAATATTGTTACATATGTTTTCTATATAAGTATTTATATTTTCCGTTCCGTTCAGATCCTTTACTTTCCGTTTCAGATAAATATTGTTGAAAAGAATGTTTTATCTGATGTCTGAACGCGAAAAAATACGAAAGAACAGCGAGGAAAGTGGAATTTATATATATTCCAGCAACAACAATCAAAACAAAATTAAATTGCTACTAAAAACATTTTTGGATTTTTTGTTATCGTTTAGTCTATACGTAACCAAAGATATGAATACATGCAGCATGTGTGAAACAAATTAATAATATTTGTTTATATTCTCGTCATGCCAATCGTATGCTAATGTTTGTCACCACTAAACTTTGCTTATATGCTCTTTTAAATTATCCCATATATTTTATAGTTGTTTTAGTCTAATAAACTATAAAATATAAAAAAAATTGTTAAAGTAAAATAAACTAAGGAGCATACGAGTATATACCTGGATTATTATATCTGAAGAACTGAGCAATAAAACGCGTGTTCATATTTTCTATTGAATTCGTTTTAAATTTTTTTTTGTTGTTATTTAACGTTTATACAGGGTTTTGATAAAGGAACGGTAAACTTTTATGGCAAATAGGGTGGGTCATTTTGGAACCTTTTATCCTATGGAACAGATTTCCAAAGTGTCACGATAATTGAGATGATATTTTTAAGTTTCTTTTAAATTACCCAAAATCTCGCCTTTAAATGGTCATAACTTTTTTGTTTGTAATCATAAAGGCTCGAAATAACTTTTATTGCATTCTGCAATGTGATTTTATTCTAAATAAATCGTTATTTAATAGAATTGGTTAAAGAAAAATGACTTATGGCTTTCCAAATCCTACAAAATGTGTAAAAGTATGGAAAATGTCTACCTTCTAAATTTATTTAAAAAACTAGAAGTGATTTAGAAATTAGCTTTGTTTTAATTCTCTAGTTTATGCTCTTTCCAATGGTATGCTATTTGTCATAGAAATCATTCATTTTGGGGTCAAAATAAAAGATACTATTTTGCCCGGGTTAGGTTTAAGAAGATCGAAAACTTTATTTCCCAAACTTGCATACACAAAAATTAAATTGCTACTAAAACATGTTTTGGATTTTTATGTTATGTTTTACTTTGTACGTAACCAAAAAATACGAATATATACGATAATACGATGAAAATATCTGATCTGATAGTATAAATTGATGATGTCTGAATCTGAAAGGAACGGATCTGAAAGGAACGGATAATATAAATCGACCCTTACTCTGTTTGTGCGTCATACGGATTAATTGATTGGATGGAATGTGTGGCTAAACCTTAGTTAGATTCCTCGGTTGACGGCGGGTCCCCAAGACGGAAGGATAGGGTAGGTTTCTTACTTATTATAAAATTTACTCGGTTTCAGACATCTAAGTAGTCACTAGTTACTTAATAATATATCATATAAAACGGCTAGAGACATAAGAGACAAAAAAAATTATTTTAAATTTTTTTATATGGCATAAATTCCCAGCACTCAATATCCTGAAAAATAAAAACCAATTACTGGGTGTAAAAATTAGTTTCCGCCGTTCGGCAAAAGATGGTAATACCAGTGAGCTATCGTTACAATTTCCCGATGTAAAAAGTCATATCCTAATGTTGGAGATGTGGAAACATCATATAACTTACAGGACCCAAATCGAAAATGGATTAAATGTGAAATTAGAACGCAAACCAAGATAAATTGACATACAAATAATTTTAGGCTCATAATGGCCCAATCATAATTTTGTGAATTCGCTGTTTTTGTTTAGAGGTGAGGCTTCGTGATTTATGTTTGGTGATATACAATTTCGTTTTTTGGGGTACTTAGGTTGTTGTTTAAAGGGCGGTGCACATTGGGGACGTGTAGCGAGGACAATTTTTTAAAACTTACGAAATTTACTAAAAGAATATTTACAAATTTATGAAAAAAGTAAATTTCAACTGAACGATTTTATGTAAATCTTACATTTATTTTACACAAAACGTATCATCGCCGATTTAGAACTAACTGATTACTGAGAAACTTAATCGTATTGTTTTCGATCAGAATGGGTACAAAGGGCCAAATGTCGAAGGGCCGAATGTCGAAGGGCCGAACGTCGAATTGCCGAATGTGTCAAAGGGCTGAATGGGTCGAAGGGCCGAATGTCGAAGGGCCGAATATCGAACGGCCGAATGGGTCGAAGAGCCGATTTATTTTTTTTGTGTTTAGAAATATAATTTTTTAAATTTGTTGTTTTATTGAATATTTTGTAAATTTTTTTTTTATTAAACATAAATGAATATTTTATGAATTATTGTATTTTATTTTTTTTCATCACGTATCCAGTCAGCGGTACATTTTGGTGAAGGAAAATTTTGTCATGCGCCACCAATAAGTATATCCCTTTTTCTGCCCCTTAACACAATTGTGTGGGTACTGTAAAAGTACCATATCAAAAATTTCTTTTTGTATGTGTTTTGACCCAACTTACGCATTTGTGCATTCCTTTTAAAATTATTTTCGTCCGAAAAAAAAACAATATAACTATATACACAATTGGGTTGGTTGTACTTCCACACAAGCGAAATTTTTGGCGTAAGTGTAGATTACACATACATCGCCGAAATCGGGTAAGATGAAAATTTTTTAAAAATATTCTTTATAGGATTGTATACCTATCATTTTTAGAAGGTGCAAGCCAAAAATTTCGGAAAAATCACCATATTTTCCTGGAAAATTTTCAGTTTTTCCAAAAATAATTTTTTGATTTTTTTCATCCAAAAATTAAAAATCTGCAGTTTTTTTCATCCAAAAACTAAAAGTTTTTCCCTTTTTTTATTTTTTCAATATTATTTTAGTTTTATTTATTTTTATTAATAATAATTGCTTCGTCAACCTTGCAGACACAGATCAAAGAGTTTTTATTACTCTTATTTATAGTGCCACAAATGTTAAAAAATCAACTTTTGTAAATATAAAACTTTCTTTTAATGTAATTTTAATTCGTTGTACACCTTAGAGGATGAGGGCTGCCGCCCCCAAAACCCCCGCTTTTCCAGAATTTATACAATTCTTCAAGTGGCAAATTTTATTTATAATTTTAAACTAAGTAAAAAAAAATAATGAAATTTTCCTAGAAAAATTGCAAAATTTTCCCTGAAAAATTACTTGTACTGTCGAGAAACTGTTAAAATACAATGTTAATATCAAAATTTAAAAAACAAAATTTTGAATAAAATAATACGCAATTTGTCACCAAAAAAAAAATGAAAAGGTCAAAATTTTCCCGGGAAATGTGATAATTTTCTCGAAACTTTAGGCTTACACTTCCTAAAAACGATAGATGCACAATCCTACAAAGAAAATTTTTTAAAAAAATTTCATCTTACCCAAATTTTTTATCAAAAACGCCATCATATACTATGATTTTTTACCCACACATTTGTGTGGTTTGGACTTAAATAGTGCCAATTTTTTTTTTGTTTGAAAAAGGGATATGTAAAAACATAAAAAAATAAAAAAATATATTTCTAAAAACAAAAAAAAAAATCAAAAAAAAATCGGCCCTTCGACCCATTCGGCTCTTCGATACATTCGGCCCTTCGACATTCGGCCCTTTGATATCATACCGTTTTCACTACCCATCCATCGTCCTTCATCACTTTAGTTCGTCGTGAGTGGGAAACAACAATTCAATTTTAATTTCTTAGAAGTTGGTACATGTTGATGGAGCACGTCGCAGTGCGCTTATATTTGTCGTGAAATGGTCATCGACAATATACAGTCTAGTCTCATAAAGTCTCATCAGTTGCAGACGCAGTCTATCAAGCCGTTGCGTATTTATAATTAGTTGTTATTTTAAAATAAAATATTTAAGTTCGAAGAAATCATGTAGTTCCACCGCATGGTTAAAGAACATACAATTTGGGAATACATACCTAAAAATTTTTCATGCTCAAATATCCGTTCGTATAAAATACGAATAAACTGGTTGCGTTGAACAAGGAGGGCCTCCGTTAAGTGATTTACTAGTTATTTTAAACTTGATAGAAATCGTGCAGCAGATAGAGATCGTGCAATACAATATTACGTTGTAAAATTAGATGAGTTTGAAGAACCGGCCCACGTTTATATATCCACATATATATGTAACTAAAATATTTCACAAAATATTGAAGTTAAAATACCACACAATGAATAAGCGAAGCTTTCATAAATGGGAATTTTAAATGTGTTAATTTTGGAATGGAGGGTTCTAGTCACGCAATAATTTTCAGTTTTTCGTTTATGATGATCCTTGCTAATTTGGTATCTGATCCTGAATTTATAGAATATTAAGGACGGCGACTGGGTGGGCGACCATTTGGCATCAAAGATGGCGGGACGCCATGTCGCTTTAATTTCTAGATAAGTGCGACAAGTTTCATAGCCTCGTATTATTTCCATTAGTCAGTCTTATCATAACTTAAATTGTTCCATGTTGCAATTCGTGGTATTTTCCTATATCCGAATCTTCGCTGTCCGAAAAATTACTCACATGAACAATTGATGTTTTGTTTTTTTTTGTTTGATTTCGTACCGGTGTGAAGTTTTCAACATTTATCAAAAGTGTAGCTACACAAATTAACAAAAAACAAAAATGTAGATACACAATTCAACAAAAAGTGTAGAACTACATAAAAAAATTATTGCAGGGTTGAATTTTTATTTATCCCACTAGAACTTTCACAAGAAAATTGTAAAATTGCTAGAGATAAATTTCAAATAAGCAAAATATTACAGAATTATTGGTGTCGATTCCGTGTGCAAGTTCGTTTTTTCTTACCGTCTATTCTTCTACAATTTGCTAGGCAACTTGATGTTTAATTCCAATTTTGAACCTGAATATATAATTTGCTCGTGTATTATGGACCGGGTTTTCATAGTAGAAAGGGCAGAATTGAAAAGATAAATATAAGATTTTCACTGTTTCACCAAAATTATTAATTCATAGTCAGCGTTTACCACAATGATTTCAGGTTCAAGATCCTGGTTTTGCTGTATGTACAGAGCATATCCTTTCAACCATTATAAGAACAACATTAAATATATTAAAGTATACTTGAACTTGATGGTTTTCGGAAAATTAATGCGACCTTCCGGTAACCTTCAGAATCTGTGAAAATTCAAAAAGTAAAAATGCACATGTAGAAAGTGAAAACCGGGTCTTACGGATGCTTGAGAACCATTAACACTTAATTCTAGAGATGATAGCACAAGTCTGAGTATACTGGCATTTCGGGGACAGTTTCGAGAATTTTTAGTGATAAGCGGCATATCACTGCGATCTTCGGGGTTTTTTTTTTGATTTAATGTATATGAAAATAATAATGAAAAAGTGTAGACCGGGTCTTGTGGATGCTTAAGGGCTATCAACACTTAATTCTAGAGATGATAGCACAAGTCTGAGTATACTGGCATTTCGGGGACAGTTTCGAGAATTTTTAGTGATAAGCGGCATATCACTGCGATCTTCGGGGAATTTTTTTTGATTTAATGTATATGAAAATAATAATGAAAAAGTGTAGACCGGGTCTTGTGGATGCTTAAGGGCTATCAACACTTAATTCTAGAGATGATAGCACAAGTCTGAGTATACTGGCATTTCGGGGATAGTTTCGAGAATTTTTAGTGATAAGCGGCATATCACTGCGATCTTCGAGGAATTTTATTTGATTTAATGAATTTGAAAATAATAATGAAAAAGTGTAAACCGGGTCTTGTGGATGCTTAAGGGCTATCAACACTTAATTCTAGAGATGATAGCACAAGTCTGAGTATACTGGCATTTCGGGGACAGTTTCGAAAATTTTTAGTGATAAGCGGCATATCACTGCGATCTTCGAGGAATTTTTTTTGATTTAATGTATATGAAAATAATAATGAAAAAGTGTAAACCGGGTCTTGTGGATGCTTAAGGGCTATCAACACTTAGTTCTAGAGATGATAGCACAAGTCTGAGTATACTGGCATTTCGGGGATAGTTTCGAGAATTTTTAGTGATAAGCGGCATATCACTGCGATCTTCGGGGAATTTTTTTTGATTTAATGTTTATGAAAATAATAATGAAAAAGTGTAGACCGGGTCTTGTGGATGCTTAAGGGCTATCAACACTTAATTCTAGAGATGATAGCACAAGTCTGAGTATACTGGCATTTCGGGGACAGTTTCGAGAATTTTTAGTGATAAGCGGCATATCACTGCGATCTTCGAGGAATTTTTTTTGATTTAATGTATATGAAAATAATAATGAAAAAGTGTAGACCGGGTCTTGTGGATGCTTAAGGGCTATCAACACGTTATTCTAGAGATGATAGCACAAGTCTGAGTATACTGGCATTTCGGGGACAGTTTCGAGAATTTTTAGTGATAAGCGGCATATCACTGCGATCTTCGGGGAATTTTTTTTGATTTAATGTATATGAAAATAATAATGAAAAAGTGTAGACCGGGTCTTGTGGATGCTTAAGGGCTATCAACACTTAATCCTAGCGATGATAGCACAAGTCTGAGTATACTGGCATTTCGGGGATAGTTTCGAGAATTTTTAGTGATAAGCGGCATATCACTGCGATCTTCGGGGAATTTTTTTTTGATTTAATGTATATGAAAATAATAATGAAAAAGTGTAGACCGGGTCTTGTGGATGCTTAAGGGCTATCAACACTTAATCCTAGCGATGATAGCACAAGTCTGAGTATACTGGCATTTCGGGGATAGTTTCGAGAATTTTTAGTGATAAGCGGCATATCACTGCGATCTTCGGGGAATTTTTTTTTGATTTAATGTATATGAAAATAATAATGAAAAAGTGTAGACCGGGTCTTGTGGATGCTTAAGGGCTATCAACACGTTATTCTAGAGATGATAGCACAAGTCTGAGTATACTGGCATTTCGGGGACAGTTTCGAGAATTTTTAGTGATAAGCGGCATATCACTGCGATCTTCGGGGAATTTTTTTTGATTTAATGTATATGAAAATAATAATGAAAAAGTGTAGACCGGGTCTTGTGGATGCTTAAGGGCTATCAACACTTAATTCTAGAGATGATAGCACAAGTCTGAGTATACTGGTATTTCGGGGATAGTTTCGAGAATTTTTAGTGATAAGCGGCATATCACTGCGATCTTCGGGGAATTTTTTTTGATTTAATGTATATGAAAATAATAATGAAAAAGTGTAGACCGGGTCTTGTGGATGCTTAAGGGCTATCAACACTTAATCCTAGCGATGATAGCACAAGTCTGAGTATACTGGCATTTCGGGGATAGTTTCGAGAATTTTTAGTGATAAGCGGCATATCACTGCGATCTTCGGGGAATTTTTTTTTGATTTAATGTATATGAAAATAATAATGAAAAAGTGTAGACCGGGTCTTGTGGATGCTTAAGGGCTATCAACACTTAATTCTAGAGATGATAGCACAAGTCTGAGTATACTGGCATTTCGGGGACAGTTTCGAGAATTTTTAGTGATAAGCGGCATATCACTGCGATCTTCGGGGAATTTTTTTTGATTTAATGTATATGAAAATAATAATGAAAAAGTGTAGACCGGGTCTTGTGGATGCTTAAGGGCTATCAACACGTTATTCTAGAGATGATAGCACAAGTCTGAGTATACTGGCATTTCGGGGACAGTTTCGAGAATTTTTAGTGATAAGCGGCATATCACTGCGATCTTCGGGGAATTTTTTTTGATTTAATGTATATGAAAATAATAATGAAAAAGTGTAGACCGGGTCTTGTGGATGCTTAAGGACGAAGATCGCAGTGATATGCCGCTTATCACTAAAAATTCTCGAAACTGTCCCCGAAATGCCAGTATACTCAGACTTGTGCTATCATCTCTAGAATTAAGTGTTGATAGCCCTTAAGCATCCGTAAGACCCGGTTTTCACTTTCTACATGTGCATTTTTACTTTTTGAATTTTCACAGATTCTGTAGAAGGTTACCGGAAGGTCGCATTAATTTTCCGGAAAACATCAAGTTCAAGTATACTTTAATATATTTAATGTTGTTCTTATAATGGTTGAAAGGATATGCTCTGCACATACAGCAAAACCAGGATCTTGAACCTGAAATCATTGTGGTAAACGCTGACTATGAATTAATAATTTTGGTGAAACAGTAAAATCTTATATTTATCTTTTCAATTCTGCCCTTTCTACTATGAAAACCCGGTCCATAATACACGAGCAAATTATATATTCAGGTTCAAAATTGGAATTAAACATCAAGTTGCCTAGCAAATTGTAGAAGAATAGACGGTAAGAAAAAACGAACTTGCACACGGAATCGACACCAATAATTCTGTAATATTTTGCTTATTTGAAATTTATCTCTAGCGATTTTACAATTTTCTTGTGAAAGTTCTAGTGGGATAAATAAAAATTCAACCCTGCAATAATTTTTTTATGTAGTTCTACACTTTTTGTTGAATTGTGTATCTACATTTTTGTTTTTTGTTAATTTGTGTAGCTACACTTTTGATAAATGTTGAAAACTTCACACCGGTTGATTTCGTAGTTCTGTACCTTATTCTGGGTGCCTTTTGACATGGTTGGCAACTATTAATATGGGATAACAATTCATACTGGGAAATAGTTTTACCTAAACAATTTGATGCTGTAAAAATCAAAATAATGATTGCCACTCTTGCTTAAAACTAAAATGTTCTTTCGGGAAATAAATAAATTCATCGCGGGTTTCCGGTATATTACAACAATGTCAATATATCTTGGTTTGCGTTCGGTTTTGGTTCGATTTTTTATTTTGGTTCTGATAATTTACAGTTATAACTTAATGCTAAGTCAAGAACGAGAGGAGTCCAAAATTTTTAATGGGGCTTTTGATTAGGCCATAATAAACCTTCAATTATTTGTATGTCAATTGGTCTTGTTTTGCGTCCTAATTTCGAATTTCTGCCGAATTTCGATTTATGCTGGCTTTAAATGAAATAACCTAAAGCTCCGTTAGAGTACGTGTAGGCGTACATTTATTTAAAACAGTGAAAGTCACTCGTCACCCTTATTAATATTTCGCAAATGTACACTACGAACTCGTTTGCAGGAGTTGTTCTTTTGGTCGAAATTTTCAGTGTACATAAGTCGGGCATAAATGAGCAGTTTTACTAGTTTTATTTTAAGTGAATGATTCGAATTCAAAACTGATTTTTTGATACAGTTCTAGAATACGGTTGATAGGGATGGAACTTGACCATTTCTTTACTGATTATTAAAAATTTTACAAGTAAGGCATAATGGGATTCTAAAATGGTTTTTTGCTAAAGCAAAAATAGAATATGGACATTAGGGACAGAACTTGGCATATGTGTGATGGAAATAAGATTCTTAAATAATTTTATGACTAAGTTCTGAAATATATCGCCCTTTTTGTCCACATGCAGAGCTTTATCAAAAAATCAGAGTTAAAAAACAATCTTCCTATCAACTCTTACTCTCAATCGTCATACAATTTTGTTTTTCCTTCTTTTATACATATATTCCTTCTCTAACTTGTGAGTAAGGAGTTACAACAAATTGTATATTTAAGACTTACTTATTGATTTGGGAATAAGCTTTAACTCGCTATGTAAAGACCTACTCCTCGAAAATAAAAATGAACTTATTCTCAATCTCGCAATTTTTCAAATTAAAGAAGGCGATTTTTGCTATAGAAAAATAACAAAGTAACATTTATTTTTCTAATTTATTCTATAATTCATTTTCATTAATTAAAAAATCAATAAACTCGATAATAAAACATATATAATTAATAAATTCATAAGAAAACGATCATTAATAAATAAAATTCAGTTATAAAATTATAAATAAAAATTGAAAGTTCATTACATTTTTTTCTTATTAAAATTCAGCGTTGAGTCGTACAAGCAAAAGCTTGTTAAGATTTTCATCTGGGGCCCAATTTTGGTCGAAAACCCGGAATAAAATTTATGAGTTTTACCTTTGTTTCGCATACGTACTAGACGTAAATATTGAATTTTGCTGCTGTTTGTATCAAACAATTATATGATTTAATGTTTTAGGTCTAGTAGGTAAGTGAAACAACTGTAATTCTCATGTTTTTTATTCCCATTTTTTGACCAAAATTAGGCCCCTGACAACCTATTTCGCTGGTCGGTGAGAATTAATTTCAAAGCGGAAAAGGCTCTTTCGACCCTAACCTGGGTAGCAGGGATGGTAAATACTGCCATTGCCAGTTTGTGTAAATTAGGGTACTCATGCTGTTTTATTTCCCAATATTGTAGAACATCTAAATCCGGCTGTAGGCGTGATGGTTTATATTTATCTATTCCCATGGATGCAATTTCAAATGATGAAGTAATTGATTTTTTAATTACTTGACCATCTAATTGTGATAAATACTCAGCTAACTTTGACCCACTTGATGGTGATGATATTTCCTGTGATGATGATGATAATGATTCTATGGAAGTTGACGGTACTGTGGTAAAAGTTTCTAGTAGTGTGTTGTTATCCAGTGAATCCAAAATTCTAATTTGTTTTAACAGATATCGTAAATGGTTTTGGGCTATGACTTTCTGCTCAGATGAAAGTAAAAAATGAAAACGAGGGTCCAAAAAAATGGCACTTGAAATTACTTTATTTTCTAGTAATTTGCTTTCCCGGATACGAATGGCATTTAAAATTTATTTGCTTATATCGTCAGTTTTTTCAGCCAACTTAATTCTTAGTTCCAACCAAATTTTGTAAAAATCAGTTACAGTTATGCTAGCACTTTGAAGGTGTAAGGTAGAATTTTTCACGGGTCGGAATGATTTAATAAAATTTTCCATGAAGTCCCAATCTAAGTTATCGTCATGAATTAAATTTAATTCTTCTTCTATGAACGTATTTAGGTGTAAAATACGTTCTACCATGAAGAACGACGAACTCCAGGGTAGGTACGTTTAAAATAGGAAGCTTTAATTTTATTTTATTGAGGTCTGTTGGTCTGCGTAGTTCTATTGCAATTTTACGTAATTGTTCCAATTTTCCTGCCAGATTTGAATTTTTTAGTACATCTTGCACAACTAGTTGTAGCGTATGTGCAGCACATCGTACACAGTTAATCATCGGTGATTCATTTTTGGCTTTTAATTGTCCTATTTGAGTTAAGTTGTAAGCATCATCTGTAGCTTGGGTATCGTCATCGTCATCATCTTCAACACCATCTTCATCATGATATTCATTACCATGCTCATCATCAACTAATTGTGAATGCAATAATTGAGTAACTTTAATCATATTGCAACCATTATCGGTTGTAACACAATAAATTTGATTTAGCTCGATTTCGTAACATTCTAAAGTTTGAATTACCCGGTGACTTAAATATTCCGATGTGTGTTTTTCTGTCAAGAGTTCCATTGACAGAGTTTTAATTTGAAGTTGACCGTTATGAATAAATTGAATATTGACACTTAATATGCTGCGATTTAATCGGGTTGCGGAATCAATCATTAAAGAAATTATTTTTTTCTACATAATTTAGCAATTTCTGTTTGGATGTTATCAGCGTATGTATAAATTTTTCGTCTTAAGTTAATTTCATTTAACGCCATATTAAAATTCATTTCTGTGACTAGAGGATCAATAATTTTTTTAAATCCATTACTCAATATGAATTTTAAAGGTAAACCACCCTTTGGCACTAACTCTATGCATCCTTCCCAAATAGCCGATGCCGAATTTTATAGTATTTATTTTTATTAATAACTGTTTGTTTACATTCCGATTTTTTTTTATTTGACACAGCCTGTTTGTATTCTACAAACAAATCAAAATGCATATATTGTATGTGGCGGACTAAATTGGAGGTGTTATCGCCACATAATTTAACGCCGCAAGTTAAACAAACTTGTTTCTTTTTTTCTTCATTGTAATTGAAATATTTTCTAATTATAATGTCTTTTTTTGCCATTGTTTTGTCGTACTTTCTACCAAAACTAGCAACAATCTTAATAAAACAATCGATAATAAATTTCAGTTTTTTTCACGGTAGAAATTGTAAAAAATAAAATGAATTTGATTTGCATAATGAAGTCCATCTCAACGATCGAACGAGACTGTATTTTTATGTAATTTTGTTTTACGTTGAAAAGTAAAATCTAATGAGCACGAATAGCAAAAAAAAAAAATTAAAACAAAACACTCGGATTATTGAGAGTATAAATTTGTTAGTTGGATGAAGATCAATCAATAATCATACGTGAAAGAGAGAATAAGAAGAGTTAATAGAGGATTAAATCTTTCGAAATGTTATTAACTTACTCCTCTTGGAATGAATATATAAATTTAAAGAGCGAGTTTTGTATCACTGCAAAAAATCATTTAATAATCCCATTTAGATCGTGTCAAATTTAAACATAATCGGTTAACAAATAGCCAAATTCTCTTCTTCTATCTCTAATGACCATATTCCACAGCTTTATCAAAAAATCATTTAATAACCCCAATTTTATAGCACGTTTCTATTTAATTTCAACATAATCGATTAAGAAATGGCATAGTTCCACCGCTAATGACAATATTACAGAACTTTATCAAACTTAATTTTAAAATCCCATTTAGATACCACACGTTAAGAAATGGCCAGGTTTTTTTCCCTATCCGCCTTATTGCAGAACTTATTCCAGAACCCCATTTTTTGAATCCTATTTAGGACCCACCTGTCGAATTTCAACTAAATCGGTTAAAAAATGGCCTAGTTCCATAGCAATGGCCATATTTCAGAACTTTATTGAAAAATAATTTTAGAATCCCATTTCCATCGCACGTGTAGAATTTCAACAAAATCAGTTTAGAAATAGCCTAGTTCCATCTCTATTGACCGCTTTATCGAAATATCATTTTAGCATCCCATTTTAATCGCACGTATTCAATTTCAACAAAATCTTAAGAAATGGCCAAACTCCATCCCTATTAGCCATTTTCTAGAACTTTATCGTAAACTCTTTTTTGAAGTTTGTCAACAAATCATTTAAGAGTCCCATTTTTCCACATGTCAAATTTTAAAAAATTCAAACCGGGATTTCCTAAAAATTGGGAGTTTTTTTTTATACAAAACCGGGATTTTGAAAACAGGGATTGTGAAATCAGGATTTATAAAAAACCGGGATTTTTACAAACCGGGAGTAGACGTGTCCACTAATTTTTTTGAGAAATCTTCTTTTCCAAACAATATTTTTTCGCGATCTACTTTTTGATTTCCAAAGTATTATAAACGTGCACTCAAGTATGCTGATCATTTTATTCTCTATTTTGATTGGCCAAAATCAGTCAATTAACCCAGCAAGGTCGCAAATTATCGGTGGAATATCTGTAGAATACTCATTGAGCGGCTAATCGCAATATCGCCTATAATTCGCAAATATTGTCGCACGAATAACTTTGACTCCACGCACGAAAAACTATGAAATTTATCTTTAATATATCTTGCGCTTATCTTTTTTAAATAGGTCCGAGGTGAGTTAAAGATAATCGGTCGAATATCGATCGAATATCGCTTGTACTACCTAGAACGAAACTTTCGTTAAACTGAAGGATACCCTGGGCGTACTCGTCAGTATATCGCATATAATTCGCAAACGCCAGATTAACTTTAACCGAATCTGACAATGGTAAATAGCATACCGCTGGTACGACTTAGAACGAAACTTTAGTAAATCCGGGGAATAACCTGCGCATACTCGCCCGTGTATCGCATATAACTCTCAAATGTTGTCGCTAAATTAACTTTAATTCGCCCCAAGTGTAAAATTGGGTTATTCTGAAAAGTAGCCAGGAAATTTTGGGGTCATTCTGGATAATGGTCAGATAGATAGTGTTATTTACATGAAGGTGAGGTTACTAAGATGTTGGCAGTTTAGTTTCGAAATAATGAAACATTGATTTCTTTATATTAAAAAATTCGGTTGTCTCATCAGACTACAGCGACCAAACTACAAATGATTGGAAATACTTTGCACTTTTATACAAAGTATAATCATAATGCCTTAGCGAATTTTAATGATTACAATTTCTGAAATCATATCGCACAGAGTTAACTTTTAAAACTCAGTGCGAATAGCATTTCGCATTTAGGCTTTCGGTAGACATATCGCAAGTAGGATTTCACACTAATATTGTTTTTATCGTTATTTCTTTAGAACGAAATAGTTCAATTTCAATTGAACTGCGTACTTTGTAAATATCTGCCGCAATGCGGATATTTATAAAACAAATTGCGAATAGCTTATCGCATTTATACTTTCGGGAGACCTGTCGCAAATGAAAAGTTATCGGAAAAATCTTGCTGGGTAAATTACTCGAAATTTAAAAAAAATCGACCAGTCGATCATGATCCACCTTATGGATACCTCTGACCTAGAGTGTACAGGCAGTACTGCTTGATACGTCAACAAAGTTTTATCTACAGTTTATTTTCTGATGCATAATTTAATAATAAAATAATAAATTAATTCTTATCAATAACCCGTAATATAATTTTTAATTAATATTATTGTAGAATTTTTTGTTTTTTTCATCGCGATTAACGAAAAAATTAAAATCAAATCATTTATTTGATTATACTGCCATCTATAGTCAAAGATAGGAGCTGTCGATATAAAATAACGTCATATAGCAAAATTTTTTGAGCAATTAGGCCATTAATATTCTAGGTGCACCGGTATGAAGATCTGCATAAACCAATTTAGAATATATTTAGTCGTTTTTCTCTATTTTCGCTCGTTTCACTGCATTCGTTATTTGTTGGTGTTTTAGATAACTGCTCTCCAATATAATAAAGCGATTTTACTTTCCTTGTGTTAATTAGAAATACATATATATATATAATTTTTTCGGTTCGTTTTCTATTAATTCAATTCTTCAAACAAGGCTACGTTCGTATAATAAAATTTTGAAGAAGTTTTGGAATGCACTGGCTTATTGGAAAAAACTCCGAACTGACAACGCACAACAAACTGCTGTTATATAAACCAATCCAAAAACCTATCTGAACGTATGGTATTCAACTTTGGGGCTGCGTAAGGAAAACTAATGCTCATTGGTACATTAGAAATGACAATCTCCATCGAGACTTAAACATGGAATACATCAGCGACGAAAAAAAAAATAGTTTACTGATTATCTTGCTCCCGAGCGGTGTTGATTACTATTTAAAAATAATAATGACTGGTTGCATAAAAACAGTATTTGGCCCTAGTTCATTGAAGTTGATGAGAACATCAAAAAACTTAGGTCTAATACTGTGTCTAACCAGTCACGCCAGTTATTGATAGATATCTCTATTCGTAACCAAAATATGCCTGATATTTAGTCCTAAACTGAAAACTTAGTTCAGGTTTGTCAATTCTAGATTAATTAATTGGAACTAATTTTGTTTGGAACTAATTTTATTTAGAATTTAATTTACAATCATTTGTTTTCAAGAAACGGTTTTTTATAACCTATTGTTTACTTCGCCGATATAGGGAATTGTAAATCTGCAAAAATCTTTAGGCTTGATTATTTACATATTTTATTAAACACTTTTTTTTTATTTCGCAAAATTAGACTTTTTGAATATTCTAATTAAAAAATTTGTTCAAAAAGTTTAAAAAATCCTACTCGATCGATTTCGACTTATTAGGTCATCATCAGGAGTATCTACTGATTTGTAAAAGTAATAATTTGTTATACTTATAGCAGAAGAAAGCAAAAAATAAACAAAAGAAGGAGGGACAAAAAATAAGCATTAAAAATTAATCTATTGATCGTGCAGGTGTGCGATTAGTCATCGGCCGAGTAACAAAATTTAAGGTATATCGAAGTACATTTAATTACCCGACGTATTAGTCAAATTATAGAAAAGGGCGGGGTCTGTAATTGGTGAGAAACGAATTTCTACAAAGTTTACAAATATCGGTTACTCGATTTCGACTATACTGCAGCAATGGCTTTAGAATCTATCCTCCGAGTACTTTTTCAATAGTCGATTGCATTTTTTAGAACTTATAGTATTAAGCTGAAATCGTTGGTCTTTAAGAAATCCATTGGTCTAAAATTGTAGTCGATGTGCTATAGATTGTTTCCCGGTGGAGACCATCTCGTTATTTTTTGTATTGGTTGTGTCGACTATGTAAGCTTATACATGATGACAATTAGGTCAGGTGCCAATAGATATCAGACAGCCTCAGCATAAACACCCAATTTACAATAATTGTTTGGACGATCTGATGGGATTTATAGCTGAACGTGGCGATGTAAGTTATTTGTGACTTTAATACGAAAGTTGACACACATCAAAGAGACTGGAGTAGAAACATAGTTCCGTATTCCCGACTTGAAACTGTCATCGATAATGGCAAGTAACTGATTTACATATTCATAAAGAAACCATCCGCATGGATCTCGTTATTGTCAAATTGGCTAAAACTCGTCTAGGATTTTACTGAAGGTTATGTATGATTGTTTTGAAACGGATCGATTACAGTCATACATCTTATTGAACAAATAAAAACATAATCGGGAAACAACATGCAGCTCATCTAAATTGGTCCGTCACTGATCAGATTTCCTCACAGCGGATGACCTTTTCAAACAGGCTTTGTGGTACACCAGATAAATATTATTTCAGTTATATAAGCTCATTATTTAATTAATTGAATATTTAATTTACCGATTACCAGGTATTTGTAAATATTTCATATCATTTTTTGTTGTTTTTATTTCTGTATGTATTATTTCCATAGTTTTTAAGATGTTGCATAATTGTTTTTATTATTGTAAATATTCATGTACAAAAGCTAAAAAAAAAAAAAAAAAAAAAAAACTTTATAATGTATTTCTATTTACCTTATTTATGTTTACGCTGATCTGGTAATCTCAATGTCAATAAATTGTTCTTACAAATTAGAATACAAATTTTATTCAACACAGCTAATAAATAAATTTTGCAAATACAAATTCTTTAGACTAAATTAATGTGACACTAATTTCCCAATTTAAAAGTTTGTGCCCCCTTGATATACTTGCAATCATTTGATGAATGACCTATATATTTTTACATTAACTATACCGGCAATAAAATTTCGTCCATTAATTCGGTTCGGAATTCGACAACAGAATCATTTATCTTGTAATTTTTAGTGCAACTACTAATTTAATTCCTGTGCGAATGGCAACAACAACCACAAATTTATTTGTCACCTTTTAGATTTTTTTTTTTTTATTGTAAAATTATTTAGGCAATTAAAACATTCTCCGCACTATATAAGAAAAATTTCTTTTAATAAAATATAAGTCACGTTCATATTTCTTATTTAATTTAAATCAACACAAATTATGTTTAACATGAACACATACACATTTAATTTTATACTACAACTATGTTTTCATCTTGGCTCAGACAACTCCAAAATTACATCACATCAATATCGCGCGTCTTGATGTGTTCTATAATAAATTAATAAAATAGAAAAAAAAAAAATACGAAAAGTTAATATGGTATTTTAACGTACATAGATCAAAATGTCAAGTTAACAATAAAATAAAACACGAAATCAAATTAAATTTAACGAAATGGAAATTATTCTTAATTTGATTTGTATTGGGATTTTCTTTAACGCAGATAAAAATAACGATATATAAGATTCTTGCAGATTCAATTTTCCTTAATTGTTTCTGAGTTTTCTAATTAAAATTCATATGGTATATGTTGGTATGTAGAAACGCGGATACATAATTTTGATTTGTTTGTGGTTTCACCTAAAATTTATTTGATGGAAATAATTCGGGAGTTGAAGAAATTTTCTTGATTTAAAATTAAATTTTTCGTTGGTAGTTAAGATATACTGTTTGGGGGAATTTTTGAAGAATTCTAAATTGGTTTAAATTATATTTTATTAAATAGTTTTCAATTTCTATTCATGGATTATTAAATATTTACACGTGGATGGTTACGCATTTTAAATTACAAAATTGCAGTTTTTCTCACAAATCGATCACAAAAGAGTTTTTCAAAATACCCAACTAATTCCTATCCTTATTGATGGATGTTTTGAAGGGTTTACCTCTAGTATTATATACATACGTTAAACAATGCAATTTATTTACAATCGCGTTACACAATAATTCCTCTTAGAATATAATACTACTCCAAATATAAACTGTTTTATGCAATAAAACAATAATTAAATTACAAGATACTAATATTAGGGACCCACCTTCGTCTTGTCTTATACTTTTTTGATAGACACAATCGCAAGCTGGTTACCCCGAAAAGGATTTAAAGTACCTTTTTTATCTATCAATGACGCCATTCTCGCTGCTTCCTCGATGTAAATTTTCCAATTTTTTTTCCGGCCATAGACATGTATGCTTGTGAACCATATCGAGCCTTACTCCTGTATCCTAATATCGGAATCCTCTTTTGCACAGATTATCGTATCTAACTTTTTTTATTCGGGTCCTAATATCTTTGTTAGAATGTCAACGAGAAACAAATAAGAGATTAAAATGACCTCATGCTAAAATAAAATAATTTTGAAGGCGAAAATGAACTTTAAGCTAAAATACAACTAAGGAAAATTAGAATTAACACAAAAACCGGCCGACAGTTCTTATATACCTATTCCTAGCGCGCTTGGTCAAATTGACAGGTGAATAAAAGTGCTGTTGATTATATTTCGTCAGCTTCATTTTCCCACATAAGAAACTTAACTGGCGGTATTATACCGTTTAAATATTTTACAACGTTTGAAAACGGCCAATTTGACCGGTATTGGTAGGTTTAGTGTTAAACAACAAACATAAGTCAGCAATTACCAAAATAAAATATTAAGAAAGAGAAGAATCTGTCCGAGAATTTTAAAAATTCATTTGATCGCTACAATAAAGAAACAGTTCTTCGCTCTAACTGCTCCCCGTGTTCTGCAGAAGGCGAAAATGACTGGTATAAGTTGGAATGTTTCGTCGCACAGAAGTTTGGCTAGGTTCCGTCTTTACTCTTTATGAAAAAGTAGTGTTTGAAAGAAGTTGATGCAAATTCGATTGCTAAATACAGCAAACAGACAAACGTCCGCAATATTTTGCAATCGAATGTTTACCAAGTTCTAGAGCGGTTAACCTTACAGAACAGCTTATTGCCCGATGATAATGCAATATTCAATCATTGTAAGCACGTTGTAGGCAGTATTTGACGCATTTTTGAATAAATTAGGTTCGTTGCTTTTTAATTTTATGTTCAGAGATTGATGTCTTTCGTTTTTCAAATCGTAAATTTTTTAACGTAATTTACCACGTTTTACTAAACTCGCTTAAGCATCTATTCGTTTGTTTATTTGTCTGTCCGCAACAAATTCCTAAATCTTGCAATCGTAATTTCGACTTGTTCTCAACTCAACCTAGTCAGTCGCTCAAGTGACTACACTTAATATAAAAAGTTTGAAAACGTGGTGCTATGTGGTTTAACCAATCAATTATTTTAATTAATAGATTAGACACCTTTTTATGAAAATTGTGCAACTGTTTTATTGAACATTGTGACTTTTTCACCGCTCAGTGAATCGAAAACTATACATACAAAATTAGATGTTTTTCTGTTGCGGTTAGGGAGTGCATTACCGTTTACCGATTTACCGTATTTACCGTATAAAATAAATTTCCGATTTATCGGTAATTTTTTACAAATTTACCGATTTTTCGGTAAAAATATATTTATAATTAATAGGGCACATTTCATTGAAAAAAATGAAGAGCATATTTTAATCGAACGAAGAATTTATATAAGGTATAGAATTCCCTCAGTGATTATTATGTAGAAGAATGTAGGTATACTGAAGATTTATGTAATGAATTTTATTTAATGAAATGAAATGAGCTAATACATGGTGTTTGGCGCGTTAATCAACAGCATCTTTTGGCAGATTGAAGGTTGAGGATTATTTGGAAGGTTTCATCTCCCATTCAACTGATGTTCTAAGTGGCACAGTAACTGAGATATAATAATTTTAAGTCTATTTTTAAATTACCCAAGATCTCGTCTTTAAATGGTCATAACTTTTTGTTTGTAGTCGTAAAGGCACGAAATAATTTTTATTGTATTCTGCAATGTGATTTTATTCTAAACCAATCATTATTTAATACAATTGGTTTTAGCAAGATGACTTATGGGCTTCCAAATCCTAAAAAATGTGTAGATTTATGGAAAATGTCACCATCTAAATTAATTTAAAAAACAAATCGAATGGTTATTTTGAAATTAGTTTTGCTTTAAAAAATTCTGTAGTTTAAAATAAGAAGGAGGCAAAAAAGGAAAATAGGAGAGGAAAAATAGGAGATACTACTTTGTCAGAGTTATTTCTGCCAGGGTTAAGAATATGTTAAAAATGTCAGGGTTAAGAAATGTAGGAAATGTCTACCGGAAGTGCCTGTGTGTTTCACTTTGTTCTTGTTAAATTGTTAATTGTTCAGCTCTCGAAAAGGGTGATAATGCTAGACGGCTGGAGTTTTATAGATTTATACTGCATACATATGTTGAGGATGATATCTATTTGAAAAGGATTTTGTGAACAAATGAGTCTAACTTCAATCGTGAGGGAATTGTGAATCTGCACAATCTGCTTCATTAAGGCAGAAAATGCCAAAATCCATACAAGGAATGACAGGATTTTTTTCAAAGGAAATTCAGCGTTAATGTTTGGGCCGATGTTATTGGTCGAAACCTTATCGGTCCATATTATGTGCCAGAATGGCTTTCCGGAAATATTTATCTCGAATTTGTTCAGAATGGGCTACCTGCGCTGATTTTACCAGTTTTAGAAGATGTGCTGATTGTTTTTGAAAATGACGGCTATCGGGCACATAACCAATGAACGGCAAGAGAATACTTAAATGATTCATTCCGAAAGATCGGTAGGGGTTGCCCTATTTATTTTTCCGCGCGATCTTCAGACCTCACTCCCCTGGATTTCTATGTCTAGGGACTTCCTAAAGAATTTTTGTACGCAACAGAGGTGCCCACAAGAGAAATTTTAATTGAAAGGATAAGCGCCGCATTTAAAAAAATAAAAAATTAAATGGAACTTCGCACAACAATCGTGGAGATTAAAACAAAGATGACGTGCATGTATATGGAATGAAGAAGGTCATTTTCAACGAAATCTAATAAATGAAGTTGATTACAAATTTAAAATAACTTAAATGGTATTTTCTTAACCCTGGCAGAAATAACCCTGACAAAATAATATCTCGTATTTTGACCACGAAATACGTGATTTCTATGACATGACAGTATATACCTTTCTTTGGAAAGGGCATAAACTAGAGAATTTTTTAAAACAAAGCTAATTTCAAAATAACCATTCGTTTTATTTTTAAATTAATTTATATGGTGACATTTTTCGTACTTCTATAAATTTTTTTAGGATTTGGAAGCCCATAAGTCATTTTTTTAAACCAATTGTATTAAATAATGATTCTGTAACAATTTAAAGACCAGATTTTGGGTAATTTAAAAAAAACTTAATACTATTATATGTCAGTTACCGTGCCACTTAGAAAACCAATTCCATGGTATGAAAGCAACCCCCCATAATCTGCCAAAAAAAATTGTCGGCCCACGCCCCAAACACCCTGATATAAAGAATTATTTTGTGATATGAATTTCAATTTATGTGATGAATTTATTTATATTTTATTTAGAAAGTACATTAATTTTTTTCAAGCACTGGTTTAATACCTAAGGCATAGTACTGTTTCAAATTATTATTTACCGGTAAATTTTCGATAAATAACTGTCCTTTTACAAAATTTACCGTTTACCGGTAAATTGAAAAATCGGTAAATTTGCACTCCCTAGTTGCGGTAATTTATACAAAACGAAAAAATAGGAGTAAGAAACAATTGATTTTAAAATAAAACTCTTAACCCTCATACGACTTTCAAAAAAAAATTACACATGCATTTCTCGGGTGAAATTTAACCCACATATATTATTTAAAATCCATATAAATTGTTTTCCAATAAGAGTTATATGATTTCTTAAAAAAAACACTAATTGTTAATGAAATTGAAATGTTTTTTATTTAATGTGAAGTACAATCGATACAATTAAGTTCTGAATAAAACGTCATTCAAATGGCCTCCACGACTTCTTCTGCAGGAACGAATTCGATGAACCCAATTTTCGAGCACTTTTTCCACTAAATCAAGTCGTATGTCATGAATGACCAATGACTTCAAATAACCCCACAAGAAATAGTCTCATGGTGTTAAATCACAACTTCTCGGAGGCCATTCAATATCACAATTTCGTTGAAATAATCGAATCTCCATACTTGTCTCGCAATAATTCAATTGTTGCACTTGCTGTGTGGCACGTAGCTCCGTCTTGTTGGAACCAAATGTTGTCAAAATCAACTTCTTCCAATTTCGGCCATAAAAAGTTGGGTATCATCGATCTATACCGATCTCCATTGACAGTAACGGTGTTACCAGCTTCATTCCGAAAAAAATACGGACCGATGATTCCACCAGACCAAAAACCACACCAAACTGTCAATTTAGGTGAATGTAATGGTTTTTGATGAATAATTTGTGGATTTTCTTCGCACCAGAATTGACAGTTTTGTCTATTTACCGCACCACTCAGATGAAAGTGAGCCTTATCGGGGAAGATGTTATTCTTAAAAAAATCGTTATCGTTTTCAAGTTGTTAGAAAGGCAAAATCAGCATATTCACGACGTTTACGGTGGTCCAATGGCTGTCCAGTTCTTGAGTGAGAACAATTTTATATGGATGCAAACCCAAATCCTTTCTCAAAATCCGCCAGGTTTTCTCAAAATCCGACAGTCCCAATTATTGAGAATCGACAAATTGCGGTCTTCAGCAACACTTGTCTGAACGGCAGCAATATTTGCATTACTTCGACTGTTTCTTTGTCTTATTGGCACTTGAACATTATGTTAAGAAAATGTACGCTCAATATTTTCAACAGTTCGACGAATAGCGGGCACACTTGGACGATTTTTATGACTATAAATTGGCAAAAGTGCACGAAAAGTTGCAATTGGAGAACGATTATTTTGATAATAAGACTGAATAATTTGTAAACGTTGTTCTTGCGTATATCTCACCATGTAGAAATTGTAAACATTACTGAATACAATGAAACAAAAAATGACAGATGTCCGAAACGTCAGTTAAAAATCATATCATTCCTATTGGAAAACCCTATACATATCCATGCATATATCACATATTTCAATATTTTATTTGTATTTCAACATTTAGAAATAAACAGTGACCTTATGTTCAGCACAAATTGGTGTCTGACAGCTATGGTAAGTTGAATATGCTTTTCGATCTTTTTTTGAACGAAATTGGCATCGAGAACCAGACATGTTTTTTTTAATACTGGGCTCACTCGGTGCAGATGTTGCTTCCATTACACTAGAGAATTTTTTTTTTCTCCGTATTAGTGGATGTGGTAGCATGTGCGGCTCACAAATTCCTGACAAGCTGCAATGTATAATTTCCTCTTGGTAACATGGCTCTTCTTAGTATTTCTTGTTGAACAAGGTCAGCAACAAGTTGCTCCAAAAACAAACGCCGCTTGAACAATTTGTTCTTGTTCCAATCAGGGTTCACTTCTTCTTTCCACAATACATAAGCATTAACGCCTGATACGTCAATTATATTTCTAAAAACGGCAAAAGGCCAACTATTTGTTTTGCGCTTTGCTGTATATGTTCCAAGCATTTGGTCTAACGTATCGACACCAGCTGTTTTATTATAAATAGATATCATTTCGGGTAGCTTTTTAGCATCGGTAACGACAGTTATGTTATGGTAGAAAGTACTTAGCACAGTAACATTTTTGTATTTTTTTGGGCTAGATCTATACTACTGCACTATAGTGATATGTTTCGTTGAAATAAAACGTACTGGACAATACTGGGCGTCGGCGAAATTCCTGTTTGGTAATTGCAGGCAGAAATGCTTTATTTGCGCGAACTGTCCCGATAACAGTATTTTTTCTTTTTAGTAGCGCCTTGGTTAAATTTTGAGTTGTAAAAAATGTATGGCATGTAATATTGCGACCCTTCAAATTTTGTACTAGATCTAGTACAACCCTTTGACCCTGGTTTCTTTGTGGAGCTGCATTGGCCAGCTTTCCAGTATATACTTGCATATTTCAAGAGAAATTCGATTTACTATCACACGAAGCCCAAATTTTTATGCCGTATTTGGCAGGCTTAGACGGTATATGCTGCATAAATGGGCAGCGACCACACAAAGCAACCTACAGTTACGTTTTCGTATGGTACGTACAAAAATGGTATATTGCTGACCCATTTATTCCAAAGGTTACGAATTGGCGCTAGTTTGTCGCAGATTCGGCGTTCGAGCCGATCATTTTTGTCATCAAACCGAATGACCCGAGTAATCATTTTGATCATTTTGAAATAGGTCTTACCATTTTATCGTCCCATAAATCATCAACAGCTTCACTATGCGATTTATAAACGCCAGCCAAAATTAAAATATCAGCATTTTTAGCCATGAAAAGCCCGAAGAAGTCAACTGAATCTGCTTCAATTGATTTTGGTGCGCCATTAAGGATTGCTTAGTTTAAAAAAACACATTAAATCGATTGCACGAACCTATCGAATCGCGCGGAACAGTTTGCAATGCTACCTCCATAAAACGGAAGAGATGTTTAGCGACTTATCATCTGTGGAAGATGCTACATTGTTGGATTTCGTTCGTGAATGCAACCAATGGACTTCATCAAATATGGTGAGTTTATGTTTACCGAGAAGTTGGAATGTATTTGAAAGGTTTTCAAACCGACCCACGAGAGTAACCTTGTCCAATATATTTTGTAGTGCCCATTATTACGACCTTAGTATCAACGAGCTGCGTGAATTGGCGTATAAATTCGCTAAGAAACTTGGAGTTGAGTATCCGCCAATTTGGAATGACGACGAGAAAGTGGACAAAATTGGTAGCGCCGCCACCCCAGAACAAACATCCATGCAGTGCGTGAAAGGCTTTTGTAAATCAAATGCCGAGAAGTTTTTTCAAAACTCTGGTCATTTGATGGATGAATATCACTACGAAGCAATTGCCATGAAGGGTATGCGACGTGTCGGAAAACTTGAAGCCACTGAAAGAGGAACGATGGTGACAATGGCCTTAAACGTAAGCGGTGCTGTCAACAGTCTACTACCATTCTTGCTTTTCCCAAAAAAAAAAAAAATAAAAAATGCAGACCATCTTCTTCGATAACGTTTCTGATGGGACTGCCGCTTGATGGGGCTGCCATTTGTGCGCTATATGCACCATTTTATAAATTTCGCAAAACTTTCGTTAGCTTCCCCTGTAGTTGCTTCGCATCTGTCAATTGAAACCATCGATATTGCCGTTGCCAATGGAGTGCATATTGTTTCTTTTCCTCTGCACTGTAATCATAAACTACAGCCATTGGATGTGTTTGATTTTGGACCGATAAAGACCTATTACAAGTTCTGCATGCCAAAAAAATAATGCCAACAAGGTAGGACTTTGGATCATTCAACCTTGCTCTCTCGATTTGAAATTTTTAATTCTCATCTCGTTGTTTTAAGCTATGGAAATTCGTCATCAAAGTCATTAAATCCGGCTTCAGAGTATCCAGAATTCACTAAAACGAGCCAGACATCTACTCTGATGTTTTCAAGCAGTCGAACGGAATGTGAAAGAAGCTGGCTTAGAGGATCGCATTGATGAAGACGAGCAGCATCGAATTGCCTTTCTTAGGATAGATGTTGTACGTGAAGTGGTTACCACACCAAAACCTTCCACATTTTCAACGAGTCGCTTATCAGTCTTTGATGAAATTGGTCGCCTGCAAGCAGCTCCACCAAAAAAGTCACCACATCGCGGTCGTAAACCGATGCAAAGCACCATGCTTATTTCTCCGGGGAGCAGCCGTCTCCCATCTGAAGAAGAGTAAAAAAGAAGGCAACTGCACCTAGCAAACCGTCGGTCAAACGCTCTAAAGAAAAGAACAACGTGTGATAATTATATCGACTTCTGCATCATCTGTTTGCAGCTTCTGCCATCGAAGTTGACCGGTGCAAATTCTATCAAAAACAACACGTTTCATCGGCCCATGCATTTGAAGTGCACTGACATGCATTCCAGCTATTTCACATGCAAACATTGTGTTTCTGACTTGGAAGATGAGGAAGACGATGAGCCTTATTTGTTATTTTTGCCACTGAGGCCTTTAAAATTAATAAGCCTCTTTAGAATTAAGTGCGCTTCCTTCAACTATTCCCATTTTTAACGAATTTCCGAAGGTGCCCCCCCCCCCCCCCAAACGGTTATGAGCCAAAAAAGATGACCACGAAATTTTTCGTAAAATTTTTCTAGTTGACGGAATCGAAGTCATGACATACTTTAGCAAACAGTTAACTAAATCCTCTAGCTTTTCATTGATATATCTCCGCATAATATGGACTCAAAGAAAAATTATGGGTCAAAAACAAAACTGTGCCCACAACCAGAGACTCTCCCCTAGCATTTTAAACAAAATAAAATAATGATAAATTTTGACAATACGATTTCTATTTTAGCTAAGACACCTTTTCATTCGAAAGCACCACGTAAGCAGCACTTTTAAATCACTGTGACTAGTGAAAAGGAATCCGCTCAACCGACTTCACTTAGCTCAAAACATAGTTTCTTACTAGACTAAGTGTGTTGATCCAGAAGAAAGTGACGATATAAGGGTTGTTTTTTTAAGCACGATAGAACTTGAATTTGTAAAAAATAACACGAAAATTAAATTGTAATCAAAATTTTTTGTTTTATTCGAAAGATCATCATACCACTTTTTCGAGCACTGCTGGCCGGCCGTATCTCATTTTTTTTTTTTTTTTTTTTTTAATTTAAGAAATCTTTATTTCTGTATAATATTACAACTAATCATATAGATTATCTAGTAACTGTTTTATTATTTTTGTAGTCTATTCTTATGGAATGAGACCTATTGCTTCATCCCAGCTCTGCTAGTCCTTTGATTTAAGCGGCTCAAGGAACCACTAATTCTAAAGGCTTTGTTCTTTTTAGGCGCTATGGTCCATTGGCGCGATCCAGTAGGTTCCGCAGCTCCTCGTTGTCATGCTGCTGCAGTCGCAGTACATGACTCCTTGCAAATTTTTTTATTCGCTGACGATATTTCATCGCTGACATATTCCATGTTTAGGTCTCGATGGAGATTGTCATTTCTAATGTACCAAGGAGCATTCACAATGCTACGTAGTACTTTGTTTTGAAATGTTTGAATGATCTTCACTGTAGTTTTTCTTGCGCAGCCCCAAAGCTGAATACCATACGTCCAGGTAGGTTTTAGGATTTGTTTATATAGCAGCAGTTTGTTGTGCGTTGTAAGTTCGGAGTTTCTTCCAATAAGCCAGTGCATTTTTCTGAATTTTAAATTCAGTTCTTGCCTTTTCTTTTTAACATGCGCTTTCCACCTGAGCTTAGAGTCTAGCGTCATGCCGATATACTTAGCATTATCAGAATATGGAATTGGTTGTGAATTCAGACTAATCGGAATATATTCTAATTTCCTATTTGTAAAGGTCATATGTGTTGATTTCGATTCGTTAAGTGTTATCCTCCATCGTTTTGTCCAGCTATCCACTATATTAATAGCATTTTGTAGTTTCCTGGTGGACTCAACGATACTAGCATCGGTGGTCATAACAGCTGTGTCATCAGCAAACGTTCCTATTCTAGCTTCTTCTATGTCTGGTAGATCATTCGTATACAGGAGGTATAATACGGGGCCTAGAACACTGCCTTGTGGAACCCCTGCCAATATTTTCTTCAGTTTAGAGTATTCTCCGTCCTGTCTCACCCGGAAGTAACGGTCGTTGATGTAAGACTTTAGCAATTCAAAATGTTGTTTTGGCAGATCTCGTTGGAGCTTAAATTCTAGACCGCGGTGCCAAACCTTATCAAATGCTTGGGCTACGTCTAAGAATATTGCTGAACATACTTCCTTTTTTTCCAGCGCCTCCTCAATAGTATCAGTAATCCTATGTACCTGTTCTATCGTTGAGTGCCTTGCTCGAAACCCAAATTGATGTTCTGGTATAAGATTTCTGCTCTCTATAATTGGCTTTAATCTCTTGAGAAACAGTCTCTCGAAAATTTTTGATGTTGTTGTTAACAAAGAAATAGGCCTATACGACGTTTTGTCGTTTAGTGATTGTGAGTGAGTGTTATTGAGTGTTAGTGAGTGTTATCAAGTCGTATCCAGGGGCTTTTTTATCTTTGAGGTTTTTTACTTCTTGTTTGATTTCTTTCAGAGTAACTGGTAGCACAGATGCCCCGTCTACTTTGCTTATAGGTGTTAGATATTCATTATCCGCTTGTCCAGTTGGTGGTTTGAAGGTATTTTCTAGGTGTTCGGGAAACAGATCAGCTTTTTGCTTTTCGCTGCGAGCCCAGGTTCCATCAACCATTCTAATGGGTGGCACTTGCATTTTAGGCCTTTTTAAACCTTTGGTGGCTTTCCACCGGGAATAGTCTGTGTCAGGTTTACCTGTCAGGTTACTTAGGAAGCTTGCAACTGACTCATTCTTAATCTCCTTTATAAGTAGTTTAAGTTTGTTGCACAAGTTGTTTAGGATTGTTTTGTCTTCAGGGGCTCTGGTTCTCTGCCAAGTCTTACGAGCTCTTCTTTTTTCGTTAACCAACTCTCTCACTTCAACTGGATAGGTTATACTTTTTTGTAATATTTCTTGCTGGTCAGGAGTACTTTTCCAGGCCGCTTTTTGCACACTATCAATGAGGTGTTCTAGTTCTTCTTCTATCGTGTAAGCGTTCGATATCTGCACGTGTAGGTTGATGCTTTCTTCGACTAGCTGTCGAAAGTATTCCCAGTTGGTTTTGTTATTTGTTAATCGTGGAGGGCTTGCTTTCCTTATTACCGTGTCACTTATTGTCATTAGAACTGGAGAATGGTCTGACGATAGCCCTTCTTCATTTTCAACTGCTAAGTAATTTTCGGAGATACCTCTTGATATATAGAAATCCAGAAGATCAGGAATTTTATTTGGGTCCGTAGGCCAGTAGGTTTCTACTGGAGGCCTTTCTACTGGAGTGGAACTCACATTTTAATATCCTGCCTGCTTCAAATAGCTCCCTTCCTTTAGGACTAGTTCTATTTGATCCCCAGAATATGTGTTTCGCGTTAAAGTCGCCTCCAATAATAAAATTACTACCAAGCGATTTAAGAAGTAGATACAGTAGCTACTTGCATAGCTTCCTCCTCTACTTTTAATTCTTCGTGGTGTTTTATATTGTCCTTAACGAAGATTGCTGTCCCGCCTCTAGCTCGTTCTGCTGGGTGTAGAGCTTGATAGCACTAATATCCACGTATTTTGACATACGACGTTCTGGTAAAATGACTTTCTGAAATTAGGCATATATCAATTTTTTTTGTGTTTAAAAATACTTCTAATTCTGAAATGCGTTGCGCTCGGCCATTTGCATTCCAGGTAGCAATTCTTAAATATTGTGTCATTATTTTTTCTTGTTAAGTTTGTATGAACTAGAATGAAGGTACTCAATAACTTCTCTAGTTTTACTTGACGCATCCGTTATTCTTTTATCTTGGCTCATCGATGTATTTTCTAGTGTTAGTAGTCTCTGTTCTTGTTTTTTCAGTAGCTCGCCCATAGATTCTAGTTTTTGGTCCTGGCCAGCCAGATGTGAATTGATAGCGCTTAGCTTCTGAAGTATTTCTTGCAGGACATGGTTTTCCTGACACGGAGCGTTCCTGATATTTTCATTCTGCTTAGCCATTTGTGCATGTGTTATGCCTTCTTTAACTTTGCCGCTATTTAGGGGGATTCGTTTTGAGTAGGATTGCATCCTAGGTTGAGAACTCTGACTTGTTTGATTTCTCTTGTTGTCTCTCATTCTTTGCAGCTCTTTCGCTACCTCGCAGCCCCTGTAATTTGCTGGGTGATGATTACCACAGTGTATGCATTTCATTGGTTCGTTCTTACTTTTGTTGCATTCTTTTGTTAGATGTTTCCCAGCGCACTTTACGCATCTTGGTTCCCTATTGCAGTATTTGCGTGTGTGGTTATATGCCTGGCAGTTGTAGCACTGTGGTATTCTACTAGGGTTCTTTTTTAATGTCTCAATCTTAACTTTCATATTAAGGATTGCTTTGATTCCATATACCCTATCAATGCTCTCAGCGTTGTCAAATGTTAGCATGAAAAGGGGCAGACCAACTTTGGTTGTTTCTCGTTCACCGTTTGCTTTTATAGTGACCTTTCTCTTTAATATGTTCACAGCGTTTAGAATTTTGAATCCTTTCTGGCTAAGTTCCTCAATTATTTCTTCGTTTGGGCATGTATGATGCAGCCCTCTGGCCAAGACTTTAATTGGTTGCTCAGCCTTGTTTTCATAGGTGAACCATTTGATGTTTTGAGCGGTGATTGCATTTGATAACATTCTGTAGGTTTCTGCGTCAAGTGCATTCACTTTCCAAACGTTATTATTTAGTGCAGTGACTTTATATTTATCGTTTGGAACTACCTTCACTATTTTTTTAATGGTTTCGTATTCACTAACATTAAGTATGTTAATGGGTGGAGGTGGTATCTCTTTATGTGTTGTTTGTTTTTCCTGCATTTCCCCTTGGATGATTACGTTTAATGTTATAATTGGCTGCAGTGGTCTCTCTTTCGGTATCGGTGATACGTTCTTATGTACCTTCACTAGGTCCGTAGTTGACTGTTCAGATCGTTGGGGTTGTGGTTTTCTGACACTCTGTATTGATTGTTCCACTTCAGGCGAAGATTCTGCTTTTCTTTTTTTGTTTTGACGTTTAGTTTTAATTTGCTTTCGTATAAAACTCGTTTCATACGTCAATTCGTCTTCATCTGTTTCATAGATAGCTATAGTATTTTCTTTGGCTTGATTATCATTTTTGATTACAGCAATTTCTTCTTTAAGCTGTTCGACTTTTTTGAATAGCTGTTCATTGATTTTCATTAAATTTTCTAACGATTTTTTTAACTCATCGTTTTCTCTAGTGACATCGTGGTTTCCGTTCTGACTACATTCAGCATTATTGTTCTCTTGCTGAATAGCGGAATGCATTTGTATAGTTGGTGATCTACAAATACTTGTGCTTGGTATAAACGGGTTTAGCAATGGTTGGCTCACCCCAGAATCCGTTGAGCCTGCCTCGTGTGAGGGTGGATTGGCCAACTGTAAAGTTGACGTACCACCTGGGTATACATTCCGTTTGGTTGTAAACTCATTGCTTTAATGGTTGGTTTATTGTTCGGGGTTCCTTCCCCTATCCAGATTTGGTCCGCGGATGGTATTTTATTTCCCACTTACCCTCCGGCAAGCCGGTTAAAGAGCATTCCCCTATCCGCCACCTGGGGACGCGCCACGATGGGAGTTCGGCATCTCCACACGGGCGTATCTCATGAATAACACGAACAATGCTGGCCTCCAAGGCGTCAATTGTTGCTGGTTTATCAGCATAAACCATTGGCTTTACGTAGCCCCCTTTGAGGCCAATTGACAGATCCATTTCTCGAAATCAACTTATCGCCAAATTTCGATTTTAATAAGTCGACTGTTGCGGTCTCCATATGGCACGTAGCGCCATCCTGCTAATACTTTCGTAGCGTTGGTCAAGCGTGAGTCTATTCATGATGATTTGCCAGAGTATACTGAGATCTGCCAGAGTATATTTCTCATAAAAATTAAATTTTTTGTTTTATTTTTTACAATTTCAAGTTCTATTAGGCTTAAAAAACACCCTTTATAAAGTGACCCAACTTATACTAAGTCGTGTCAAATTCGATATGGCCAGTTGAGAATGTCTGCAACAAAGTAAGTCATACAAACTTTGAAACTAGCTCGATGATGGGTCGAACTGTTAGGTTAGTATAATGATCCAGTTCTTGACCATAATCTAATATTAGTAGAGGTTAAAATATTCCAGTCACCTCATTGTAAAATTTCAATAAATTCTATAAATCTAAATTAAAATTCAACTTAAAAATATCACTACATATATTGAAAATCAAAACATACACAAAACTTATTCATATGTGATTTAAGCAACATATTTTTTATACCGACGAAATTTTAGTCTGGAATTATCTTTTTATGATCAAATCAAGCTGTTAAATAAAATTGAAAACGAAATATTTAATCTTAGTTATAATTTCAAGTGTAACATTTAAAGTAAAGATTAAATAGAGATATTTTAAACTAGCTATACGCTGCTAAATATAATAAATCGTCTATGTAACCAAATATTTTCTTCTTTATAAAATGTGATCGACGTCGTACGCAATAAATATACTCAATTGAAATTTCAACATAATCAGTTACTGAGTTCTCAAAGTAAAGACTGCTGATTGCTACACAATCGATTATATTAGAAATTATTGATTAAACATTATTATAGGTCAATATAAAACAAATTAACAACAATAAAAATATTTATTTATGATATAGTTTGCATATTTTATAAATAATGAATGAATGAGATGATTATTTCTGGTCGATTTGAATTTTTTCCCCGAGGTGATGAACCGATAAACTTACCGACGATAAACAAAACTTCTGTTTTGCAAAGTGTCATTAGTGCAGTTAAATAAACTGCGATATGAGATTGCTATCACTATGAGATTTCATCGTACCATTTTTATGAAATTTTTAATTTTTATACGCGTCATATACCATCAGGAACACATATTCAAATAATAGTGACAGTTATTATCACTTAAACCTCAAAATTCAAATGTAAATAAACTCGAATCCATAAATCTAAATTTAATGCATCTTATATGTTAAGAAGTATTGTCTATACATATAACCTTCTTTATTTATACCGTACAATATATACCGTTGTCTTTTATGCTGCGTATAGTAAAGAAAAACATGAATGTTGTAATCAGCAGGTGCTAACATATGGATTCATATTTTCAATTTTTTTTACATATTCATCACAATATATTGAAGGTACGGAAAATCTATTTTTAATTCGACTATATTTATTCTCCAAATACAACAAAATCATCAATTGAGAATGAAAATTTATTAATACATAATAAATATTAATTTTCATATTTTTTGTTTTAATTTATTAAAAAACAAAACAAAGCAGTTAAAAAGTAGAAGTAGTCTTTTTTAAACATATGCTTATTTTTGAAAAATTTTCCAAGATCGCAACATGAATAATCAATATATGAAAAATGAGATTATATTTTGAAAATTAATTTTATAGCCACATTTTTTGCTAATGATGATGAATTTTCGATTTTCCCAACATTTTACCTATTTCAGTTTATTTATAAATTTTTCCGTATACTTAAAGGGTATTACCGGCTACTGACCGTGATGACCGACCCCACCTCGATTTAACTCTACTACAAACCTTTAAATACCAAATAAATTCCAATTTAAAATATTGAATTACGAGACGAGAATGTTATTAAAGCGTTTTGTTTTTCTTAAGTAAAGATTAAATGCATTTTGGATTGGTAAATACCGTAACTGGATACACAAGATGTATATAGTAAAGTAAATAGTGCAAAAAATTAAGTTTAGGTTGGAATATTAAGACGTTTACCCTATTGCAATGTAATTCGAGACTTAAAATGTATATTTTTCTATTTTGGTATTATTTGCATGTTACAAAAAGATTTTCGAGTGAAATATTTTTCAATTAGATTAACTAAAGAAAACTTGTATGCAAATTTAAGACTACGCGTATTATTTCGCTCATTTACTGCAAGAGTGACACGTATGTGAAGTTCCACGATTCTATCCCAGAAAATTAAAAAAAAATCATCGCAGGCAACACTAATCAATAAAAACTCCCCATTTCATTTGTTCTTGTGTAAAGTTAACAGTAAACTAAAATAAACAGTAATTGGTGAAGTTAGCCTAGTCCAGAGTTTATTAAAAATCACGTTAAGGTAAATGTTATATCAATAGAAGATGTATTTGTACAAAATAAAAATACAAGTACCTTTATCATATAGGTACTTGGCACGTCAAAAGTATAAATTTGTCGGATTAAGGCTATGTGGTTCTGAGTTCGTTACACTCCTGCCTTACTTTTAGTAAAGTTAGCAGTTTATACAATAAAAAAATCGGTCCGTGGTAACTTTGTGAAATTGGACCTTAGCCCAGATATATCCATACAGCTCGAATTTGAACAAAAATTACATTTAAATTTTGCACATTAAAAGTATAAATTATTAATTAAGTATAATTATTAATTAATCCGACAAGTTTATACTTTTAACGTGCAAAATGTAAATGTAATTTTTGTTCAAATAAGAGTTGTATGGATATATCTGGCCCATGGCCCAATTTCATAAAGTTGCCGCGGAACGATTCTTTTCTAACTTTTCTAAAAGTAAGGCTGTAGTGTGACGATCTCCACTAAATATTATGGTTGTTCGTAAAGCGGCTGAATATATGCCATTCTCAGTATAAAAGCCCCATAACAACCTCCTGAAACTTCTTACTCGTAAAGGCTAGAACCAGATCTGTCTCGGAATCTTAGTGGGACCGATGACCAATAACGAAAATCTCAACTTCCACTAAATGTTATGGTTGTTCGTAAAGCGGCTGAATAAAGGCCATTCTCGGTATGAGGGCCCCATCACAACCTTCCACACAAAAGTAGAACCAGATCTGTTCCGGAATCTTAGTGAGACCGATGACCAATAACGAAAATCTCAACTTCCACTAAACATTATGGTTGTTCGTAAAGCGGCTGAATAAAGGCCATTCTCGGTATGAGGGGCCCATCACAACCTCGTGAAACTTCTTACTCGTAAAGGCTAGAACCAGATCTGTCCCGGAATCTTAGTGAGACCGACGACCAACACCGAAAATCTCAACTTCCACTAAATATTATGGTTGTTCGTAAAGCTACTGAATATAGGCCATTCTCGGTACGAGGGCCCCATCACAACCTTATGAAACTTCTTACCCGTAAAAAGGTAGAACCCGATCTGTCCCGGAATCTTAGTGAGACCGATGACCAACACCAAAAATCTCAAGTTCCACTAAATATTATTGTTGATCGTAAAGCGGCTGAATATAGGCCATTCTCGGTATGAGGTCCCCATCACAACCTTCTGAAACTTCTTAGCCTTAAAAGGCTAGAACCAGATCTGTCCCGGAATCTTAGTGAGACTGATGACCAACACCGAAAATCTCAACTTCCACTAAATATTATGGTTGTTCGTAAAGTGGCTGAATATAGGCCATTCTCGGTATGAGGGCCCCATCGCAACCTTTTGAAACTTCTTACCCGTAAAAAGGCTACAACCAGATCTGTCCCGGAATCTTAGTGGGAACGATGACCAATACCGAAAATCTCAACTTCCACTAAACATTATGGTTGTTCGTAAAGCGGCTGAATAAAGGCCATTCTCGGTATGAGGGCCCCATCACAACCTTGTAAAACTTCTTACCCGTAAAGGCTAGAACCAGATCTGTCCCGGAATCTTAGTGAGACCGACGACCAACACCGAAAATCTCAACTTCCACTAAATATTCTGGTTGTTGGTAAAGTGGCTGAATATAGGCCATTGTCGGTGAGGCCCCATCACAACCTTCCTCACAAAAGTAGAACCAGATCTGTTCCGGAATCTTAGTGAGACCGATGACCAATAACGAAAATCTGAACTTCCACTAAATATTAAGGTTGTTCGTAAAGCGTCTGAATAAAGGCCATTCTCGGTATGAGGGCTCCATCATAACCTCGTGAAACTTCTTATTTGTAAAGGCTAGAACCAGATCTGTCCCGAAATCTTAGTGGTACTGATGAGCAACACCGAAAATCTCAACTTCTACTAAATATTATGGTTGTTCGTAAAGCGGCTGAATGTAGGCAATTTTTTGTATGAGGGCCCCATCACAACCTCTTGAAACTTCTTATCTGTAAAGGCTAGAACCAGTTATGTCCCGGAACCTTAGTGAGACCGATACTAACACCGAAAATCTCAACTTCCACTAAATATTATGGTTGTTCGTAAAGCGGCTGAATATAGGCCATTCTTGGTATGAGGTCCCCATCACAACCTCCTGAAACTTCTTACCCGTAAAAGGGTAGAACCAAATCTGTCCCGGAATCTTAGTGAGACCGATGACCAACACCAAAAATCTCAAGTTCCACTAAATATTATGGTTGTTCGTAAAGCGGCTGAATATAGGCCATTTTTGGTATGAGGGCCCCATCACAACCTTGTGAAACTTCTTACCCGTAAAGGCTAGAACCAGGTCTGTTCGAAAATCTTGAGTCCGATGACCAACACATATCAGTATTGTTAGTTAGCTTGTATCGAAACGTATCACAAAGCTACCTTTAATAAATATGCCTATCAAGTACTTAACAAAAAAAATAACAAATTTTCTCATATACGTATACGCTATATATATGTATTGGTTAGTTATTTCCCTAAATGTTGCTCTTAGGTAAAAACAAAATTACATAGAGTACAATTAGGCGAATAAAAATAAAAATATGCAATACAATCGAAACATTGATTTAAAAATTAGAAAACAATTAGGCGAATACAGACAAAATTGTGTAACAATCAGCTGCGTTATTCTGAAAATAATCGAGTTGAATTCGCGGTAGTTTTTCCAAATTTGCCCAATTTAAAATTAAAAAATTAGTTTTTTTAATTAATAAATTTAGATTTAATAATCCTCTAAATATAACCGAAAAAAATCCATCATAAAAGTTGTATAGTTTTCTTGTAATATCGCTGTCTTCATAATTCTGAACTACTCCGTTATTAAACAGAACTATGCAAAACAGCGATATTACAAGAAAACTATAGAACTTTTATGATAGATTTTTTCTGTTATACTTAGAGAATTATTAAATCTAAATTATTTAACTAAAAAAAATTAATCATTTTTTAATATTATTATTGCCCAATGCAAATTTGGAAAAACTATCGCGAATTCACCTCGATTATTTTCAGAAAATCGCACGCACTCGAAACATTCATTTGAAAGTAAGGCTTTATTATGCTGAATATGCGCAACGTAAAAAACCGTGTTATTAAGTTAAAGCATAGCATAGTCTAAAATATAAAAATGCTAAATTGTCGGTCCAATATACTAAATGTCAAAAATGCTAGCTGGTTGGTTCATATGAATAACAAGCAATAACTGCAACAGTAGTTGCACGAAACTTCAATGAAAAATTTTGTTCTACAGAAGTCAAAAGTCCCATATATAGACATTGTTTTTCATGATGGCCTTAGTATGCACTTTAATACAAAAATGCCAAATAACCGGTCTCTGGAGTCGGTCATATGAATAACAAGCAATAACTGCAACAGTTGTTGCACGAAACTTCAATGAAAAATGTTATTCTGCAGAAGTCAAAAGTCCCATATATAGACATGGTTTTTTATACTGGCTTTAGTATGCACTTTAATACAAAAATGCCAAATAACCGGTCTCTGGGGTCGGTCATATGAATAACAAGGAATAACTGCAACAGTTGTTGCACGAAACTTCAATGAAAAATTTTGTTCTACAGAAGTCAAAAGTCCCACATATAGACATGGTTTTTATGATGGCTTTAGTATGCACTTTAATACAAAAATGCCAGATGGTCGGTCCCTGGGGTCAGTCATATGAATAACAAGCAATAACTGCAACAGCTGTTGCACGAAACTTCAATGAACAATTTTATTCTACAGAAGTCAAAAGTCCCACATATAGACATGGTTTTTATGATGGCCTTAGTATGCACTTTAATACAAAAATGCCAAATGGTCGGTCCCTAGGGTCGGTCATATGAATAACAAGCAATAACTGCAACAGCTGTTGCATGAAACTTCAATGAAAAATTTTGTTTTTCAGTAGTCAAAAGTCCCACATATAGACATGGTTTTTGTGATGGCCTTAGTATGGCTACCATTTGGCATTTTTGTATTAAAGTGCATACTAAGGCCATCATAAAAAACCATGTCTATATATGGGACTTTGACCTCTGTAGAACAAAATTTTTCATTGAAGTTTCGTGCAACAACTGTTGCACTTATTGCTTGTTAACATATGACCGACCCCAGGGACCGACCATTTGGCATTTTTGTATTAAAGTGCATACTAAGGCCATTATAAAAAAACATGTCTATAAATGGAACTTTTGACTTCTGTAGAACAAAATTTTTCATTGAAGTTTCATGCAACAGCTGTTGCAGTTATTGCTTGTTATTCATATGACCGACCCCAGGGACCGACCATTTGGCATTTTTGTATTAAAGTGCATACTAAGGTCATCATAAAAAACCATGTCTATATATGGGACTTTTGACTTCTGTAGAACAAAATTGTTCATTGAAGTTTCGTGCAACAGCTGTTGCAGTTATTGCTTGTTATTGACATGACTGACCCCAGGGACCGACTGACATTTTTCTAGTAAAGCGCATACTAAGGCCATCATAAAAAACAATGTCTATATATGGAACTTTTGACTTCTGTAGAATAAAATTGTTCATTGAAGTTTCGTGCAACAACTGTTGCAGTTATTGCTTGTTATTCATATGACCGACCCCAGAGACCGGTTATTTGGCATTTTTGTATTAAAGTGCATACTAAGGCCAACATGAAAAACAATGTCTATATATGGGACTTTTGACTTCTGTAGAACAAAATTTTTCATTGAAGTTTCGTGCAACAACTGTTGCAGTTATTGCTTGTTATTCATATGACCGACCCCAGGGACCGACCATTTGGCATTTTTGTGTTAAAGTGCATACTAAGGCCATCATAAAAAACAATGTCTATATATGGAACTTTTGACTTCTGTAGAATAAAATTGTTCATTGAAGTTTCGTGCAACAACTGTTGCAGTTATTGCTTGTTATTCATATGACCGACCCCAGGGACCGACCATTTGACATTTTTGTATTAAAGTGCATACTAAGTCCATCATAAAAAACCATGTCTATATATGGGACTTTTGACTTCTGTAGAACAAAATTGTTCATTGAAGTTTCGTGCATCAGCTGTTGCAGTTATTGCTTGTTATTGACATGACTGACCCCAGGGACCGACTGACATTTTTCTAGTAAAGCGCATACTAAGGCCATCATAAAAAACAATGTCTATATATGGAACTTTTGACTTCTGTAGAATAAAATTGTTCATTGAAGTTTCGTGCAACAACTGTTGCAGTTATTGCTTGTTATTCATATGACCGACCCCAGAGACCGGTTATTTGGCATTTTTGTATTAAAGTGCATACTAAGGCCATCATGAAAAACAATGTCTATATATGGGACTTTTGACTTCTGTAGAACAAAATTTTTCATTGAAGTTTCGTGCAACAACTGTTGCAGTTATTGCTTGTTATTCATATGACCGACCCCAGGGACCGACCATTTGGCATTTTTGTATTAAAGTGCATACTAAGGCCATCATAAAAAACAATGTCTATATATGGAACTTTTGACTTCTGTAGAATAAAATTGTTCATTGAAGTTTCGTGCAACAACTGTTGCAGTTATTGCTTGTTATTCATATGACCGACCCCAGGGACCGACCATTTGACATTTTTGTATTAAAGTGCATACTAAGTCCATCATAAAAAACCATGTCTATATATGGGACTTTTGACTTCTGTAGAACAAAATTGTTCATTGAAGTTTCGTGCATCAATTGTTGCAGTTATTGCTTGTTATTGACATGACTGACCCCAGGGACCGACTGACATTTTTGTATTAAAGCGCATACTAAGGCCATCATAAAAAACAATGTCTATATATGGAACTTTTGACTTCTGTAGAATAAAATTGTTCATTGAAGTTTCGTGCAACAACTGTTGCAGTTATTGCTTGTTATTCATATGACCGACCCCAGAGACCGGTTATTTGGCATTTTTGTATTAAAGTGCATACTAAGGCCATCATAAAAAACAATGTCTATATATGGAACTTTTTACTTCTGTAGAATAAAATTGTTCATTGAAGTTTCGTGCAACAACTGTTGCAGTTATTGCTTGTTATTCATATGACTGAACAAAGAAACCGACCATTTGGCATTTTTTTTATTAAAGTACCAAGGTTATCATAAAAAATCATGTTTTTCTATATGGGACCATTTACTTAATTAATTTTAATTATTAATTTATTTTTATCACGCAACAATTGTTGCCAGTATTCCTCTTAAATGTATACTATTTGTGTATTCGCACACATGTATAGTTTTTGTTATTTGGTAGAAACTTGACTTCGGTTAATAAATATATTATATATTAATGAGACGGGCATCAAAAATTAAAAATTAGCCAGGGGCCCTATTCTCGAAATCGTCGGAAATTTCCGCATTCGGAATATAATTTGCTTTAAAACTCTTTATATTATTCGAATTTTTCGCCGGCTACTTTAATCATTTTTTCAAATTTGTTTACAAGTTTCCTATTATTTACTTCCCTACTAACGAAAAAATTCCGACTGGGTAAATCGATTTGGAATTATGCCCTTAGTAGGGAAGTAAATAATAGAAAACTTGCAAACAAATTTGAAAAAAATATTAAATTAGCCAGAACTTATATTCCGAATACGGAAATTTTGGCCGATTTCGTAAATAGGGCCCCTGATGTTGACACAAATCAACCAACCCAGACAGTCAATTTAATAAAAATTAGATTTTTGAGACGAAGTTATGAGTTTTGATAAGAAATTTGTTGTGTTGAATATGTAAAGTGTAAGTGCATATACACTGCCCTACTTCTACTAATACGTTTTTATAAAAGTTGCTGAAAAATGTTTGTTTTACTTAAAATAAAATACAGAATCCCGGGGGGCAATTGACCCATACAAAATGTGCTGCATAATCATCTTTCAAATCTTACTGGAAATAAATATATCAAATTCATTTTTTTTGTTTCCACGAAAGCACTTTTCGTAATTAAGAATAAATTTGATCCAATTTGTATGCTAATTACTTATTGTCTTAGATCTTAAATACTTCTCTATGTTTATCTCGCTTTACTCACTTTACAAGCTGTTAAAAATATTATGGTGGGTGTAATTCTAAACTATGAAAATTATTCAAAGATAATAAAATTCCAAAAATTGATTATAAAAATCCATTAGGCATACACATTTCAATTTGACTCGACTCTCGTAAAAGATAACAAATGATTTTAATGGCGTTTATTACAACAAATTGGCGATATTTTAACATGTGGTATTATCTGATAAGCGATGGAAGTATTCCATTATTTATGTTGCATCGAATGCATTACGGTAATAAATAGATGCAAAATTGATTTTTTTTTATATACAACGGATATTTAATTTAATCATATGTTATGTCGCATGATATTGATATAGGAGTACGAGGTTAGATAATAAATTATTTTTCGTCAATTGATAACATGTGTAGCTTGTACTTCAAAAAATTTCTACTATATACGATAGTCGAGGGTATTTTTATCTAAACATATACTTTTTAATTAGATGCGATATTAATATTTTTTTTATTGTGTTTTTCTTTGCAGATGTCAAGAATATTAAATAACCGGAGACTGGATGTGACGAGCTTCTACTGTTGAAAATCGCATCTAAATCATAAAATGTGATCTCATTTGTTATTGGTTTCTGTGTCAATACAATAAAATCTACATGTAAACGAATTATATTTCATGTCTATCTAAATAATTATAACATTGACAATAAAATTATTAATAACAAAAACCAATAACTGTTAGTGTACAAAAAATTAATCAAGTAATTCCAAAAAAATTTTAAAATTTACAAAAAATTATAACACAATGGCCGAGAATGCAAATGGGACCGAAAAATATACCAAAAAATATGAACCGCACGAAATAAATCCGTTAAAATTAGGCGATAGATTAGATAAAGAAGTTAGTGTTAATATAGGTGATGAGTATGGTGGTGATTCCAATGGTACAAATACACAGCGAAATTCACAAACGAATAATAATCCGGCCACAAATAACACAACGAAAAAGGGTGGTGGTGGTGATTCGGGTGGTGGCGGTCGCGGTCACGGTAGTAAATTAAGTGGGAACTATAATAAATTATTAGAAAAATATGAAATATCCGTGAAAGCTCGAAATTTTATTTATATTTTGTCGATATTATTAATTTTATTCATCATTATAAGTGTTACGTTAATTATATTGTGGCCTAAAATACCAGACTATTTGAAAACTAGTATATGTATTGAAAAGGAATGCTTCGAGGCTAGTTCACAGGTGAGAATTTTGTTTTATAAAATTTTTAAAGTTTTTTATTTACAAATAATTTGGTTTTAAGAACATATTATTTAAGACCTCTTTTCAAGACACCACGTAGTCGATTTATTGATATAGATAAGACTCAAAAAAACTGGTTTATCTAATAGATGGAGCGAACAAACGTATGTGAAGTTATCCCCGGATTCCATCCCCGAAATTAAAAAAAAATAATCAGGCAACACTAACATAATTATATCTCTCTAACTCTTGTATGAAGCTAGCCCCGCCTAGTTTTATATTAACATTTTATTCCAAATACACTTCGTATGTGAAGCTAGCCCCGAATTTTATTAAATGAAAAATAAAAATGTTTATTAAAATTATTTTAATAAACAAAACACACAAAATAAATGTACCAATTTAATAATTAAGTAAAATATTTTTTAAATTGACTCATAAATTTGTCAGATTATGATAATTTGATTATAAGAAGGAAAACACTTAGTAAAAAAAACCCCTATCGTTGCAACCTAGCCTAATTCTATTGTTTTATATTCTAATTCTATTGTTTTATATTCCACCTAATTCTATTGTTTTATGTTATCATATTTAGCGGAGATTCAACCCAATTTTTGAAAAGTCATTTTTCGGGATGGTTTTCGGGCTATCTTCACATACTTTCAAATTAATACTTTTTATATGTTAAACTAAAATATTATTTTGGGTCCAAAACTTATTCCATCGAAATATTTTGTTTGGAGACTAAATTCGTTAAATTGCAATGGTAGGATTTTGTTCTTATTTTGCAAAAAGTGACGTATGGGTCTGGCTACTCCAAAACCGTACAGCTCTGATCCGACAAATTAATACTTTTTACACGTCAAATCAAAATATTATTTTGGGCCCAAAACTTATTCCATGAAAATATTTTGTTTGGAGCCTAATTTCGTTAAGCTGCAACGGTACGATTTTGTTCATATTTTGCGAAAAGTGACGTATGTGTCTGGCTATTTCAAAACCATACAGCACTGTTCCGACAAATTAATACTTTTTAATATTGTCCAAAACGTTGAAATATTTTAAAATGTCGAAATACACTCGTTTGATTGTTTGGTAAACGTTTTTTGTATTTCGGCTGAAAATTTTTGTTAACATCGTTCACAATTTTTAAAATAAATGATAAAAATAGCAAAGATACCGTCATCCTTTACTTCGGAGCTATACAAAATGTAATAATGCTGTAAGTCATCCCATTGCTCTAAAATTCTTAAAACTACCGCCTCAAGTGAAAGTCGACGACATTTGCAAAATTTTAAAATTTTCTGATTTTGAATACTAAAATCCGCTTGAAACGCAGAATATTCATTTGGAACTGTGTGAAAAGTGATTATAAAGGTTTTTAATATTTATTTCGACAGCCTCGGGAAAATGTTTTAAGTCGTGGTTTTCGCAAAGAGGATTGGAGTGGCCCTAAAAAAACATCTTGTTGTACTTCTCTAATTTTCGCCTTTACACCATCCCTCATGTGAGTGAAGAAAAAATATCTTAATTGGAGTGATTAGTACCTTACATGCATTTTGTATGGAAACTAATTTTTTCATGTTCGTCCAAGTTGTAACATTTCTCAATTTTAAATATGATCGTAATCTACCAATTGAACTAGAAGTTCGCATAAAATTTAAAGTTTTATTGGAAGTTAAACATACAAAAATAAAAGTGCAAAGGGTACCCGGAAAATTGAGAACAAACGTGGCTGATGTTCTCTCAGTATGGCAAACCTACTTTCAAAATCTGCTAAACCGGAATGACGACGTGACCTCCATTAGAGCAATAGCCCCTCCAGGTGAAGAGGTCTTTGTCGAATATCCCATAGTGGGGGAAGTAGACGTAGCTATTAGTCGATTGAAAAACGGAAAGGCATCCGGTCTCGATGGAATCTCCGCAGAATTGATTAAGCTCGGAGGCGTGACTCTTGCAACATGTTTATACAATCTCATTGTTTGTATTTGGGACCGTCTTAAATGTAGAAACTATCGTGGTATAGCTTTATTGAGCACTACTTACAAAGTGTTGGCTAATGTTGTACTTGCTAGACTCATCCCATTCGCCGAAAACATCATTGGCGACTAGCAGTGTGGTTCTCGTTCCAACCGATGAACTACTGACCAGTGTTTCAACATGAGGATGATCTTGGATAAATGTTGGGAGTATCAGACTCCTTTAAAATAACATGTGGTGTTCGACAGGGTAATGCACTCGCGCCTTTGCTGTTCACTTTGGCGCTTGAGTACGTACTGAGGAAAAGCAACAACGAAACTTCGCTCCGTATATTTAATAAATCAGGCGAAGTTCTTGGATATGCAAGAAACATCTCTATGGCAAATCTCGGAATTGGCGACAACAATTTTGATGGCGTCGAAAACTTTAAATACTTCGGGTCAGTTATAACATCGCTGAATGATATGCAGGCGGAAATAAAAGCCCGAATCGCGAATATCGGATTCGTATGAATCACGAAATAAAGCAACTCCTC